>CM045451.1:16814192-17193436 GCA_024666655.1 Dascyllus trimaculatus | reverse complement strand
AGAGAGAGAGAGAGAGAGAGAGAGAGAGAGAGAGAGAGAGAGAGAGAGAGAGAGAGAGAGAGAGAGAGAGAGAGAGAGAGAGAGAGCAAGAGAGAAAGAGAGAGCAAGAGAGAGGTTCATGTTTTAATTTTTTTAACATACATAAAATGATTTTGTGACATGTTAAATGACAGTAAAGTTGAGTCTGAACGTAAAAGTAACAGAAAAGCCTTAGTAAGGTGTTTTAAGTCACACATGTAGTGTCCAATCTGTACCAACTGTGTTGTCTCATGACAGCTGTGGGCCTACCTCATTTAAAAGCTAATATTCAGTGATGCTTGTAATGCAAGTCAGTGGCAAAAGGATATGACGTGTGTTAAAGAGGGAAATATTCTTCTTAGCAGCCTGTTCATTTGGATGTTGTGCTACTCTGAGGGAAGTTTTTGTTCCAGTGGTACAGTTTGTAGAGTTATGTACATGCTAATTCATTATAATAGATTTAGTTTTCCATCTTGCATGCCTATAGGTAGCAATAAGTTAAAGGTACACGTACACACACACACACATACACACACAGACAAACCCTAACACACACACACATACACACACAGACAAACCCTAACACACACACACATACACACACAGACAAACCCTAACACACACACACATACACACACAGACAAACCCTAACACACACACACATACACACACAGACAAACCCTAACACACACACACATACACACACAGACAAACTCCAACACACACACACATACACACACAGACAAACCTAAACACACACACACATACACACATAGACAAACCCAGCCTCCTCTCCAACACACACACACATACACACACAGACAAACCCTAACACACATAATACATGATACACAGATAAACCTAATACACACACATACACACACAGACAAACCTTTCTAACACACACACATTACACACAGAGACAAACCCTAACACACACACACATACACACACAGACAAACCCTAACACACACACACATACACACATAGACAAACCCTAACACACACACACATACACACACAGACAAACCCTAACACACACACATACACACACAGACAAACCCTAACACACACACACACACACACATAGACAAACCCTAACACACACACACATACACACACAGACAAACCCAAACACACACACACATACACACATAGACAAACCCTAACACACACACACACTAACCTTTCATCGTTCTTTCACACACACCAAACCCCGGAATGAATTTAACTGTCTATACATCCCCTAAATACTACATATTATTGCTCTATAAATTGTTCATTAAAATCTATCATTGCATAACTGCACATGTTTACTGTACACTCTGTTAAAAATGTAAATCATTCCCATTCCACTGCAGTATATCCTGTGTATTTGTTCCCCTTTTATTAAGCATAATTTTCACCACTACAAATATTGTACGTTATCCATAAATGTATTATACACCACTGTCTATTGTTACTATTGCTACTGATTATGCCAGCAGACTTCAATAGTTTCAGGCCAACAACCCCCAAACTGATGGATAGATGGAGCAGGGATCTCCTACAATACACCTCTGTCGGAGGTTTTTTTTCCCCCCTTCCCTACCATGGGGGGGTTTTTGGTTCCTTCCCACCGTCGCTGACTGCTTGCTCATAGGGAATCCAAAAGCAACCTTGGATTGTTGGGTTTTCTGTTTCCTGTTCTTTCTTACAATGTTAAGCGCTTTGTGACGACCTGTGTTGTGAATATGCGCTATATAAATAAAACTGAATTGAATTGAATTGAATATAATATTGTTTAACATTAAACTGGGCCTTTTGCCATGTATAAAAACAGCTTCCCTGTTATTATGCATTCAGTACTAAGTTCTTGAAATAATACACACCTTAGTATATTCATGCATTTAGTTTAAATATGTCCAAGGTACTTGTGGTGTGTCACTGCCATTTATAAATATAAATCTTGCATCCAACACTGACCTATTACAATGATTCACAGATTCAGGTTTTTATTTAAATGTACATGGTTATTTGGCTGAGCTGTAAAAAGACGTGTACATGTTACATGTACAATAACAACAAAGTGGCATCTGAACCTCACACAAACCAAAAAAAGCAAATCCGCCATTTTGCTTTATATTTCTGATTTTTGCTCATATTCAAAAGCTATAACCGCACACAGGGTAACTCCAAGACAGCTGAAATTTGGTCAGTATATACAACAGGGCTTCGTGATTAAAAGTTATCAAAACGCTCCGCAAAAGTCTGAGGGCGTGGGCGTGGCGGCCTCCTGAACTTTGATGTCTCGCCATGACTACTAAAGTGTTTATATCTCAGCTGTACATGATCCGATCTGGCCCAAATTTCATGTGCTGGACAAAAGTCCACTTCTGAACACATCCACATTTTAAAATTTAGTCATAGTCATAGCGTCACCTAGTGGTAAAAGGATTCTCTAAAGAGGACATTTGTCCTTACCACTGCTCCATACTTTGTGATATCATCCTGAAATTTGGCCAGTATATACAACAGGCCTTAAAGATGAAAAGTTATCAAAATTTTCCACAAAAGTCAAAGGATGTGCGCGTGGTGGCCCTCTGACCTTTATGTACTTTTACCATTGTACAGCAGCTCTGGATTAAATCCAGATAAATGGTGCAACGCTGACACCTACTGTTCAAATCTTTAAATGCAGGTCTGTGTCATTGTAGAAAAATCCCTCTGTTTCAATACATTTTAATGTATTATTATTATTTGGTTGACCGTATTCAACTGAAATTTGGTGACATAAGCCTCAAGACATTGATGATGATTCATGGAGAAAACTGTGACTGGTAACTTTGTGAACTTCGATGTCTCGCCATGACTACTAAAGTGTTTATATCTCAGCTGTACATGATCCGATCTGGCCCAAATTTCATGTGCTGGACAAGAGTCCACTTCTGAACACATCCACATTTTAAAATTTAGTCATAGTCATAGCACCACCGATTGGTAACAGAAACTTAAAGACAGTATATTTGCAGGTATCATTGCTTCAAACTTTGCAATATAAGCAATATATATATAAAGCTCACTTGCAAAAGTTCATGTCTCTCCCAAAACCTTTCACTCATGTTTTAAAACTAAATTTCTTTCTCATATAAATAGTCAGTGCCACCAAAAATGCACTGACTATTCTCAATTGCTTTGGCTCATTTCTTGAAACAGACCAGACGTTCTCAACACTCTTGGTGCTTTTGCCAAAATAACCTGGATGGTTCAGCACAACACCATGGTTCACCTGCAAAAGCTCATATCTCTTCCAAAACAGTTCACACGACTGGTCAAAACTAAATTCTATTCTCATATAAATAGTCAGTGCCTCCAAAATTCATCGTCCCTTTGGCATTGTGTGAGCACTCTTATAAATGTCTATTCATATAATGGTTTGTGTCATTTCAAAACAAAATAGCATTTTGAGAAGAAATAACATCGTTTTGAATGTAAAGTTTCAATTGAAGGAGAATTGAGGGCTTTTGCTCATTTTGTGTCTGTGTTTTCTGATTTGTATGCAGAGTTCTGAAAGTATGAGGCATGCTTTCAGAAAATGTGTGTAAACAATTGAGAAAACTGTATTGACACACATAAAGTAACTTTCATACATCAGAGTAAAAAGAAAATCTATACAGCATAACATACTGTAATATAAACACATAAACAAAAAACAAGGAACATTATATGGAGCCTACAGTGCTGTAAATAAAGCTGTCCTCACCGTCCCTCTCCTGGCCACCGTATGTTCATGACTAATCCTGACAATTGAACAGACTATTGTGCATGTGATGACTTATACAATGAAATGATGCTGACATGTTTTGGAGTGAACGACCATTAGACTGAGAAGTCAACAATCAGTTTAGATCAACAAGATCTATTCACTTGGAAATTGTGCTAAATGAAGGCTACCTGTACTAAATCATTTGCAAAGATGTACTGAGACATCGAGACAAGTACTAAGATGTTTGCAATTTGATGAAATGAAGGAGAAATGCCAGTCTGTTGTGAACAATTGCCAAGTAGTTTGGAGGTTTGTCCATGTTGTTTTGAGAATGTAATTTCAGTTTCGAGAAATGAGCCAAACCAATGGAGAAAAACTGTAAAAAACCGATATAACATCAAATATGTATTTCAACTAGTTTAATTATGCATTCGTCAATATTCATATCATCACAAATTGTAGCTCGAAAAGCACCCAGAGAGCACAGACCTCCGCCAAGGAGCTCCAGTCCACCCCAACACAATCTCCCAACGACAAAGTATACTTAAAAAACACTCAATATTTTTCTCCTATATATGTGCATATATATGCTCTGTCCTACCACAAGGTGGCACTGCAGGGCTTTCTAACACTCCCAATGTTAAATATCTTTTTAAAAATTCCTGGATCCAGACACTGATCTGGATCACTCCCAAAACTCAATCATTTGTTCCTTGTCCCATTTCACAGGGGCTGAAGGGGCAACTCCCACTTCATTTCATGTGGCCTATTCTGCCTATGGCCGGAATATGTACAAATGATTATGTCTTCTTTGTCTATTTCTAATTCATGAAAAAAAAAATACGGTAGCCTCCTGAGACCGTGCGTTCACATGCGTGGACATGGTATTGTGGCTTCCCTGCACCATAAGTTGAAGTTAAGATTGTTAATTTGATTATAGCACAAAAAATAAATAGAAATTTGGGTATGTTGCAAATTTGCAACAACGGGCATAATGGACAATAATAGCGACCCAATAATACAGTAATATAACAATAATAAAACAGATTTTTAAAATTGATAACAGAACAGACAAAAATAGAACAGATAACATCTCACTCACAGATTTTTAAATTAATAACACAACAGACAATAGTCAATGAGAAATGAGTTTGACACCACTGATGTACATGGTGGCCGAGAAAGTTTGTGATACAATCCTTGAAATTGGTCAGCTAAGTCTGAGCACCTTGAAATTTCTGCCACATCCCGACATGCGCCACACCTGGACGTGCGCCACGTCCCGAAACGCGTGGGTGTGCGAGGGCCCGTTCAACGCTGCTTGCAGCTTTAATTGTTATTGTTATTGTTATTATTATTATTATTATTTTTTTTTTTTTTAATTATTTTTTATTATTATTACTATTATTATTATGTAATATGCAACTTGTTTACTGTAGCTCCAGAAAATTCTGTAATACGTAATACGAGTCAATACGTTTTGGAGATGTAGACAGCATAATGCAATTGGGATTTTCTTTGGTTTTTCAACATAACCCAAATGTTTCATCTGCAATTGCCCGTGCAAAATGTCTGAACATACTGTAATTGCAGAGCATTCATTGCCAGTATATCTTGACAAGCATGCATAGGCAACTATAAGCACTTGTTTTAAGCAACCATAAACAATATTTTTATGATAACAATGGAAAAATTACAATGTAAAATGAGTCAGTTATAGTAATGAAAACACAGCAAATGAACACCTACACATCCCACAGACTTCACCCAACTATATGGCAAATTTCAGCATCCTTGTTTAGAAATTTTACTTTTCTGGTGACAGAGCAGACTAAAACAGAGCTTAAAAGAGAGTAAATATTGGAATTACCTTCTTACCCACCTTGTAACAGTCTTCAACATTACCTGCACCGCCCACATCTGGTTCAAGTCCTACCTCTCTGACAGACACTAGTTCATGAGCATCAACAACTGCAAATCCTTCACTGCTCTCCTTTCCCAAGGTGTTCCCCAAGGTGCAGTTCTCAGCCCCCTCCTCTTCATCCACGTCATCCTCTACATGCTCCCCTGGAACGTGTCTTTGAGTGTCTTGAAAACACTAAAGTATTACATATTATTATTGTTATTATTACATAAGCCAGGTAACTGGATGTGTAAAGTAGATGGTGAGAAAGTTAGATAGCTATGTTAGCTCAAAGTCAATATGCAATTATTGTGTTCACAACTTGTATGTAGCCCACAAGTGGTAAGAATAAAAATGTTTCATTGCAGGTCTAAGGTTGGGGAACATTGTGGCTCAGACTACAGGAGTTTTGGGCTGATTTACCCCAATTTCACTCCTCCTGACAGTTGGAGGTAAAATCTGGTCTGGGAACTTGTTCTGAGTCCGTGTTCAGCCCAGAATTATTGGTAACGTGAGAGGTTTACAGATTCAGTTTTAAACCTCCATAAATGCTCACAAAGTCATTGGGGCTGCCCGGATAATACCAAGCATATTTGATATTTCTAAGTTAAAATCTGGATCGTATCGATTATTCCACTAGAGCTTGAAGCAGCAGACATTGTTCTCAACCAATGCTAAACATAGTTAGTTGATTGCATATTCCCAATCATTTTCTCATCCACACTTGTTTAGCCAACTGTTTTTTAAAAAAAAATTATTATTATTGTCACAGCAAGTTTTTGCACAGCAGTCTGTGTTTTATATATATCTGTGTTCCTGTTAAATGATGTGAGGTAGCACTCTGCTCCCTCACAGCTCCCTCTAGCATGATAATTGTAATGATATCCTGTTGTGTGTCATACTCTCATATTTTCCAATCTTGTAATGTCTGAATGTCTGAGGCTGGAACAAAGAAGTTTATATATATATGTGTGATGCAGCACAATCTTATAATCTGTTATAATTTTAAAACTCCTGAGGTCTGAAACTGGCATAAGGTGATTGATGAGAATGTGCCAGAGCTAAGTTGATGGTGTTCACAACTAACTTCAACTAAGTATTTTAGTGGCCTTACTATAAACTGCACAATGCAAATCTTGTGTGGCTGTTCTGAATTCACAAAGTCCTGATGTCTCTCTATTGGGTCAATATGAGTGTCATTACTTTGTAAGTAATGTCCCTGTACCCTCAGGGGGAAAATATATCTGTCTGTCTTTAACTTTTATCTTTCTAATTTATACTCCTGTCTGTGTTCCTTAGCATCACTAAAATACAAATTGCTGCCGAGAAATGGAGCCAGTTCAAGTCCTTTATGTATTGCAGTTCTGTGCCACTTGAGTAGTGCTTCTGTAGCTTATCTATTAAGTAAATTAGATGCCAATGGTAAATACTTTCAGTTTACAAATGACAAATGATCTCAACGTGTAGGCCCTTTACAAAGCCAATGTACTGGGTAACACAATACGGTAAAGGAGGCTGCTCTTGAATGGTACCCAGCTTCTAGCCTGGTCGAGTGCATCATGCCCATGTCAGGGAACAAACAAATAAGATGAAGTGCTCTCTCAAAGTCAGTGGAAAGGACAACCACGCTGGCTCCCAACAAACAATGATAGATGAGCAATACATGATGGTGTGGGCCGAGAACAGGGGGGAGCGTTCAATTAGTACAAGGAGAAATGGCAGTTTAACGGTACAGTGAGAGAAGCTGGCAGGCATTAAGAAACGCCAAATTGAAAACGCATACATCTCAGATAGCTGACAACCTCATTCCCTTTCCCAAATTGGTCACAAATTTATGATTTTCCATAATTGTTCATGTTTTGACACCTCATATTTCAATCTTGAAAATGAATGAGAGGAGAGTAAGCCTGAGATTTTTTTAAAGAGTTTAGGGTGCTCCCATGTGAAAAACTTACTCTAAATGCTAAAAGGGTGAATTCAGCCACACACTCCACTCCCTCACCTCTCAACTTTGCCATTCGGCTGCAGGATTTGTGGTACACTGGAGGCTGCACGCCAAGCTATTGTGAAGAGTTACACCTTCAAAAGCACTCTGCGCCGGACTCATGAATATTTATACACTGATTAGGTGCCCTGATTTATCAGGGTGCGACAGAAAAGGAATGATGGGTCTTAAGGAGTTGAGGCACGCACTGAGACAAAGGTATGGCTCTGTTAATGCGGATCCTACTCTTCACATAATAGGCTGTCCATTAGAGAAAAATGTGGGTTATGTAGAAAACTTCCACCCTTAATCTTGGGGGTTTTAGCTCATTGGTACAGAGATAATTTATACAGCTGCATGACTATAAAAATTGCAGTGAAATATAATACCATTATTGTCTGCTTCACTACCCCTTAGAGCATTCATTATTTGTGCTTAGACAAGTTTCAAGCCAGTAAAACTCAATAACTCAAGCTCCGAAATGCTAAATGTTTGGCTGATTTAACTTTTATGTGGCTGCCATTGTCTTTTCAAAGTCTCAACTTTGACCTTTTTGTTTCCAGCAGTTTTGTTGTAGTTCAGTGGGAATCTCCCCACTCTGTCTAATTCATCTACAAACATTTACTGACATCATGCACTTATATATTAATTGTGTATAAGTGCAGGGTTCCACTGGTGGAGGTGTGCTGCTTCAGGTACTGAATGAGATGTGAAATGTATTTCAGGTTATATATTCTGACTATCAGATCAACTAATTTTGAAGTTTTAACAGATGCCAAAGTTCACTTTACTTTCATAATGCTTTCAGGATTTTTTAAAATCCTGGGCCAGTATCATGGAAGTAGCTATATATCTTAAGCTGAAGGTTTGCAGTGGAAATGCGGCATTCCTCTTACAAAGTAATGCTAAAGGACTGTTTGCTTATTGCAAGCCTACTCTTAATAGCTGGACTGGATATGTACTGAATATGTTTGTAATTTAATTCTCTCTTGTTAAAATATTTCAGATACCCACAAATTCAGTTGTTTGTTTGTTTTTGTTTACAACAAATGATGTCACATTTACCATTCATGTGTATGGGATTTCTCATACCACATTTCTACAGTTCACATTCTGTATATCTGCAGCTGAATTGTTGAGCTTAATTGTAAGTAGTTTTAATTCCAGTTTCAGATATCTACAGTTTAATTCTAACTTGTCGTAATTTTAGTTTAAGAAATCTTTAATTTTGTTCAGTTTATTAACTTTTGAACTATTCAAGATGATGCTGTAAATATCTCCAACTGAAATGCTGCCTCATCCAGATCTAAATACAGATATCAATTAGAGTTTTGACAATGTAAAATGAATTAGCAGCTATCTGTTGCTGCATCACAATCTACAGCAAGCGGGAAGCAGTTTGCTTTTCTAACGTACTATGCTGCTGCAACCATAACCACGTATGACACAGCGTGTTATTGTCATGCCAGCGCAGCCTGAGCCCAAAGTTCAAGTAAATTTCAACCTCAAGTCTTTAATGAATGAAGCTCTCATTCCCTACAGACTCTTCCTTTTATACTACGTCATGTTCTAATGATCTTATTCAATACAGCAACTGCCATTCCTTCTACCACAATTTATTATAACTAGACAAATGACATTGATCTGTACTTTTACTTCTAGTAGTCAAACTTAGCTATAAAACGTTAAAACTCCTTGCCGTATTGGCTTTCCTGTGTTTGATTTGCCACTAGCACCCTTCTGGATGATGCTACATTGTGGTCAGTCCTGCGTTTTTTTTGCTGGTGCCTTCTTCTTTGGCATTCTCACCGCATTGCCAGATTGGCCCAGTTCCATTTAATGAGCAGGTTGCATTTTTTCACACAAGGCAACTGTCGGTTTAAATGCTGCTTGAGGATCAATCGGATCCTGAGTTGAATGACAATTTCACAAGGAACCCAAACACATTTATTGGTAAAGCAACACAGCCCAACCAGAGATCTCTGCTTTATGGTTTAGTCTTTATTATGTACAAGATGATAAAATTATTATCAAAGGTATAGGAGGATGCTCATGTGATCTGGCAGATCAGACATTTTCAGGAGGTGGTGATTATTACTCTTGATACTGCAATTAGCTTTTATTATTAGCTTTCACTTTGTCCCTTGATTTCTAATTAATTAGATGTAACTTTCTGAAAAGCATTTACACAGCAGTGTGCACTGCTGCACAAGTACCTGTGTCTTCTGGGCTTCCCTCAGTCACTCTTTGTTGTCACCTACTGTTTTATTTTGAAAGTGACTTTTCTTGCTTCTCTTAGTACTTCTACTTCTCGTCTTTGCCCTGTTCCTGCCCCTGTGATTCCCAGATTGTTTCCACCTGTTCCCCATTACCTTGCTGTGTTTGGCCTTGCCAACTCTTTCATTAGACTTATGCTGGACTTTGCATGCCAGAACCCTGCAGCGCCTTTTGTTATTCATCTCCAGTAAGTTTCATTAAAGTTCACCCTAGTTTGTCGTATACCTGCCAGTCTCCATGTCTACATTTGAGTTCCTATTTTGAATGACATGCAACACTTTGTTTTAAATTCAGTTCGCTAAGACTGTCTTTTCTTTTGCAAGGTGGTCTGTGATTTAAAAAAAGATTATATAAAAAAAAACTTACCATTAGGATGCAACATCTTTGTCCGTTTCAGGGTGATCATGGTTTAGAAGAGCTACTTAAACACTTTTGCTTGAGGGGCTTACAAGGCAGCTATTGTCACTTTGACTTGAATCATATTTAAATCGAGCAAATGTAGTTTTTCTTTCTGCTAATGGTGCTCTCAGCACCTTTAAACCTTTCAATTCAAAGGTAAAGACAGACCAATTTTGCAAATGAAAAGATGAGACATTCCTCTTTAAGAAGGGGACTGTTTGGGTCATGAATAAACCCTGATTAAAAAGGAAGATATAATTTAGTGAGTTCTTTTTTCCTTGTGGGAAGGTACTATGTATCAGGCTGTATTAAAATTCCTCTTTTGCGGTTTTCAGTACAATGAATAAAACCATAGTTTGCCTGTAACATCATAATTTAAAAAGCCTTTTACTCCAGATTTGACTTCAGTTCATTTGCACATGTTAATACGGTTAAATAGAGTCACTAAACAGGTACAAATTATATTGAGTCGAGACTGCTGAAGGCTGATGTCTGACTGGCCTGTGTGTTGTTGTTGTACTGTGTTTAAATGTTATAAGGGAGATCAGCATGGGTTGTTAGGTCAACTGTGTGTGACTTCAAGAGCGCATTTTCAATTAGCACATAAAAAAATCTGCACTATCACAAAGATGTTCTCACCTTGGCTGATGTCAAACAGCTGACGTGCTGATAAAAACGAAATGCGACAAAGTGCAATGGAAACAGACATGCAGTGAATAAATTAGAATGTATATGAGGCATGTAATTTCCACATCCACTGAATCTTCAGTGGAAAATTGCAGCTAATGAAAATATCAAATCAGTGTTGTGGATCGGGAGACTGAAATGTTCTTCAAATAATTCCATGAAACAAGCAGAAATGCCAGATTTCAGTCATGTCATTGATATCATCTTGCAGTGCCTTGCTTTGCAGTGGTTTAATGGCAATGGCATTTTCCAGTGCCACATATTTTATTTGATGAAGCAACTTCTAATAACAATTGCTTTGAAAATGCAAAATAAATCATTTTCTTTTGAGCATTTCATGGACATTTGGAATATATTTTATCAAGATTTTGAGGGGAACTTGTCATTTGACATGAAAAGTCACTCATCTCCTGCCAACAATGGGTTCTTTAAGGTCCCAAACGATGAAAATCCATTTTTATTGTGTTTTGTGGTCGATATACACTTGAAAGTATAGAATATAGCTGTTACGATGTGAATACATTTGCCACTGCCATTCATCAAGCCCTCGCAACCAATAACCTTCCTGCTTTTCAAGTATATAACAAGTTGACTCATGTGCTATGCAACACCTAACTAACTATAGTCCTTGAGCTCAAACTGATCAAAATCAAACCTCCAGATATATATCACAGTTTGACAGTCAATCACAAACGGTGTTTTCTTCCTGAAGGGGGAAACAGCAGCAGTTTATTGGTTTTCAGAGCAAAACAGCCCATTTAGAAAACCATCTCTGTGGTATTTTGAGCTGAAGACACACTGTGTGGTACATGTGAGACTTTGATTAAATTGCTGAAAAGCGGCCCAATGTGGAACCTTTAAATCGTTCTGTCACACATCTTTTAATACCATCACTGGTGTCATCTGACCTGTAAATCTGTGCAGTTTTACTTTTGTATTGCTCACATGGCATCTGAAATGTTGTTTGAGAAGTTAAAAATAAAGCAGAATAAATGTCAGCTTCAGGCAGCTTTGGTCTAAACAGAAATACTTTAACAGCTGAATATATATTTCCCTGAAACCTTGCATAGACATTATAGTCTCCAGCGGATGAGGCATGCTGACTTTGGTGATCGTTCTAGTGCTCCTATGACGTTGGCATTTGAGGTTCATTGTGAGCATGTTAGCAAGCTGGTGTTAGCATTTAGTTCAATGCATCACTGTCTTAGTCTGAATTCTGAATGTTTTCTCTCATAAACAAGAACACTTTCGTCTGTCGGAGGAGGCAATTGCTGAATTTAATCACCTGTTGTTATGCATGCATTCCAATCCATGTTGATTACACTCACAGCATGTTCTTGTTTTGTTTTTGTGTATTACAAAAGGAAGTGGTGGACGGACAACGAACTCAGCGGGTAAAAATCACCTGATACCTCAAGCCGTGTTCCCTAAAGAGGACGATGAATCCACGGTGTGCGTCCACTGCGAAAAGTAATCACAGACCTCCGGCTCACCTCGACGTACTTCATCCCTCACACACTTTTAGCTGCTGTTTTGTTCTTCATTCATGTCGGACTTCCTTCCCAGCTATTTGAGTGACAGGTGAGATTAAGCACCCTTTGAACTCTATCTGGTTATTGGAGGAGCAGTCTAAATTGAAGCAGTGTTATTTCATGCCGCCTTGCTGAGTCAGTGAGAAAGTGGGAGCAGGGGGTGGCACTTCTCTGAATGAATAAAGAGCTTTTCAGAGGAAAAGGTGTGGAGCCAGATCTCAAATGCATTATACAACTATAATGAGAACTGCAAAGGAAAGAGTGGAAAAATTAGATTAAAATGTTTTGAACAGCAGCTTTGCTTTCATTTAATCTTTTATAAAAAAAATGACCTGAAAAATGATTTTTTTTCTTCTTCCATGGGGTTTGCAGGGAAAAAAAGAAACATCGATAAAATGGTTTTCTAAGTCCACACAAATAAAATAAGAACTATCAAGAATAGATGCTCATTTAAGAAAGAAAAGCTGCCAGATAAAATTTAGGAAATCTAATAATAAGACCAAGCACACTGATAACGTTTAATATGCAGTGATCTAAAATGACAATTTCTTCACAGCAGGATTAACAATTGGTGATAAGGATTGCCTTTGAGCCAGTAGAACAGTTATTTTAGTTTCAGAATTCAGTCCAGATAATAAATTATGCTGACAGTACTTACCAGTGTTTTCTCGGAGTGTTTTATCTGCCTGAATACAGATGCAGCTGTCATGGAAATCACGTCATGCTTTCTGCATCAGGCTTTTTGAGGAGACTGTTGAAATTTTTGTTCCTTGTCTGTAATTAAAAGGAGGTAAGAATTCTCTGGCTGTTGGTAGTTTTGACAGAGTGGAGTCTGTGTTCCAAAACAATCATTAAATATTCTGAGGAAAAAAAGGAAACTTCAGCAGAATTGATATTCCTGCAGTAAAAGCCAAAATATTATATCATTTCGGTCCTATTCAGGGGATTTATGTGTATTAGTCAAGTTTAACTGACCGCGCCATCAAATGTTGGATTGACTTCATGAATAGTTAATAGAGTAATCATTTTGCAGCTCATTTATTTACAAAAACAACAGCTCAATACTCCCGTCTAAAGGATTATGTCCATATTGTGTCTTGTTATCAATCAAATGACTGTTATGTATGTATGTATGTGGCAGACAAACTAATGCAGCTGTTTTTGTAAATACATTTGTTGCAACTTGACTCAACCTTTAATAGTAATGAATGAGGTAAACAGGCATAAATAAGGCCTTCAAATAATAAGTAAGTAGTAATTTGAACTTATTTTTACTATATTACTATTATTACATTTTTCTTTGACTTATTTCTTGCCCGTTGCTCAGTGCATGAATCAAGCACCACTACAACTCTGACCAGTCCCTGTTACTGGTCCTCTTGCATCGTCATATGCTTCAGAAATGATTTGATCTTGTAGTGCTTAAAAAGGTATATGAATTTCAACTGGATTATATGAACTGCCTGATTTTTTTGTTTTTACTTGCAACCAATCAATTGTTTAACAAGTAGGTAGGGTTTCAGCTGCAGCCCTAGTTTTTAGCCCCTTCAAGAGGGACTTCAAAGCATATTGATCCCTTGACCCCAAGATAAAACTCTAACTGGTTTAAAAACTTTTGACTAATGTCCAGTTCTTACCTGAAATTCAGAGTTAGTTCAACACTGTAGCCTCTTGACAAAGCATGAAAAGGGTTAGATAGACAAGGTATGCTTTGGCCCAAATATTTTTAGTATTAATTCCCTGATTGACAGAAAATGTGGGGAAATTGTTTGATGGGATTACGCATATAAACACAGCCCTAAACCTCCTCAGCCCAACACAAAACTTAAGTCTAAATCCTAGATGAAATGGTTACCTGTGTGGGACATGTCAGGCAAGCAAGACCCCACAATCTCATTAATACAGTGAGACACGTACACACACAGTGGCTGTGTATTCCCAGCTGGGATTTGCTTGCAGCGAACGCAGTGCTCAACTGTCAACTGCTGAATAACTCCACTGGACAGAACTGGGGCTTGATTGTGTTGTTCAACGACAAATCAGTGGTCATTTTTTGACATTAAACATTAGTCATCAGTGATACCTCATCCAGTCACATTCTCCGAGCGGCCCAGAACAAAGCATTGATCATTCAGACACAGTGTAGCCCTCTTCCACTGCAGTCCCTCACAGCAGACAGACTTCGATCTGTAGGATCCC
Organism: Dascyllus trimaculatus; assembly: GCA_024666655.1. NCBI lineage: Eukaryota > Metazoa > Chordata > Actinopteri > Pomacentridae > Dascyllus > Dascyllus trimaculatus. The sequence continues at coordinate 17,178,692 of CM045451.1, read as the reverse complement.
TGACACTTTCCCTGCTTTTCAAATGTCACTTCCTGCTACTGCAGAATGAATTCAGGTATGTGGCAAAACAAATATGACCTTAACTCCACAATCTGACATTTAATATTTTAAAGCTACATGGAAAAGAAAAATAACTTTTTCATTCGATTAATTCCTAATATGGAAAAGTCAATCTATTTAGCTTAAACTTTACAACTGAGTGAGCTGCATACACAATGTGATGTAGTGAGACATTTCTATGTGTTTTACCTTAAGTCACTCTGTTTCCTGTAATTTATTCACTTTTTACTTTTATTTAATTGTGTGCTGTGTATTCTTTAGGGCAAGGGGTCTCAAAAGGTTTGCATCTGATTTTCATTCAGAGGTCCAGAGCGATTGACAGTAACAAATAACATTCTCTTTACGTACATATAATTTTTGAACAACATATAATGCGTTTAACAAGTACTCACCAGTCTTGGAAGTTTCCCCCTTTATTGCTTATCAATGCTGAATCATTATCAGTGATATAAGGCTTTTTTGATAACACATTTCTCCAAAGTAATGTAGATTAAATAAAAATACAAAATGTAGAATAAGTAATTGCATAAGCATTCACCGCCTTCAGGTCAGTAATTAGTAGATGTACCTTTGGCCACAATTACAGCATTGACCCTGTCTCCATAGATCCCAGTCAGCATTGCATATCTGGTCACTGTAATCTTACCCCGTTCATCATTGCAAAACTGCTCATGCTCAGTCAGGTTGTACAGGGATCGTGAGTGAACAGATCTTTAGAAGTCCAGTCACACATTCTCAATTGCACTAAGGTCTGGTCTAGTTCTGACTCGGCCACTCTGAAAGATTTACCTTGTTTTCTTTAAACCATTTCTGTCTTGCTTTGGCTGTATGCTTAGAGTCACTGTCTTCCTAGAAAACAAATCTTCTCCCAAGTTGCCATTCTCTTGCAGACTGTATCAGTTTGTACTCAAGGATTTCCCCATGCTTTGCTGCATTCATTTTGCCCTAATATAGTGTCTAGTCTGATGGCCAAAAACCTCAATTTTGGTGTCATCAGGTCAAAGAACCTTCCTCCAGTTGACTTCACTGTCGCCCACATGCCTTTTGGTAAACTCTTGTGAGGATTAACTAAGGGCTTTTTTCAGCAGTGGCATTCTCTTTGCCACTCTTCCATAAAGTTTGATTGGCGAAGACCAGGGAACAGTTCTTGTTTGCACAGTCTCCTTTTTTTTCCACTGTAATGATAGGGAGAGAGACAGAGTGAAAGGGGGTATAGAGAGAAATAGACATGCAGCAAAGGGTCGTGAGCCGGATTCGAACTCACAACCGCTGCCAGCGACCTACATGGTACCGCCCTAACTCACTGAGCTATATGGCCACCCCACAGTCTCCATTTTTAAGTGCTGAAGCTTGTAACTCCTTCCAAGGAGTCATAGGTATTGTACATTCAAGTTCAAGATAAATAATCGGAATACATTCTAGCCTAGTGACTGATATGGCATTGTTTGTTTGTAATCAGTTGCTTCAGTGTGACTCCTGACCTCTGATCACACCACAACCGTCTCAGATGATTAAGCCTGAAACTGAGGCAGTCGAAGCTCTGTTTTTCCATAGTTGCATCTGACTCATACTACAAATTCTGTACCTGCGATTTAACAGTTCATAGCAAATTCTCTGCTGTTATGCTAATGTGTGAACTTGGCACACAGCACTCTCTTCAGCAGTTAACATCACCCAGGCAATTATGTCAGCAATAGGGACATCAGCCACAGTAAAACACGGAGATTGTATATCCAGTCTATGTTAAAACCACATTTATCTGGGGAAAGGATTGGTGTCAGCCAATCAACAGTCTCTAAAAATGTTATCTCTATTAAATAACTAATTTTAAAAATAGAAATTGTTACTCTTCATTACATGCTGTGACCTATTCATAACTCGAGGTATGGGCTGTGGACTGTCGTGCTGTTTAGTCTGGATGTGGACTGAGGTCCAGACTTTGAGAAGCCCTGCCTTAGAGGGTTAGATATGTATGTTGGTATAAAAATTTAATTCAAGGACAATTGCCACAAACAGGGTTTTATCTTTTACAGCCTGAGTTAATCTGCAATGCTTGTCCTTACAAATTTTGAAACAATCCATCTGTTAGATCCTGCAATATCCCAAAGTATCAGGGATCACCAGAGTCGGACGGATTCACCCTCTCAGGACCATGATTGTCTGTAAACATTTTCACTGCAATTCATCCATTGGACTGACCAACTATCAAGCCAACAATGCCATCCCAAGTGATTTGGAACTTACATGGGTTATGGACACATGAATGCATGCCCAGTCAGAAACTTTTCCAGTTTAAAATGGTGATCATTTTGAATAGCTACAAAACTGTTAGTCCTTGCATTGCAAGAAAAACATTGTGCATACATGGATACACAATAAAAACAGACGTGATTTCAGTTTTTACACATGCAATGCACGAATTAAAGCTTTTTCTGTATATGTACTAACCTTAAATGACACTGCTGCTTCACCTCCAAACTTTATTTTATTGCTATGACAGATTTCAAACACACAAAAAATTACATTAAAAAGATTTTAATTAGAAGTTTGCTAATTCCCAGGAAAGGAGACTCTGGAGGAAAGTAGTTTAAACAAATTTCCACCTTGAAATTATATTCTTCCACATCAAATACAGGTTCAGTGTGCGGCTCTGTTTACAGTGAGCGTGGTGGGGAGGTGATAATAGAGTGAAAGACAGTTAATAAGTGGAGAGACATTTGGGGAGTAAATATCATTTCCATCTTTCAAAGTAATTTTTAGAAAAAAATAGAATCCCAATCCTGAATATAAACCATCATGTTCTGACAAAGGTCCCATGTCTATATATAAAATAAAAAACAAATAATTGTATTTTACTTGAAGCTTTCCCTGCAGTTTAAAAACTCTAAAGCTACTTTAGATATTTTTTCAGTTAATATTTACCTCTAAAGCATCTGACTGAGACAGTTCCATTGTAAGATGAATGATTCTTGATGTTAACCCCTTTCTGCCAGTAGTAAGGAGTCTGCGACTGAACAGGAGGCACATCAGACAAGCAGCTACTGCAAGTCTGAGCGAGTACCTGTGAAACGAAGCTTCCCTTTTCATCCCTACAGTAGAGTTGAGCCTGGAGAGCCGGAGTCATACAGGCACAATGGAGACATATGTTTCTGTCAGACGGTGTTAGGTTTGATTCTCATGGAACACAGATGCCATTAGAAATAGATGTCACAACATTCCTGAATGAATTGGTCGGGGCTGCAACAATCTGCTGACTTCCATCCATCACTGGCCTGTGGAAACGGGAAGCAGCGCAGATACGCCGGGTGCCTCGCTTCATATATTCAGACATTTAGTTGGACATCTTGCTTTTACCTTTTTCTTCTCCCGCTTTACATGCTCCACTTCTTCCACTGGAGCTTCGCTGGAGTTGTACCTGTCTTTTGAAAGAATCATTTATCTTTCTGGCATTTATAAGGGCGGGGTGCAGGGTGGTACTTTAAAGTAACATCTGAAAAAGAAATGGTGCACATTGTGTCATAATCCGACATGACTGCTGCTGCAAAAGATACGCTGGAGTGTACTTGCTGCAAGCCTCTTTTCTCAGTACATAGGTAACAAGATTTGCTATGCGTCCTAATACATTTCCTACATTCACTTGGCACTGTTACCAAGACAGGCTTCCTATGCATACAACAGTAGAATTTAGAGTTTACACCAAGAGCTCACGCTGTGGTTGTAACTGACATTTATTTTCACTGTCAATTAAGATGTAGTTCTTTTTCAATTGTTCCATTAATTGTCTGATATACAAAATAATTAAAATTAATCTACACACTGTGCAACATATATATCTCCTTAAATAAAAACGCAAAATATCTGTTGCTTTTAAAACATCCAGTGCAAACAGATATTAAGCCATTGTAATAATGAAGATAGGACTTATGATGACGCTACTTGAAAACTGCAGTTTAAATTAGTATTCCTCTGTAGTTGAACTCATTTTTCCTTGGTTACACTACCACTGACCAACAGTCCAGCAAACAAGCTAGTTTCGACTTTCTGTTTTATTTGCTAGATATAAAGAGCACTTCAGCCTCTAGAGGGCACTAGCAGGGCTCTGTACACTCGGTCGGTCTTGTTACAGTGTAACTTCTTGCATGTTTTTTAAAAAAAAATGCCACAAGTCAACAGTGATACAGATTTGCCACAACACCATCTGCTCTGTCTAATTAAAAATGACACTCTTTCTCATGGAGAAGTTGCTGGTGCTCCTGTTGAACAGGAAACCTGTGACAAATGTTATTATTTGTGAGCTGCTTAAATGCAATCTGTACATGTCTGGATAGCTTGCAGGTATCAAAGTGGATACCTTAAGACGACATAAAACAGAAAAATACACAGCCAAACCTGCTACATTGAAATGAATAGTGCATGTTTCCTGTCATACAGAGTTGTCTTCCATAGAGAATATAGAGGCTCCAAACCAAAACCAATATTAAAACTAGGTATAAATCATTGTTTAGTTACATACATCACTGCCCACGTACTCACAAGATAATGTAAATGTGACTCATTTGAAAATAGAGAGAACACAGAAAGATGGACAGGAGGACATTCATTAAAGAAGGAAGACTACAAGTAGCTGGCAGTTTCCTTGACTGTGGTTTTTTGCCTGAATGCATTGTCGGTCGCGTGTTGCTGTGACAGCAGGTGCTTGGGAACAAGTAGATACTGCACCACTCAGCCGTTCCATTGAATGCTTGTATTTCTGATTAAAATATTCCTGTTTCTGCACCTTAATAGTGAACATTGTGAGCTAAAAAAAGACTGTGTAGCATTTGTGTGAAAGCTTAGATGGGTTGAAGTTGTTTTTTTTTGCAGTATGTATTGAAATAGTTTTAAATTGTGGTAGGTTCAGTTCAGTTTTTATAGATAAAGCACCAAATTATAACACATGCCCTCTCAAGACCTTATAGTATTAAAGTGTGGTGTTAAAAAATCTCCAAATGTAATACAGGAACATATTTTTACCAACTTTAATGGCAATTTGTTAATATTTGTTGGTACATTCAGACAAAAAACACAAATATTGAGGCTGCAGAAAGTAATTGGGGATCACAAAAGGAAGTAGCACACATCATCTAGGAAACATGGATGTCTATTAAAAATGTAGAACGGCCAGTTAGTATTTCTATTTTTAATGCCAAGCTGCATGCACTGCAGAAAAGTGATTGCTAAAATAATTCAAAGAAATAAATTATATTTCCTCTCAAAAAAAGTTCATTTTATTTTGACAAACAGCATGTCATTGTCCAAGGCATTAGGAAGTGTTAACAGTTAATATATGAAAGTGCAAAACTGTGTGGTTAAACTGAAAACTCCAACATAATAAAAATAACTGAAAAAATGGCCTATTGTATAAGTCAGTAGTATAAGGTTACAGTAAACCCCTTAGCAAAAAGAAAAAGTTGAGTCTGTATATTAAACAATGTCCAACATGAGCACTGTGGATATTGTACAAGCATGGACCAGCTAAAGCAAATCCTTTCCTCCTTACTGTGCAATCATTCTCCGCCTTTGGTAAGAGATTCTATTTCTATGAAAATATAGTCGATTTCACAGCAAAGCCGTCCTCTTTATTTATAGTGAATTTGTTGGATAACATAGTGGCTATAAAATCCAGATTTTAGCAGTGCAGAGTAGGAGCTTGGTAATGACTGCTGGTTAACATGTGGTCTTAATAGGCTTTGTTTTAGTCACCTTTTAATACTCGTTCTGTTGTTTGATGACAGGAAGAAAAACATGTAAATGAGAACAGCTTTTTGGGGAATTCAGCTATAATTTTATATCGTGTATGTGAGCACAGAGAGCAGGAGAGAAGTAAACAAAGTCCTCCGCACTAAATAGCTTGTGTATTTTCTCTTCGGGTGCATAGTATTTGTCATGCTGTAATATGTCAATGAAACTTTTCACAGTGTATAAACCACCTACAAGTACTTCAAAATTTTGGAAACCTTGACACTGAACCGGGTCGGGTTCTGCTGCAGAGACTATTTTCTAAAATTCTAGCGTTGTTCGCAGCTGACCAGTGATTAGAGCCAAAAGGGATTAAATTCATGATGCAGCAAATATGACTTTTTATGAACAAAATAAAAACAGTGCATCATCACAATTATGTCATCGCATTTTTAGTGGTTATGTCACTGATTATGCTGACTAATCATGGCAAACCTACTGTTATGGCCATTTGCAGATAGTTGCAGTAGTATCCAAAAATGTTTTAAAAATGTCATTTGGCATATTCTGCTATATTTTGTTATTGCCCACCTCAGCTCAGAATGTTTGATCACTTGAGGCAGACTGGTTCAGTGCTGTACTGCACTGGGAACATGGGTCGCTGAAGGGAGACCGCTTTGAATGTTGTGTTCCAGCAGGGACATTCAGAGGTCAGGAAGATTTTGAAATTTAATGAATGTGGCTCTATTTTTTCTGTCAAAATTGAATCAGGGCCTCAGCCACTTACTTTTACCTTAATTTGATGCTGAGTAGAGTGCACAGACCACTACTTCAACCTCCAACAAATCGTCAGGGGAAAAAAAACAACGCTGAGTGCACTCCCTTGATTGTTTCTGGAGCTGTTTGGGTCGACAGCCTCTCCATGATCCATAAAACAAACTGCTTGAAAGGAAACATCAGAGAAATTACAAGGGCAACTGTGTATCCACACCAATGGAGGTTTTTAAGTGCAGAGATGTTTTTATAGGTCAGTGTCATACCAATTACAGCATGCGCACAAATGTGTCTGTTCACACGAAACACTTCCTAGTAAATTTCAGGCAGAAGTGCTTGTAGGATGGTGGAAAACAAATATTTACCCATCAAGTCTCTGCTTGTGTTAATTCACTCAAGCACATAAAAGAGCTCTAAAAGCAGAAAAGCAAACAATGACTTCATGAAACTCTCTTCTTAAGACATGACATGTTCATCCAATCTTGGCCCTTATATCTGACAGCTTTTTTTCAGAGAAGACAACTTGCACTCGTTTTCATCTGCAGTGCTACTGCTAGTTTCCCCTCGGGAAGATGTCCGACCTTGAGTGAAAAGAACTTGTAAGAGATGTAAATGAGGAAAGCAGCTTTTTAAGTCGCAAACATCCTGTCAGCGCTGTATACAGTCATCTTTGTGGACTTTGTGGAGGCGTAGTGCCTCAGGTGTTTGTTGTCCTCTTTAAGGATTACAGAGGAGAGTTTGGATAGGTGCATAATCCTTTTAAATTTCTATCTGACTCGGACCAGTGGCAAAAATAAACAATCTACCCAAGCAACACTGCTGGCATCTCCAGTCCTTCGTTGTGACTAAAATGGCAAATTCCAGCTTGTCTGTCCAGGAGAGCGTGTCCACTTCTGAACTGTTGATCCCACATCTTGACATTTTTTTCCTCCCCTCCTTTTTTCTTTGTTCTTGCTGTGTCCGGGGTTACTCGTGTAATAAACAGAAAGGCTGCTGGTGTGTGATCCTGACACACGACCCCTATGAGAGTGTTGAAACTGAGTGCTGTGGTTATTCATCTCCACTGGAGCAACGCGGCTTGTCTCAGATGGATTAGAGTACAGAGAGGAGACCTCCAGGGATGGTGCCTGGTTATTACCTCTGTGTTTGGCTGTGCTGAGGTCAGCGACCGCCATTTGGCAGCAGGTGGACACAATCTGGCTGTTTTTGTTTGCCTTTAATAAAATTCTGATTGAATCCGTGTTTATTTTTATCCTGATTGTGTCATATGATACATGGCTATATTTTATTGCGCTGCCTTTACTGTATGCAATCAGTGATCTGAAGCAAGAGGTCGGCAGGGTCATGTTAGGTTTATGCAATATCGATGTGCAGTTCAGCCAGAGCTGACCAGTGGTAGGGGGAGGAAGTCCTGTTATACTCAGGACCACAAAAACCAGGACCAAGGCATCACCAATGCCAGAGTTTATTGAGACAAAACCAAGACCAAAGCAGAGTGAGGCCAGATCAGAACTAGGACCAGATCTGTCCCACACTGCATGGCACACTTGAAATTAAATGTGGAACATGAAAATCATTGCATTGCACCATTCAATTTAGAGCCCTATACACTATATACTGTAAATATGTGGCTGGTATGTATAGCTAAAATTTGGAAAATCTCTTTAAATTTTCTGAAGAGTTTTGTAAAGAGGCAGATTGGTAACTTTCGCTACCAAACTTTGCTAGCATCATTTACACTTAGTTTACCTTCTATATGCTCTATTTCTGAGTGCTGATAAAAGTTTGACATTGTCTTGTGCATTTTCTTTTGGATTCTGCTTGGCACATGAGCTCTGTGATTAGGGAGCAAAATTTTATAACATAAGATTGGGCTGACATCTCCTTTCAGACAACTACAGCTTCTTTCCTATATTCTTTCTATTGAAATGCACACAGACCGTGTACAAAAGATGAAGTAGCCTTCAGATATGAGAAGTGGAAATGCCTCAAACCTGAATTTTTTTGAACAGCCAATAGGGGACACCTCATTTGGTTGTACAAAGAAGTCTGGTTGTATGGAAGCCTATGGGAAACCAACCCCACTTCTCACGTTTTTTGTTTTCTCAGTAAACATTTTCTTCATGAGTTGAACGTCTCAATTGCTACTTTCAAGAATTTTTGAATACAATACGATGTTCATTGTGTAGATTATGGTTCCAGGTTGAGTAAAATAGACAGTACGCTTTAGAGGAGGGCTACGTTGTGATTGGCAGGTTGCTGCATGAACTGGGACTTTATTTCCTTTGTTTTAGGGCAGGGAACCATGCAGATAATGTTTGGATTGCTATTACATTCGACCATAGTCTTATCTATACACTTTATGGCCAACTACAGTCAGCATGTACTTAACAGTGGCTGCAGCTGCATGCTGGGAACATTAGTTCATTTATACAGCAGAGTCGCTAATTTCCCATAACACTGAAACTGCACATACAGGTTATAAGAGAAAGTCTGATTAAAACAAAAGTATCACTTCACCTCAGTGTCTAGCAATAAACCATGAATGCAGTTCATGTTGTGACATGAATAAATGAATATTTATCAATTTATCCAATATATGCTTGTTGCATAAAGTATGAAATGGAAACTCTCAAGTAGATTAAAAAAAACACACCACTGATGTAAATGTGCTTTTCACCACTGATTCGCACTAAGTCCACTGCAATATTACAAAACCATTGCTATATCAGGATCTATATGTGTCTTGTGACTGAGCAAATGACTTGCAGCCCCACAGTCTATACTACAAAGCCACGCAGATAAGTTGTTATATTCATAATACAACTATGGGTTTGACTTAACAATTACAGAATGTGTGTTAAGTAACACTGAACATTGTTGTAAAAATGTGTTGTTGTTTTTCAAAGGGGGTCATTAATGGAAAAAAATAGGCTTCGAGGGGTTAATAAAAGCTCATCTTTCAATGTTGCATTAGCACCTACTGTGTGTGTGTGCGTGCTAGAGAGTGGGAGAAAAGTCTAAATAGCTTACACTCACCAAAGAACATCCGCTAATTTATGATAATTGCGGACAGTGATTTTAATCCTACCTGAATCTGTAAAAAAAAAAATCCACAGAAAATGATCTGCCATTTTCTGGTAATGACAGTGATGAAGATGACAATGTAATCCTGTGCAAATCAAACTATTTCAGCCTGTTGTTTGTTTTAGGCGGGCAATTTCTTTTCCTTGTCCCCGGGAAATGTGTTTTCAGTGTTCCTTCTGTCTTGAAAATTAGAGGAAAGTTTTGAGCACAAACTTTTCTTAAATAATTGAAAAAGAGACGTAATGTAATGCATAATTTGAAAGGGCACTGCTGATTAAGAAAACATTCAATTGCTCTTGTTAATCCTTTTCTGAAAATGAGGGGGCCGAGGGTCATTTCTGAGTTACACAGATTCATCATACAAATCTAATGTATAAAAGGGTAGAGGTCATGTAAATGCATGTCACTGTGTTAAACAAAAATTAACATTCACTATCTTGTCCCAAACCAGCAGACAGCATCATTGAAGGCTGACACAGTGACAGTTCCTAAACCCAACACCCTCCATTTGTTTGTCAGTGTCACTTCGTTCTCCCAAACTCTCATCCTCCCCCTTCGTTTTGGTCTTCAAAGCGGGTCACATTTCAACATGGCAGCCCTGGCAATCATCACTTAATTGTGCCTTCCGTGCAAGGCAGGGGACATTCACACAGCTGCGACAGACGCATCCTCCAATTAATTCCTCACGAGCAAATTATTAATTAAACCCAATTCTTCACATTGCTGTGAAAGCAAATGAATGGCAAATCATTATGATGGTAATTGCACGTTGCAGTAATGGTGAAACTGGTCATTAGTGCTCATATTTTATGTATGCATGAAACTCTGTTCTCGAGACCTTGAAGCTCTGTTAACTACAGTGAAAAAAACAGAGGATTATGTGGCAGCACTATTTGCGTTGGTTTCCACACATGACCAGTTTACTGTCTGGGTGTTTGTACTCTATCTTTGTTGAGTTTCAATTTCACACTTTGACTGTGTACGTGTATGTACTACCATACAGTTTATGATCACTCCCTAATTATTTTATAGTCACAAAGTAGAAAATGTAATGCATTAAAAACAAGTTTCAAATGTCTAGATGCATGTGCACCATGTGTTGCTTTTGTCATAAATCTATTTTGTATGTCCAGTCTTTTCCACAGAGAGGACAGCTACAGATGGAGGTGACATACTGTGGTTGTTCTGAAAGATGACAGATTAATTGTTAAACCAAAGATGGAAAATGCATGATTTAAACATGTAAGCTTGTCAACTCATCTGTGTCTCTCTGATGTTTTTTCTCAGGTGCTGTTTTTAGTATTTTGCCATTATGGCTCCCACGCCAAAATGTTCGGCAAAAGATTTCTCTTGAGTTCATCTGAACATGTGCAGCCTTACACACAAGATTTAGGAAACACACAGTGCGTACTGTGGAGAAATCGCCAACTTTCTTTATGCTGTGGGGTTGTTTTTCAGGGGTTGGGCTTGGCCCCTTAGTTCCAGTCAAATCAACTCTTAATACTTCAGCATACTAGGGATGCACGATGATGCCAATTTCAACCGATACCGAATATCAATAATTTTATACTACTTGCATTCGATAACCGATAAAGTCAACCGATTGGGTTCATGCTGTGGTGTCAGGCGGGGGTGAGCGGAGCAGGAGCATGAGGGAGCGGGGGTGACACCAGAGCGTGACATCAGAGTTGGGAGATCTGCGTACTACCACCACGGCGGCGCTCTATAACCTTGGCGACGCTCGGCAGCACTCAGTGATGCTTGGTGGCGCCCGGCGGTGTACTACATCCTCGGCAACGCTCTGCAAAGCTCGGCGACGGCACCCGGCAGTGGCGCGCACGACTATTCGAATATCAGAATTATTATCCGAATACCGCCACAACGAACAAATATTCGGATAGTCCAATATTCGAGACAAGCCCTAGTGAAATGTCTTCTTCTGACAAGATAAAGAAAGTCCACACTGGTGAGTGTCATGCCATGCTGTTTGTTTTTCTCTGCCCGCATAATGTTATGACATCACACACATGTGACAGTACCATCAGGGAGGGGAGGGGTTGAGGAGTCAGGCATGAGCACAAGCCACAACACACAGTCCAATGGCAAAAACCAAGATTCCATGTCTTTATTATTATTGGGTCATTTTATTGGCTGATTTTCTTATTTTTGGAATTATCGGAATGACGTCATAATTGCCGAAATTAACCGGTAATTATCAAACGCCGATATTATTGTGCATCCTTACAGCATACCAAGACATTTTGGACAATTTCAGGCTCCCAACTTTGTGGGAACAGTTTGGGGATGGCTCCGTATTGTTCCAAAATGACTGCGCATCAGTGCACAAAGCAAGGTCAATAAAGACATTAATGAGCAAGTTTGGTGTGGAGGAACTTGACTGGCCTGCACAGAGTCCTGACCTCAACCCAATTGAACACCTTTGGGATGAATTACAGAGGAGACTCAGAACCAGGCCTGCTGGTCCAACATCAGTGCCTGACCTCACAAATGTGTTTCTGAAAAAATGGTCAAAAATTTCCATAAACACACTCCTAAACCTTGTGGAAAGCCTTCCCAGAAGATTTGAGGCTAATAGCTGCCAAGGGTGGGCCAACTCTATATTAAACCCTACGGATTAAGAATGGGATGTCATTAAAGTTCATGTGCATCTAAAGGCAGATTTCCCAATACTTAATATAGTGTACTTCCTGAGACACATTTAGACTTACCTTTTGGTAATTATGAACTTGAGACAGATGTGTATAGGAAGGACAGAGATCGGCTTTGGAAGTGGTGTAGCCTTATCAGTGATGATACCGTAAATAAACTGTGCACTGATTTGATGTTTTGTGATCTGGAAAATATCTGGGTTCATTGTTAGTGGGCTGCTGCTGAAGACCTCCAAAGTGTCAATGTATAGTATTTTGAATGGTTTTGTGAAATAATTAAATATCTGATGACTTTATCATCAATAGATTTTCCAGGTATTGTCCGTTAAGAAGAAAATCGCTTCAGTTTTCTCTACATGTCCAACTCGGGCTGTAATTGTTCCCCCTAGGGATAAGAATGTGCTCAATGCTGCTGGTTACAGGTCTTCATCATGTATTAGTCATATTTCTAAAAACGTATTGCCATGTTTTGATATTGCTCAGTAAATTATTACTGTTCTTTTGCTAAAACTACTCTTCCCTTAACAGCTCCATTCATGCTTCTGGTTATGGCATAAAAGTAACTGAGGAATATTTTTTACCTATGTCATCACCTGGTGTCCACTTTTTTCATTATGTAGCTTGTTAGTGAAGTTTACTGGTGTGTGGCTTTCTATGGCGTTGCTGTTGTTGATACTGCATTGATTGAAAAATGCCAGTGAAAATGAAAACAGAAAACAGAAGGAGGGAGAATGCCACAGTGGTGTTCGTGGTCCACATCTGTTAAACGAGACTGTGTGAAATAAGGCTTTTCTGTTCAAATGCTGAAAACCTGAATTAGAAACATTGTGCAACCCACAGGAGACACTCAACACAAAGTTTAGCTGTGTGTAAAGTTCAGGGTTAGACTAAAATGCCTAAAATGGACAATAGAGCTGGTATGTGAAAGTGCATTGACTTCTGATTGAACCTTGAGTTCTGAAGTTGGATTTAACAATGCCTTCATGGTATACATTTGATGGTTAACCTGCATAAAAGGAGGGACTGGGCCCCTTTAAGAATCAATTGTAAAATAAATGTCTCATTAAGAGGGAAACATCCTTCAGAGCTTGGTAAAAAAAAGAAAAGAAAGAGGAACCCAACTGTCTCCCATCACAATCTGGCCCTTAATTGTCAGTATGTGCTGACAGGCATATGTTCTGGTCACTTTATGTTGAAAGCTCTGTCAGATGACCCATCTGTGTGCATTTTGCATGTGTGCATGAGTGTGTTGTTTCCATCTATATGTATGTGTCGTTTGCCATATGTGCCGGCTCCATCTATGTGTTTGACAAGTGCTCCAAGGCGAATGTTGACTCTTGGATTAGAGACGGGAGATGAGGGAGGGGAAACAAGAGGACTTGGACGTGAAGATCGTCCGACCTTCCAAGGACGAGAGTGGAAATAAACGATAAGGTGGAGGGGAGGGACGGGAGTGGCACGCTCTGCATGGTCGGGGATTTAAAGGCCTAAGAAGACTGCCCCACTCTGGAGAATCTGGCCCTGAGCTGCTTGGCTTCTATCAACTCTGTTGGTTTTTATCTATTTTTAGTGGACTGCTGTATGAATCTCTTTTCCCTCATTTGCAACAGACCCCAGTGTTTAGTATTGATTTTCCTCCCCCTGCTTTACTTAGCCATCCAGACTCAGTGGCACGTCCAGGGAAAATTTAAAGGGTACTTTGTCCTGATGTACACACACGCAGTCGTGTTTCAGATATCACATGTTAATATTGCAGATGAATTTCTCAGGGGAGACTCTAAATCAGATTTTTCTTTGTTGTTCACTTTGGCTTGCCTGCTCTCCCATGCTAGCTGTTCTCTGAGGGAACAGGATACAAAAGCACTGAGTAAAGCTTGAAGTTACCATTCATTTCCTGCTGACAGATGACACAGAGTGATGCATAGCCTGTAGCTTTACTTGATTTATCAAAAATACACAAAGAGCACAACAGATGCTGAAAGAAGACAGGGAAAACACCATTTGAAATCTGCTGAATGGGTTGCTTTTGAGTGCTATTTGCATAATTGGTTGTTTGCTTCAAAATGATGAATAAACCAAAATGCATGCAAGAAAAAACTGCAAAATTTAAAGGCATTGCACTGTCCACTGCCAACTGAGCATGCAGCATAATATGAGTGCCTCTTCTTCTCTACTAATGAAATTGAGATTGCAGTCTGTCAGTTTGAAGCATGATCCCAATGACAGGACTCAGGAAAAAATCCAATTGTATTGTTTGGGGCCAAGGAAATACAATAACATGCGACCCCATAGATTGCAACAAGCTTAACCTTGATCGTAAACACAGACGAGCAAAAAATGATTGTCTAATGAAACCGTGTTTTTTTTAAATATATCTTTTTTGGTGGGGGGGGGGATTTTTGGAGTTTTATTGACAGACAGGGTGAAAGGGGGTAGAGAGGAAAGAGAGATATGCAGCAAAGGGTTGTGAGCCAGACTCAAACTCACGACCACTGCTGGCGACCTGCACCCATGTGGTAATGTCTTAACTCAGTGAGCTAAACGGCGGCCCATGTGTTTTTGTTTTTTAAAAGTAAAAAACTTAGGGAGTGCAATTCAGCAATTTTTGCGAGTGAAGACATAGTTTTTCATCTTCCTGCCTCGTTAACTCTGTTAATTTGACTCCAGCGTCATCAGTTCAAATGAAATATGGAGACGGGTGAGATTTTCCTCATGTCCTGAATTTACAAATTATCAAATTGCTATATCCCTGTTCAGCGGTTAAGTGTTTCTGTGGCTGTAATTTTCCTCACTTAAGCACAAGAAAAAGATATTCGATGTTCAGTTTTAAGTGCCATTTAATATTTTGGACCATGAATAACAGCACAGTGTTCTTTGTTTTTCTCCACTTGCAGCAGGCAGTCAACACCTTCTCTTACCCAATCAAGCCCCTTTTATAATCAGCTGGAGTGTGGCTGGCCCAATCAGAGTCATCAGCGGGATTGATTTTTCCTCTGGGCTGTGGGATAATTAGCCAATTTCAACGAGAAACTGAATTAGATGATTGATTAGTTCAATATGGGCTTGCCCAAATTCTGGTTTCAAGCACTGCCACTTGACTTTGCATGATGCAGAGAAGGTGGATTTTCGAAATGCTTCCCCTTATTTCAACTTCTCGGTTGCTGTCCTGATTTTTGGACCATAGAATAAACTACTCCCAGGAAATCATAATGTAGGAATAGACCTCAGCTTGTGAGAGCAGCTCTCTCTCAGGATTTTTTTTCTGTGAACAATAGGCCCATCAGATGGAGAATCAAACCTCTCCTTTTCAGCAATTTTCTACAAAACCCAAAACTGCCATGGCACAAAGAATAATCATCAACAGATGTTAGAGGGCAGAGACGTGGACATCCATCAAGCTTATTGTCACCAAGCTTCCCATCTCTCCAAAGAAACAAAACGCCCTCAAAACCAAATCAGGAACAATAGTTCCGGTTTTTCAGTGTCCCACTATGGCCTGGTCAATGCCGAGTTTCCCATCCTTTAGCCTCAACACAAAGTCTCCTTGTCCCCCGGCGGGAAAGATTGACACATCCAGTCCGGCCTCTTCCATCGCTCTCTGGTCCCTTACCCACATGTGCTTTGTCTTGTCTGCCCTGCCTCATTGGAGCAGTCAGCTTCATTCAGGCAGGTTCACAGGGGGCATTTAGTCATGCACTGTCAGCTCTGCTGTAGTCTCCCTGTGAGGTGTGTCAAGGGAACGACACACACAATCTCCCCAACCTGATGCAGGCCTGACATGCATAAAAAACATACATACACACACGGTGGCAAACAAAATCACATGTGAGGTCATACCGCTGAGGAGCCATGTCAAAAAGACCAATGCAGGCAGGTCGCTTTGACATCATTGTACTATTTTTGAGAATTGAACAGTATGAAGAAAAAAAACGAAAAAAGACATGGAAGACTGTTTTGTGCCTGGCCTGGCAGCATGCAATTATGTTTTTGATGAGAGCTGGAAAGAAATCTTGTACATTTAGTTTGAAATGTACATCTTTAAGTATTTTGTGGAGTATTTCTTTAAAAAAAAAAAAACATACATTGTTTCCATCATCTACATCATTTCAGAAGGAAATATTACATTTCTTCTTAAATATATTTATCTGACAGCTCTGCCAGCTTTGTATCTATATTGTTGAGGCAACAAATTATTAGTATAAGTGGTAATATTAGTTTTCCTGAATACATTATAATGATAATTATGAACACTCAAATGTAATATTGGTTATATATGGTTATATAGTTTTCATAAAGACAGGAAAAGCATGTAAAATCACTGAAAAGAAAATCATATTAAATGCATTTCTCAAGTGGGATCTGCTAACACATGACACACAGGCTGTCTGAGCACATCACATAGTTAAAGTAGCTAGTAACTACATTACAAGAGCTAATGTAGATCAATCTTCCAGTCAAACAACCTCCACTTCACATATTGCAGGTCCAAGAGGAAACACAAGATGTACTGTTATAATAAACTTCACCAGCAAACAAGTCAAGTGAAAAATATCCTAATAAAAACCAATCTGTAGGAAATGTTTTGTCTGTATTTTTGTTATTTTTATGCTCGCTCCCCTCCACTCTCCAAGTATCTTCTTGTCGTGTCAGCCCAAGCCACCAGAGCACAAATACCTGCTGAGTTTTCTTCCCAAAAACAGATAATTTTTTTCAATATTTGTACAACAAAAAGATTCAGCTCCGGCCCATGGAAATTATATACATGTGGTGCTACTGTTATTTTCATTTTGTGTATGTTTAAAGCCACACACATTCAAGGAAAAACCTATATTTGTAACTGAGATTGAGATTTTATGCCATATATAGGACAAAATCACATATTATACAAAACTGGATGGCTTCTGAGAGGATGATACAATGCAATACAAGACAAGTTTTGGTAATTATCAAAAACAATAGTTCAGTACCTTACATGAAGAAATATAAACATGCTTTACTGCAAAACACTTTTCATTGATTTCATTTTCATATCTGCAACTTAACAATAGAAGCTCGTGCCTAAACCAAGTGGCAATATATTGGAAATAAATTACATGTGCCTAAAAGTGTAGTTCATCCAATGGCCACTTGAGGTTGGCTCCAAAAGCCAGTCAATCTCCATTGACCCCCATGTTAAAATGGCCAAATTTACAGGAAAACAACATGTTTACAAACTGATTTTGGTATCTGTAACTAGTTTCCCTGTTACAACAATTGAATTGGGGGTGCATTTTTATATAACTCACTTGTTTAAATTGTATTAGGGCTTAAAATTATGCACTATGCATTTTTTAAATCATATATTAGGTGTTAAATTCAGCTTTAAAGGGCCAATGTGTAGGATGTAAGGGAATCTATTAGCAGAAATGTAGCCTAGCCTAGGCAGATCTCCATAGTTACTATTACTGTTTCCCTATAGCAAAACATTATTGAGATTCTGCTATAGGAAAAAAAATGCTGTGGTTTGTATTTCTTTAAACCAGTAACTAATGTCTTGAGCAGGGCTAAGGATGTAGCGATTAGAATGCCATAGATAGTCCTTTGTGTGTGAAAAGGCAGGAGTGAGAAAAGGGCATTTAGTCATTTGCAGTCTGCAACCTCGCTGTTAGATCTTATTAAATCCTACACACTGGTCCTTTAATAATGCTCTAAACAAAAAAAAACAGGTGGTGTGTCAATCTACTGACAAGATAATATATATGTGACACTTACAAAGGGGTTATTTTGCATAATAACTTATTTTATTACTTAAAGCACACTATGCTAATAATGATTTTTTAAAACAATGTTGTAATGAAGTGTTCAAATGAAATGTTAAGTATGGCTACTTAAGCAGGCAATCTAAATGTGTCTTCCATCACATGTAGAACTGGACTAATATTTGACATTCACCTTGAAATAAAGTCCTAAAATGCCTCTTTGGTGAAAGTCTTGTATGGATAAAGTGCCAGCATTCTAAGACCTTTAAATAAAACCCTTTTGTTTAGTACCCATGCTAAACACCAAATGTTTATGAGTGCAACATTTTTTAAAGATTCCTCTCACAATGTACAATGATGTATAATCTTCTAACTGATCTGAACAGAGGTGCAAAATCCCCAATATTGTGGATTCCATTTTCATTCTGTAACTATAGCTATGGGTATTTTATTATACTAATTTTCAGAATTATATTAACACTTCATTTTACTTTAAGCAGCTACAGTCAGTATTTTGTAAAACAATGGATCAAATGATTATGTGTGATGTGTAAAGGTTTGCCCATATTGATGAACCCACAGATAATTACTTACACTTCCCCTCAGCTCTACAGAGCCTTTTGCCACATTCACATCACAATGATTGAACTGTAATTATGAACAGCTAAGTGGGGAAAAAATGTTCATGTCAGCCTCCCACTTGTACTTCTCAGTTGGAGAAATAAGGAGTTTCTGACACAGACAATATCTCCTACTGAGCGAAAAGAAATACAGACATGCCAACAAATCTAAACCAGCCCTGTCAACACAAATCCAATTTATTCAGCTAATTTTATAAGCCCCGTGCACAGTTTCTCTGGATCTGATTTCACTTGGTAACATGCTACTGCATATAGTTAATGCAACAAAAGAGGCTAATTTATCCTATTTGTCAGCTATGACTACAAGGATGGAGCTAAGTCAGACCACCTTGCAATAATGCGGAAGACACTCACATCAGAATAAGAGTTATTTTTCCTGGTCTTCTCGTTCTGATCACTCTTAATTAATACAGCATTATTGCATCTTTCAGCTTAATGTTTTGGTTTTCTTGCCTGCAACTTCACTTCTTCAGATCAGTTTAAGTGACTATTTCATGAGCATGCATTCATACAGCACATTTAACAGAGGGACAAAAGCATAACTTAAAATTAATGTTAACAATACTGTGGTTTTGTTAAGTGTGTAAATAGGCTACTGTCAGTGTTATGTTCACAACTTTTTTTGCTGCCCCCATGCAAACTATCGTTGAATGTTACACTTTACCAAAGTTCCCTAAACACCTCACATGCATTAGTAGATGCATGCTTGTTCCGCACTAACATATATATAGCCCCTTTATAACCGGAGCTAGGTTCTACAAAGTGCTTTACAATGTGTTTCTGATTCACACACACTCACACACACTTGCCCACCAATGGCAGCAGAGCTGCCATGCAAGGTGCTACCATTTACCGCGGTTCCATAAATATCTCACACACATCAGTATTTGTTAGCTAGGCAGTTGGACCCAGAGAACCCTCTAGTCCCCACTCAGTTTCTGCAGAGCACACAGCTCAGATAGGTGTGCAGCAAAAACTTTGTTCAAAACTAATCTACGCAAGTGGAGTCCTGGGCTGTGTATTGCTATTTTTACCTGCCTCACCACTTAACACACTTACATTTAGGAGATTTTAGTACTTCTTCCCCACTGTTGTATGCGTTTGCTGTCTGCATTCATGTGTTAGCACACGTGTGCACATCAAGAGAGGACAGAATGTGGAGTGACACAGGAGTTAACCTTGTCTTAGCGCTCATTGTCTATTCACACAGCATACTGTATCTGCATAAGAAATGTAATCACAGGCTTGAAGTTTTATTAAAGTAAGTGATGTAGAGGATGACTAAGACAGTAATCCCCTCTCAGCTCTGCTCACCCTGTCTCATAATGATAATGGTAAGAAGAATTAGTTTCAGCCTGTCATTCACACACACACACACACACACACTATCATCTATCTTGCCAAATGCAAACTGTAACTGTGACGGAGTCGCCCCGTCAGAGCCCGCGGGCAGAGCACTGCCGCTGGCCTAAACCCACATGCTTCACACTTACCTGTCATCCGTTTGTTCCATTCCCCGTCCGTCCGATCCGTTTCCCGCATATTCGCCATTTATCATCCATCGCGGCGGTTTTGGGTGCACACGAGACCGCTGTTAAATCATCTTCCCCCCCATAATCTTCTCGACAAACAAACTTTTCACCAGTATTCACCTCCCAGTCATGACCATCCACTGTCAAACCGAGCGCAGGGGTTATTTCCGGTTTATATTGCGTCATGCGCGGGACGCCGGTGTGTGACGTCATAGAGACGTCACCGCATTGTATGGATTCTGACAGAAAATTGATATTATTATTTTTCTTAGGCAGTTTTGAGGCGCAGTGGTCCAACTGGTTGTTTATTTGTATTTTTGTAGAAATAATAATATATCTGTTGTTGTGACAAATTGTGTTTTAAGGGAGAAAACACAGATTTTGTGTATTAATTCCTGTGGGGAGGAGCCGGAGCGTTTAAAAGGAGGCCACCACTTCCCATTCAGTCAGTCTTGGTTAGAGCCTGTTGCAGGGAAGGTAACAGAGAGAACCACTGATTCATGGGTTTTGTTGTAACTGTAACAATTGTAAATATAATTTTATTGAGCACTGAGCTGTTGCACTTTGGGATCGTTGGTGTGTATAATAAATTGCGAAACATCGTATACACGACGGCTACGCCATCATTATTACGGACGACAAAGAACCACGTCACATATGGTGTCAGAAGTGGGATGGCTAGCCGTAAGAAACGACGCTCCCAACAGCGGAAGATTGAGGAGGAGGAACTGGCTGCCCTCGAGGACAGAGAGGAGCATGGAGCTGTCGCAGTGGCCCAGCAACCGATGGGTGAGCTCCTTGGGCTGATGAGAGATTTTATGGCAGGCCAGCAGAGGCGGGAGGAGGGTCTTTTGGATGAGATTCGCAACCTCCGGGTCTCACTCCAGCCATCCTCTCCTGCTCGCACATCTGAACTTGGGGAAGGGCTTTCTCCTGCAGGCAGCCCACGAATGTCGCTGCCCACACCTGCACCAGCGAGACGACCTCAGAGGGAGTCCACAACTTTGTACCGACCACAGCGGGAGGAGGACTCGAGTGAACTGGACCATGCTGTGTCACATCCGCCCCTGGAGCAAAGGTTATACGCAGTGGAGCCGAAGATCCCACCTTACCAGATGGGGGAGGATATTGAAAATTATCTGTTGCGCTTTGAACGTATTGCCAAGACATGGAAATGGCCAGAGGCTGAGTGGGCGTGCCGCCTTGTGCCACTCCTGTCGGGGAAAGCGTTGGAAGCTTATACAGCTATGGACGAAGAGGAGGCGCACTGTTACAAAGACTTAAAAGCTGCCTTATTAGCCAAATTTGACATTTCCCCAGAAACATACCGACAGAGGTTCCGGTCCCCCACTGTCCCACCTGGAGAGACGCCAACAGAGACCTACCACCGTCTAAAAGGCCTTTACCGACGGTGGGTTCGACCAGACCAACTCACCAAGGAGCAAATCGGAGAGCTTGTTGTCCTGGAGCAGCTCCTCCGTGTCTTGCCCGCCGACGTCCGCACCTGGGTCAAGGAGCACGAACCAGAGGATGGCCTGACTGCAGCAAAGCTGGCGCTACAACACCAGAACGCTCGTCGGGGAGGACCTGCACGTTTTGCCAGCTCTGCACCACGACCTCCTCAACATTCTACACCGGCCCGGCACGTCAGAGAGACCGGTTACGACTCCCGAGGTAACCCCAGCCCTACTGGGAACCAGCCCGCAACTGGTAAGCCTCTTGTTTGCTATTATTGCCAGCAGCAGGGACATAAAGCCTCTGTGTGTCCGGTGCGGAGGGACAAGCTCACTGGTGCCTGCTATGCACCTCGAGCAGAGGGTGATCTGTTCACTAACCAGGGCTTGAAGGAACGTACGCTAAGAACTGTGACTCTGAATGGCCAGCAGGTGAAAGCACTGCTGGATAGTGGCAGTTTTACCTCTCTGGTAAAGAAGAACTTTGTTCCTGTGAACGGTGTTGATTATGGTCTGAAAACTGACATTGTTTGTGTCCATGGTGATAGTCATGCATATCCAAAAGCTGAAGTGACTGTGGTGATTGATAATCAATCGTACCTGATGACTGTTGCTGTTGTGGAGAACTTGCCTGTGGACCTGGTGCTGGGTACTGATTTACCTGTGCTTCTCGATCTTTTGCAGAAAGCAGAATGTGATGATGTTTGTGATATGAATGTGGTTGATGTGACTGAAAATGTTTCATGTCCTGTAGTGACTAGGTCCCAAACTAAAGTGCGTGTAGAACCCCTGCCAGATTTGGATGATAGTGTGTGTGAGGGAGGCACCAAGGGGCCTAGAAAGTCCAAGCGCCAAAGGCGTTTTGAAAAACAGCTAATGCTAACTAAGCCCAATGCCAACAGTCTGGATGTTGATGAATTGTGGAAAGTACCAGAAAATATTGCAGAGTTACAGAGGCAGGATGTAACTTTAAAAACCTGTTTTGAAAAGGTTGACGCTAAAGTCAATGCTAATGCGAATGTTACTGGTAAAGAGCAGTTCATTGTTGTTGATGATGTGTTGTATGTTTACAGCAATGCTCACAAACGCATAGTGGTCCCTGCGCCTTGTAGACAGTTAGTAATGCATGTCGCACATACTGTCCCGTGGGCAGGGCATCTTGGCCGTCACAAGACGTATTTGCGTGTCAGTGCTCGTTTTTACTGGCCTGGTATGTATAATAACATCCACAATTACTGCGCCACATGTCCTACCTGCCAAAAAACCTCGCCAACACGTAAGTCCGATAGGGCTCTTCTTCATCCACTTCCAGTCGTCACCACTCCGTTTCGCAGGATAGCAATGGACATTGTTGGCCCATTGGTCAAGAGTGCCCGGGGCCACCAGTACATTCTTGTACTTTGTGACTATGCCACCAGATACCCCGAGGCCTTCCCGTTGCATACCATCACTGCTCCTGCTGTCCTCCGGTGCCTGGTTCAGTTGTTCTCCAGGGTTGGGATCCCAGATGAAATCCTAACGGATCAGGGTACTAACTTTACATCTCGTTTGTTGCAGTTGTTCCATAAGCAGCTGGGGATCACAGCCTTGAGAACGACCCCATACCATCCTCAAACTGATGGTCTCGTTGAAAGGTTCAACCAGACGCTGAAGAGGATGCTCCAGAAGTTTGTGAGTGACACTGGAAGAGACTGGGACAGATGGCTGCCATTTGTCCTCTTTGCCTATCGGGAAGTGCCGCAGGCCTCCACTGGATTTTCTCCCTTTGAGCTCCTGTATGGTTGGGACGTGCAAGGACCCTTGGACTTGTTGGGTAAAGCATGGACTGCATCGGAACCCAAGTCCAGTGAGCAGGGGATTGTGCAGTATGTGCTGCAAATGAGGGACCGACTGTCCAGATACAAGGATGAAGCTGAGGAGAACCTGAAGGAGGCCCAGAAGAAGCAGAAGACCTGGTATGATCAGCAGGCTAGACAAAGAGACCTCCAGCCTGGCCAAAAAGTCCTTCTTCTGCTTCCTTCATCCAGCAGCAAGTTGTTGGCAAAGTGGCAAGGACCATACACCATCACCAAGCGGATGGGACCAGTCACTTATGAGGTGTATCAACCTGATAAGAAGAAGCCCAGGCAGACCTACCACGTGAACCTCTTGAAGGAGTGGAAGGAGGTTCCCCCTGTTATTCCTGATACCTCATTCCTTGTGAGGAAGGTGGAAGTGGAGGAAGAGGAGGTCCCAGGTGTTCCAGTAGTGACTGAAGCCTCAGAACCGCTTGTGGCCCACCTCTCTGTTGACCAGACTGCTGACCTTTTGAAAATCTTCCGGGAAATGCCATCGCTCTTTACGACAGAACCTGGCAAGACCACTGTGCTCGAGCATGTGATCCGGTTGAAGGACCGCAATCCCATCCGGCAGCGACCTTACCGTGTCCCTCAACAATTGGTGGCTCAGCTCAGGAAGGAGGTTGAATCGATGCTGGAGCTTGGGGTTATTGAGCCATCAACTTCAGAGTGGTGTAGTCCAGTGGTCATTGTTTTCAAGAAGGACGGGTCCCTGCGCATTTGTATTGATTTTCGCAAACTCAATTCCATCTCAGAGTTCGATGCATACCCTATGCCAAGGATAGATGACCTGCTGGATCGAATTGGTTCAGCCACGTTCATCACCACTCTGGACCTGTGTAAGGGCTATTGGCAGGTGCCACTGGAGGCTTCCAGTCGACCTTACACAGCCTTCCGGACACCAGCGGGACTGTTTCAGTTTACTGTAATGCCTTTCGGCTTGCATGGAGCTCCCGCAACCTTCCAGCGTCTTATGGACAAGGTTCTGCAGGGTTATGAAGCATTCAGCGCAGCTTACCTGGACGATGTGGTGATTTTCAGTGGCACATGGGAGGAGCACGTTCAGCACCTGAGAGCCGTCTTGGAGAAGATTCAGGCGGCTGGACTGACCCTGAATGTGGCCAAGTGTGAGTGGGCCCGCCACGAGACTCGTTACCTGGGCTATCAGCTGGGAAGAGGAGAGGTACGACCCCAGATGGATAAGGTGGAAGCTATCCAGAAGTGTCCTCGTCCTCGAACCAAAAAGGAGGTGCGATCCTTCCTGGGCCTGGCTGGATGGTATCGGAGGTTTGTCCCTCAATTTGCCACCATTGCAGCACCGCTCACTGCCCTGACCACAAAAGACCAGAAAAATCCGGTGACCTGGACCGAGGAGTGTGAAACAGCTTTCTCCACCCTGAAAACTCTCCTCTGTTCCTCTCCAGTGTTGCGCAGTCCTGACTTTAGTCGTCGCTTCCTGGTGCAAGTTGACGCTTCGGAGGTGGGTCTTGGTGCTGTCCTTAGCCAGGGTGAGTCCGGAGCTGAACAGCCCATCTTGTACCTGAGCCGCAAGCTGTTGCCCCGAGAATCCAGATACTCGGTGGTGGAAAAAGAAGGACTTGCCATAAAGTGGGCGCTGGAGAGTCTGAGGTATTACCTGCTGGGCAGAGAGTTTGATCTGGAGACGGACCATCGGGCCCTCACCTGGATCAACTCAATGAAGGATCACAACAGTCGACTGACGCGCTGGTATCTCTCGCTGCAGCCATTCAAGTTTGTGGTCAAGCACCGGTCTGGGAAGTCCAACTTGGTAGCGGACTATCTGTCCAGGTTGCCAAGACTTGGTCAACCTCCCGGAGGAGGAGGATGGTGTGACGGAGTCGCCCCGTCAGAGCCCGCGGGCAGAGCACTGCCGCTGGCCTAAACCCACATGCTTCACACTTACCTGTCATCCGTTTGTTCCATTCCCCGTCCGTCCGATCCGTTTCCCGCATATTCGCCATTTATCATCCATCGCGGCGGTTTTGGGTGCACACGAGACCGCTGTTAAATCATCTTCCCCCCCATAATCTTCTCGACAAACAAACTTTTCACCAGTATTCACCTCCCAGTCATGACCATCCACTGTCAAACCGAGCGCAGGGGTTATTTCCGGTTTATATTGCGTCATGCGCGGGACGCCGGTGTGTGACGTCATAGAGACGTCACCGCATTGTATGGATTTTGACAGAAAATTGATATTATTATTTTTCTTAGGCAGTTTTGAGGCGCAGTGGTCCAACTGGTTGTTTATTTGTATTTTTGTAGAAATAATAATATATCTGTTGTTGTGACAAATTGTGTTTTAAGGGAGAAAACACAGATTTTGTGTATTAATTCCTGTGGGGAGGAGCCGGAGCGTTTAAAAGGAGGCCACCACTTCCCATTCAGTCAGTCTTGGTTAGAGCCTGTTGCAGGGAAGGTAACAGAGAGAACCACTGATTCATGGGTTTTGTTGTAACTGTAACAATTGTAAATATAATTTTATTGAGCACTGAGCTGTTGCACTTTGGGATCGTTGGTGTGTATAATAAATTGCGAAACATCGTATACACGACGGCTACGCCATCATTATTACGGACGACAAAGAACCACGTCACAGTAACTAAAATTATAGACAAAATCCATGCACATGTTCTCAGAGTGGAAGCTAATGCAACACACTTGTTCACACCAGAGCACATGCGTATAATTACACATGTACGCATAAGCGCACACGTGCACATTTTGAGTGAAGGCCCGTGTGACAGAGAGCTGGTGAGAAGCAATTTCCCGTCCTTGTCATTATTAGATTAGTGCTTGTATTATTTGGGAGAATAAATTGGCTGCAATTGAAATGAATGCCATCAGCCAGACTCTAATACATATCTCCTCTGTCTCTTCAGCGTGGTGTTGGTTCCTGATTATGAAATGCAGACGGAGTGTGCCAGAGGGAGAGCACCAGCAGCAGCAGCAGCAGCACCAGCCATCAGCCGGGAAGCTCACGTTGCTCCTATGATGTGTTTGCCTTGAGCTGGGCTGACTCAAACAGCGCTGGGTGATTTAAGAGGAACCTCTACAACATTACAAAAAATGACAGCTAAATCCTAAATGGTAAGTAACTGAGCTCACTAGTGATTATCCGAGTGGCAAGAGTTTACACCCTGTGACCGCAGAAAGACCCAACTTCCTGTTTGCTTTGGGCTTTATTGACTCCGGGCACCACAATCCTGCTTTTCCCCCTATCTCCAAACTTTTTAATTTAGAGAAATTGCGACAAAGCAGCACAATCAAAAGTAGCGACCCACTTTTAAATCACCTGTATTCATCATTTCGGTGTTGGGGTTGCCAGGAAACGCTGATATACGCTACCCCATTAGCAGGTTATTCAGGTTTGTGGAATGTGCACACCTCTGTTAAATGCTTCCCTTCATTTTCCCCCTTTGATTCGTCGACTGCTGAAATAAGCCCAGTCGATGCTGCGTGATGACTTTGGCTGTGAGAGATAATTGATTGGCGGGGATTATCCCCCTCTAAGTCACCTGCTGATGGAGCTGAGAACGACAAGGTGAAGCAATTCAACCAGAGAGCGTTCACCTCTCCAACAATGTGACGGTGAATGTCTTCTGTGATGACTATAGCTGAACGTAAAAGAAAAAACATTGTTAACATATTTTATATAGGTTAACATTTTTGTTAAAAGAAATCAGGTTAAAAACTTAACTTGCAAGTAGTAACCAGCATCATTTCTCCAAATATAGAAAGCATCTTTCTTGCTCCATATTATTAGTTATTTATTGTCTGCACACTTCATGAGAGCTTTGCTTTTTCTCTTCTGTCTTCAAAAAATACCGTTCTCTTCTGCACAGGACATGTTTTTCAGTTATGACGTCAAATAAATGCAAGAGTAGTTGAGTTATTGCATGAGCCTTGGTGGAAGCTGAATGCTACAAACCGGAGGTGGGAAATGGCAGTAAGTAAGTGCATTTCCTGCAAACTGTCTTTATTCTTGTTTTATATGAATAAATGGTTTTACTGCAATATAAATTATGCACCTTTATGGAAACAACTCAACCATGGCTAGGCTCAAAAATATATATTTTTTTCAGTATGACAAATTAAAATGCCATTAATCATCACAAAAGCTAAATTTCTTTGATTTATTTATTTATTTATTTTTTACAAAATTTGAAAAAAACTTGATTCAGCATCTGCATCATTTTTCCAAGTAACCTCAGGTGTTACTGGAGGGATAAAAGTGGCTCTACATGCTATAGATGTTTCACTACTAACCTTTCAAATCATCTACACACTCAGAGCATTTCACACCAGAAAGACGTTTCACAAAGCTGAATGTATCTTACAATAATTTGCTTCTCTCTATGCTGTTTCGGAACCAAGTATGTTGTATTTTGCTTTCAGTCTTGTAATTATTTTTCATACTTGTCTCCTCTCTCTCTTTTTGTCACACGACTGTTGGTTGCAGTGGAGTCACTCGTGACTTGTCTGTTGCACTAGGGAGCACAGAATTGTAGTTTTTTCACAGACTCTGGTGCAGTTTCCTTGTGACAGATTTTAAAATGAGTCATGCAGAATAAATTAATTTTGATGAAATGTCACAATTTTAAGCATGGATTTTACCAGATACTGTTTACTCCTGAAACACTAGCTGTGTATGTCATCTATTCTGATTATTATAATATTATAAGATTATTATATATATTTATATTATATATTTTTTACTCTACCTTGTTGCCACACATGCTTTTGGTATGTTTGTGCTGTTCTTAGATTTCTGTTGTGGTTTATTTCTGTGGCATTGGAACAACAAAAAAGTAAGAATCTTGAATTACATGCAACCTGCGTATCTTAAAAACTTGAACTTTTCAGCCAAGTTTAAAAGTGGAAAGGGAAAACAAAAACAGCCCTACATGCTTAATTCTTGTCCTGAAGCTCTTTTGTGAAGTGTAGTGTACATTCCACTCACACAGTCTGACTGACATGTGATTTTGTAAAAATTGCCATGTAGAACCGCAGTGGAAATTGGTGCCTTCAAACAAAATGATACTTAAAAGAAAAAGGAAAAAGGCATAAAAATAAAAACTAAATGTGCATATTTTTGAGAACTGATGTTAATTTTAAATTGCACTGAAACTAACCCGATTAGCTTCCCTCATCCAAGCAGACTTTGATTGTGAGTCATGCAGTAGATTAGCCAAAGATTGTAAAGCAAAAACCTCTTGAGTTTGTGTGTTTGCTTTTTTTTTCTTTCAAATTCTGCCTCTCCAGAGGCTTTGTATCCTCCCTGCCTGTCCATCAGCCTTCCTGGCAACATAATTAGGGAGCTTACAACAACAGTATCCGCCTGACGGGACTTACCACACATGAATGCTTACTCCACTGCCATTACGCACTCAAGACGCTACCCCAATTCATTCTGTCCAACACTTGAGCTGCAGTGAAGTTCCCCCTCTGTCTCTGCTTCATTTCTCTGTTTGAAGGAGCTTCTCTCTCTCTCTCTCTCTCCCACTCTGCTGAGGCCTGGGGGAAGCAGCTGGACTCTGCGGGTTGCTGCCGAGGCGAGGCGGTGAAAAAACAGACAAATCAGAGAGGCTTAATTGTTTTTTAATGTGCTCGACTGCAGGGCGGTAGAGCCGGTGGAAAGATTGTGAGTGCGCGTGTTTGTTTATGCACTTTTCTCTGTGTCTGATTCGTTTGTGTAAGCATGAAGGTGTGAGACTGTGTGGTTTCCGTGTGCGGGCGGGCTAGTAATTGTATACGCAGTACATGTGCTTGTGTGTGTGTGTGGTGATAGCGTACCAAAACAAAGTTAGTTTTAATTTTGATTTCATAAAACGTTGGCCCACACTCTCTATAGAACAGGGAACAATTATTGGATAATTATCATAATTCACTGGTCTGGAAAGCTGAATGAAGGTCAAACAAACACGTTGTCAGCTATTACTCTGTTGTGTCCATTGTAATTTTAGCAGTGACTTGTTTCAGTTGTGTGTGTTCTTCATGCTCTTTTCCTGCACTGGCACACAAAACAACAATCTCACTGCTGAGGGACATTGGGTTTTTCTATACGAGTCTTTTCCGATTGACCCCCATGCAAGTACTCACTCTGGTCTGCTGGTAACACTGATAAGCTGTGATTCAGAGCTTATTAAGTTGTCGCTTTCAATATGACTGAGATGATTTTTTAAAAAGGAATAATAAGGTACTTCTTTTTCAGGCCCATTTTCCTGCTGTGGTTTCAAGGAAGCTGATTGCTGCCTGTAGCGCTAATAGTGTCACAGAATCAGATGGGGGAAAATGGCTCCTAGTTGCCCCTGGTACCTTAAAAATCCCAAAGTTACACTACAGAGTTTTCAGAGTTTGGTTAACACTTAAATTCTACATTTTTGCTACACTGGCATCAGCTACATGTTACTGTAAAAGTGTTCCAGATATTTAATGACAGCCAGATTTGTCTACCAGCTTTCAGTGTTATCTACTTTACCCCTGTTGTGATTGGTATTGATCTCATAATGAAAATCAATAAGTGATAACAGCCTCTACCAGGCTCAGCCTTGTCTGGAGCATTAAATCAGAGTCAAGGTCATGTACAATCATAGCAGTGTGGATGCTGGTGTAGTACAGATTTTAAAAAGTGCACACTTTTCTAATATTTTTCTTCTATTACTTAATAAACACAATGCATTGTAGCTGAGCACATTTAACTCAGAAAAATGGAAAAAAACAGAGAGTCTCCAGCCATAGCAGTGGCTCTGTGAAGGTCGGCTTAATTGTAATGTTAGTATGTTTGCATTAAATGACAATGCTTACATACTGATGCTTAACAGGCTTAATGTTGACAGTGTTCACTGTCCTTGTCTAGTGTGCAAAGTGTGCTTATTTCCTAATTAGCAGTAAACACAAACTGCAGCTGAGGCTCATGGGAATATAATTCGTTTATATTGTATTGTATTGTAAAGTGCTGGACAAACTGACAATTTGACCTGATGCTGACCATGAACATCTGTACAATAGGTTTACTTTAAAAAATATTTTTGAGATATTGTGAAACTTGACCTGTTGGTGGCAGTGGAGTTTGGAGTTTGGAGCCCCAGTTTTTGGTTCAGATTATTTGGTAATGTGAGCAGTTTACAGATCTAGTCTTAAAATCTTCAGATCTGCTTGCAAAACTATCATGGCTAGACCAATACCATCAGTCGTGTTTGATATTTAGGAGTGAAAATCTGGATAGTTATAATTACCACACTACTGCCTGGAGCAGTGGAGTGCAAAACATTGTAGCCCTTGAGATCTTAAAACTGATAATAAAAAATCCCACTAGCTGAGGGTTAAACAGCCTATACTGAGTATTCATTCAAATCCATTTAGCCTTCTGCTTTGTTTTTGTTTTTTTTTCTCACAGCAAATATTGGAGTCACAGAAACTTGTTGCACTAAAGTCTCCATTTAGTTTACATCTGCTTCCCCATGAAATCACATAAGGTGATGCACTGCTCCCTGATTGCTCCTTCTGGCATGATCATCCTAATAACATCCTTTAGAGGATTTATTTACAATTATATATTAAAAAAAATACTTGTGTTTTTGCTTTCAAGCTGATGTTAAATTAGGTGGAGATTGTTAATATGTCTATAGCACATATAATAAATATAAAGGTGTAATGCAACAGGCATCAATGGTAAATTTTTTTTTTATTAATGCCACAAATGCCACTCCAACTGGTCCTAAGAGAAACCAGTGCTTGCAAAAGGTTCCTATTGAATATGCACGAACCGGCAAAGGGGGAATGCATATGCTATCTCAGCTGCAGAAGTATGTTGCAAATTCGCAACAATCAGTGTTAAGGGGTTAAAATTTTGTCATAACTGCATTTTTGAGAATATTAAGTAGAATATCCATAAAGCTTCTCCTTGTGTGTGTGATGCAACCCAATTTCAAAATCTGTTAAGATTATAAAAATTCTACAGTCTGTTCTCTGCACTAACATTCATCCTCTGGCTACCACGAATGTTGGTAAAAAATTACATGAACATATCAGTAGTGGTTGGACTAACCCCATCTGAACCATTTTTTTCCCCTCAGTTTTATAATGTCTTACTAAGGGTGGGGCAGTGAACTGTTTAAGCCCAGAACACTAGGACTTTGCATATTGACAACGTTCTCTGTCTGCATGGGTTTCCTTCGGGTGCTTCGGTTTCATCCCACAGTCCAAAGACATGCACTGTTGGTAAACTGGTGATTGTAATTCAGTCGTAGGTGTGAATGTGAGCCTGCATTGTTGCCTGTCTTCATGTTAGCACCGCGAGGCATCCCAATTCTCACCCAGGGTCAGCTTAGTCTCCAGGCTACCATGACCGCTGACAGGGTAAACTGGATGTAGTTTTAGAAGAGTATCCCACTGGTCTTTACCTCAATGTTTTAACCTCTTAGTCCCTTTAAAACCCTTCTTGAGACGTGTGCGGTAAATTAGTATTCACTGTAAACATTAAGATGTCTGCATTGGATGACTGTTTTCAGTTTATTTATGTACACTGTATCTGGCTCTATTAAAACAACCATAAATAATTACGACCTACAAACTGCAATTGCCATTCCCAGAGCCAAACCACTTGTATATCAAAAAGTGTGCTTACTGTATATCTGCTTACAACAAAATTATATTTCAATATGATATGTTATACAACACTCATTATTTCTTTATATACTGTTTATAAAGTCCTAACGGAGGTTAAATTAAAGTGCTACTCAAGTGGTTTTCTCAGTAATGACTCTTTGCCTACTCATTTCATTCATTGTACTGCATCAAAATTATACTCTGAAAACTGTATCTCATACTTCAAAGCTCTCACCAGCAGCAGTCGATTCTGGGTCTAGCGATGATTTGTTCATAATGGTGGCACCACTTTTAGCAAGACATCTGTCATGTTTTGAAGACATTAGGCACTCTGCCAAATGTTGTAATTTGTGCCATGCTCCTTTTAAAGGCGCCATTTGAAGGTTTGAAAAGGCAGATGAAATTACATAAAACTACTACTGGAGCAAAACATCTTTTATATAGATGAAAAGGTTCTGTTAATGTGTGAATTATTTCTAATTTATCCACATTAGTGGCAACAATTAAGTCTCTTGGCATTTCGGTGACATTTATTTTATTAATTAAACACTTTGATTGATTACAGAATGGGTTATTTTGCCTTCTAGATGTTAATGTCACAAGTGGAGTCATTTATTAATTAATATTAAGTGAAGTCACCATGAATTGCTAACAATCCCAGCTATTATAAGATATCATTATTAAATGAAAATTAGAAAGTGCACTACCACTAAAAGAAAGACCAAGTGCTTGTAGGACGCCAAACTCAGGTTAAAAGTTTATCTCAGCTTTTAGTCTCAGAAATAGTAATTGCTCTTTCCATATCTCCTAACTTGATATTAGACGTTGACTGTTTCGTATCACATCTTTGTTCCTGTTCTTACTTTCATTCAACAGATATAAAAAACTTCAAAATTTAACTTTTCCTACTGCTGCTTCAGATTAAAACTTTTTCACTGCTGAATCAATGGGAGGCTCTTATTGTGAAGCAGAAAGGTTGTTTGTTCTGTGGTTTAGGTGAGACTGACGATGAAGTCCATTTCACATTTTACTGCTTGTCATATGATAATTGAAGGGCTCCAGTTTCTAAAGATCTCTTTTGGATAGACATTTAAAAAAAAAAACTCAAGTTGTGCTTCAGGAGGTAGAGCTAGTTTGTGAAAAGCTTGGGACAGAAAATATCTTTGCAATGTGCAAACAGATAATCACTGTGCTGGTGTATTTGGTCTTAGTCTTCAAAGTCAGTGTGGGCGTTACACCTAAATGCACATGACACAATTAATCACCTGAGTAGCTGATTGGAAATAAAGCCTGTTTGCCCCAGAGTTTGCAGAACTTTGTTAGCACAGCTGTTCTATAGTCACACAACAAGATATGGGACATACAGTTAATCCCAAATTTATTCATGACCATGCCAAATTTTGATTTAAGAAGATTTTTTTTGGACCAGTGGATTTCTTCTGGATGGGAATGGCATAAAAGTGACAAAAGGCAGTATGGCGTAGTGCTTGAGTGCTAGAGAATTGACAACAGCTGATGTTGTAGTTCTCTAGTCAGTTACATTTCAATTGCAAGTGCCAGTGGCCACAGTGTAAAATATGATCAAAAGATACCAGGAGTTCCTCATTGAAAAATCTCATAGGGCATGGTAGGAAGCCAAAAGTGATGCCTGTGCTGGCAAGAATGTCACGCGAGAGTTCAAGAATCTAAGAATCGCCACCAAAGTGACGAAAAATCGGAGCAATTCTGGGACCGACATCGTAAGACAGAACCTCCAGTGGACATTGCACAAGGCTGGTCTACACTGACTATCACTAAGAAGGTTTCCCTCTCCTTGACAGTTCACCATGTCTTTGCAAATTCTGTCCTCAGATGAGACAAACATTGAACTTTAGGACCTAAGAGCATGGGGCTCTTTTGACAAAGGAAAGAAAAACTATTCAGCCCCAAGAAGATCATCCTCATGGTCAAGCCAATTAATAATTCTGTGTTTTACTTTTTACGATTTTTTGCAATAGGAATAGTCCAAGAAGAAATGAATAACAAGCTACACGCAACAAGTTGTGTAACTTGTGTGAACCAGCATGTCTAAGTCATCATCGAGGTAAACAAAGCCTCGCACCTTGCTATGCTGCCCTGTGAAAAACCAATCTGGTGAGCTGAGTCAGTTGCTCCTGACTCAGTTGGGCAGGATTATCAACACCACTATCATGAAGTCACAGGAATGCAACTGGTTTGAAATATACACGGTAACAATGTAGGATACCAAACAGGGATGATAACCGATCAACCATGCAGAGTCAGCATTAAAAATCCTAAATCTGCTCTTTTGTTTTTCAGTTTCATGATGTGGAAAGGAAATTAGTAACAGAACAATAAATAACTGTTAATCACTTTGGACACTGTAAGTGAGGTTTGGCATCCATTTCAGTTCCTCACCCACTGGCAGGTGATACAGATTGTTCATGATGGATACTGAGCCAGAAACTGATGCAACAACATGTTTTTCATTCCGTAACATTTGTGTAACATTCATGTAGTTGTACTGTCAGAACATAGGGTCCTACAGAACCCGGAGGACAAAAACATTCTCTCATTGCAGTAGAATTCACCACAAATGGAACAAGCTTCATTAATTACATGACTTTTGCAAAGAACTTGCAGTACAGGCTGAGAGTAACAAATGAGAGACCATCTGTTGTTCATGTATAAAAGAATGAACATGAAAAGATGTTAAAGTTGAGATCATTATGGATCAGCACTGTGCTGGCAGTGTTTCCCACTGCACACATGGCACTGGATCTGCAAACATGATTTATTTAGTCCTAATCCCCAGTTAAGTGCTCATCGCTGTGGTAATTTTTCATTGTTCATTCCAGTGATCTTCTGCCAATCAAATAGGGTGAGCGGTGCTATACATTTTTCATGTTCAATCATTAATGAGCGCATTCATCATACTAAGTAGAAACTTTTTAATTGCATGATCCCAGATATGTAAAACAGAGATGTATGGTCCTCACTGGTTGGTGCTTTACCCTCTATAAAGTCAACTCCACTTACACATTTGGAAGTCTTTCTGTGAAAATAACATCTTCCAACCTGTAAAATGGCTTAGATGTAAACACTGTTGGTTCCTGTAGAATGTGTGAATCTATAGTCTCGACTCATCTCCTCCCAGTTACTGCAGGTCAAGCAAACCAGGTCACCTACAATACTGTAAAACTACTCAACGTTACAAAATGGCAAGTTGTAATACTGGAGTAATTCAGTTGCACATGTTTTAACTGAAGAGAAGTGAGATTGGTATGAAAAGCCACACTCTGGAGGCTAACAGGATTGCCCAGAAGTCTGAATCCATATTCTGAAGGCTGCCATTGTGTAGTTTTAATGTGGAAGTACTCAGCTTTGTTAACTGCTTACTTTGTTAATGACGTGCCTTGCAGCATATAAAAACAAACCATATGGACATGTTAACAAGATAGAACACTCGATTTTCACCATTGGCATCTTGAAAAATTTGATGATGTGCTGCTAATAAAGATTGGTTTCTTAAAAGGTTCCTGTTGGGTTGTTTGCATTTGCTGATGTGTAAAAATTACCGTATCATTTAGGTGACACATCTGGGAGACTCCAAAGGGGTGGTCTTAGTTCTTGCTCTATTATAAAACCATTTAGCAAGAAACGTGTGCAATGCTAAGGCACGGGATGAAAGTACAGAAGATAATCAAGATTTATCAGAGCCAGAAACTGTAAAAACAGAGATATTCGCCAGGCTTTAAACTTTCCGATAATCCTAGAATGAACGATGTGACATGCAGTTATGTTGGGAACATTAACTAAATCTATGCCTAAAATTGTGATATTTAATCCAAATCTCTTCTATTCAACATGTCTTATCTAAAGATGCACCAGATTATATATATATAAAAAAGCAACCAAAAGGCCATGAGTGACTAGATCACTCACGTCACAAAAATTCAGTGAATGTTCTGCTGATTGAGAGCCAAATAAAATTAGATCATTTTATAACTTGAGCAATTAGATAAATACAGCGTACAGCAAGATCCGTATACAGAGGAGCAAGTTGTCATCAACTCAAGGAAATACCTTTCTTAAGGTGATGTACAGAGAAGTGTACATCAGCCTTATAGAGGTTGTAAAAATGTAACTGGTAAAATATGTATTGCATCTGGAGCCACCATTTTTCCTCATTATTTGGAACCCATGTGGGCAATTTTAAAAAATGTTGTAAGTGATGATTTCATTTTTTCAATCTTTGTGAAGTAGATAAGCTAAAGAAAATCAACTTTTTGTTTGTTTTATGACATATGGCATTATTACCTTGTGATATTGCACCAAAAGGCCATTTTGAGTACTCTCTAATTCTAGCCGTGGTTGTTCTGTACTGCAGTGAAAAATGTAACGGGAGCAAGAAACGGCCAGAAATTAATTGGGACTCAGATGCTAAAACTTTTCATCTTTATAAAAAAAGCAAATGTTAACTCTTCAAAGTTATATAAACTCAGCTGAAACCAATGACTTCTTGGCCCCATGTGGCTGATGAACTTCAAGGCACGCTGGTAAACTCTTAAAACGTGGTAGAAAGCAATTGCAACTTTTTTCAATTTTGTCTTAAACTGCTAGAATTCTACATTTTCAGCCAAGCGGTTTGCTGTTTAGTGTTAGTCAGGTACTGCGCAGCGTGTTTATCTGTTTCTGCATTATATTTTATTGCTGATAACAACTGCCTGCTACTGCAGCAACAGAGTTGATGAGGTCACTGAGACAAAAATCAGACAATAAATGTGCCCGAAATCCCAAACTATGAGCTTATAAAGGCTAAAAAGCTGCACAGAAGTTATGTGACCTGTTTGACACTATACTCTTAATTGTTAATATACAAATATTTGCTACTGGAGCTTTACTGAAAGTGCTGCTGGATTAAAGCATATTTAGCTAATTTCCAGACTCCGCCTCGCTTTTCTTTTCTGAAATGCATGATTTTACTCCCTATAATGCACATTTGCTGTTGCTTGGTACCCATCTCCATAACAACAGTCATTCCACTTACTCATGGTAAAAAAAGAGAGAGGAAAGAGAGAGAAAGAAGTACCCATCAGTCATTCAAAGATAAATTGGCTTTTATCCAGTGATGCTGTAAGCGCTTTAGCATATGTGAGGCAATTCTGTGAAGTCAGAGCTGCATTAAGTCAAATTAAGCTGTATTCTGCTCGCAGGAGCTGAGTGCTTGACCCTTTCTTGCCAGAGGAGGCCAACTCGTTGTGTTGCATCAGGAGGCCCAATTGATCCTGTCTGCAGTTTAAATAAGGCCATCTCTGGACTAATGCACCCCCTGCCATTGAAGGTGCAGATTTTAATCTTTTTCTTTTTTCCTCTCACCACAGGGCTCACCCACCTTGAGATCCTCATTAACACTCCCCTAACACTGTTCTTGCCTGACTCAAATCATCTAATTTTTTTTCTCTCATGGCCTGTCTTCTTAGCACATCGTCCTGGAGCAAAGTGTTGCAGTCTTTTGTCGTTATTTTTGTCTGTCGGGCCCCCTTATCTCGGCTCTGTTTGCCCGTTGCTGTTTTTGTCTGCCCAACTCTCCCTAATCCTCCCTCTCTATTTTTGTCACTCTTGGACTTAGTGAGGAAGGCTGAGCGAGAAACTAAAAGGGAATTACAGAGTCCTCTGTGTCATTGAAGCCACTGAGAGTGACAGTGAAAAGCCAATAATGAGCCCTCCATCCCCATTGTCCTCCTACACTGACCAGACTCCTTTCTGTTGTCCAGGCCGGGTCTTCTTCTAGTTCAAAGGTCATTTGCTTTGCTACTGCAGAGACCATCCCACACAAACTTTCACCATGACTCACCTACACACCCATTAGAGGTAAATTAATCTAATTAAGAAAACATTTTGGATGATGGATTTTAGGGCCCTGTTCTAGTAGCAATTACTGGGTTTCAGGACTATTGATTTATTACACAGTAGAGCTACAGTAAATTGTGTTGAACCTTGCCAGGAGGCGAACCACAGTATGAAATACACTGTATATCCTCTGCTAATTATTGTCAGGAAGACATGCTGCAAATCATCAAACAAATTCACCCTCTCCAACACAGCTATTGATTGTTTGTGGCATTCAATGTGTCAACACCTCATATTGAGCACCATTTCTTCATCAGCCGTGTTTGCGAACCTATTTGGCTCATGCAATTCATTGCCAGCCGATATTTGCTGTGTTAAGCAAGAAACTCGATTGATCATGTCGAGTATGCGCCACTTGTGAAATCAATGGCATAAATATGACTCAAACATTAGAGCATAAAGGCACAGCCAGTGAAGCAGTGTGGCAGAAGGCGAGAGTTTTCAAATAGAATTAGATTACGTTTAACCAGCAGCAGCCTTACAGAAGATTAAAGCATAATGATTTAAGCTGGCATTTAGAGGTATCTCATTAAATCTGCAAAGCATTTGTAACAACCTGACAAAGTATTGTTGTATTCAAATCTGTTGTTTTGATTCTATGGTCCTTTCTGCAGCAGCACCCCCCGCTGAATAAGTTAGTCGGAGGGTTGCCAAACATGGAAAGATTCCCGCAGGATGTAATAAACCTTATCTGTTCGACGCAAACTGGATTACAAAGGCCAGAAAATACCTCTGCATGGCTTATCATGCTAACATTGCGCAGATTGCTGCAATTGATTTGAGTAGCATGTTGCTTGAGGAGGCCCATCCAGACTCAAAGCAGACGGCGATAGCAAAGAGGTGGAAGTAATTAAAAGGGCTAATCCTCAGTGAGATGGTGTATTGATGCCTTTTCACTGCCTGCACCGAACCCCAACTACAGCAACACTCCCACAGCACCCTCGACAAAAATAATACCTCCCTTTTACAAAATGCAAGCTTTAAATGATTCCATCATGTTCACATTTGTCATGATGAGTTCATTTTTGACTTGGCGCTGTGACAGAGCCTGAGGACACAATTGCCAGACATACTGTGGTTATGATTTTGGACTTTGTCTTTGCTGCAGTCAGGATAGTTTCCATGGTGAGAGGCGTTTATTAGTCTGATAGATCCAGTAGGTGACCTGCTTGCACTTGCTGTGCACTAAATCTGCCCAAGTTTCAATAATGGAGATTGTTTGAATGTGAGTTTGTCTAACAGTCCAGACTCAATTACATTATTTCCTCGCATCCTTTCCCTTGGAAACTTGTTGACTTGGCATATTTTGTGATAGATAGTGTTACATTCATCGCTTCCAGCTGCTTCTTGGTTGTTTATTAAGAGATGCACTATGTTCTGCAGGCCTAATTATTTAGTGTGTTCAACACTGTTGCTTCTCTCTGCTTTGGACAGATAACTTTTATGAAAGACAGCCTGCCATCACTGTTTTTATTACTAAGCTGTAAATCAGGATACATTACCGAAATTGCAGTTTAGTGGCCCATGAAAAGACGAATACAAGACATCATCTGCTCTTCCACGATGCAGCGAGCAACATGTTAACACACCTGTGTGGTCACTGCTGAAACAAATGTTGGCAGTGGGTGGCCTTTAAAAATGTTGTTGGCAGTTATGTCTTGGCTGAGTAACTATTTACATTCACATTGCGCGACCTTCAGGAAAAATGCGGCTCAGGCTGGCCATTGGGAGCTTAGTGGTGTGTGCGATAGAACGATGAGGTACATTAAGCTACCGACGAGGTACACGAAGCATTGTCATAAATGGGATCGAGCCTCTAAAGTGTGACTTCAATGAGTCTCAGTGTGAAACTGCAAACTTAATGATGGCATCCGGAGCTGGAAAGGTGCCACATTGTCAAGTCCAGAGCTGATATCTGTCACAGGGCCAGGAATATAGTTTTCTTTTTTTCTTTACGCAACGATCTTGAGCTCAATTGTAGAATATGGACCCATTTGACCTCTTGAAGCAAATCGCTCCCAGAAAATTCAACATTTGCAGTTTATGCATTTGATACCATTGAGAATTAATTAGCCATTTCAGAATTGCCACATATTAAGAAGGTTGCATCTGTTCAGTGAGGTTTGGTGTCCTTGTCCATTTCTTTTTTATTTATTTGGATTGGTGTGAAAGCTGATTATCTCTGATGTTTGTCTACATCCTCAGTCATCCAGGTCATTGTAATTCTAAGAGCTTACAGGACAAGTGGAATGCTCTTCTTGTTCTTGAAGACTTTCAGATCTGAGACCTGAAAAAGCCTCTTGGATGTAAGGTGATATATCTTCAAGAACAGAAAAGTAGGTCCAGTGTTTTTCATAAGAATAGTTCATAAGAATAGTTTTTTTTTTTGCCTTGCTTCTGCCACTGTTTATAATATTCAACATTTTGTTGCAGTCTCCACTAGTAATAAGCAATAAAAATTATACTGATCAAACAACTACACTTGGACCCCCAGACACTGTAGATGTGGAGAACAAAATAAACCAGATGCAGGATTTTTGTGATTTTAGCATCAAGTCAAAAAGGTCATGTACTGTAATCCTGATCTGTTTAAGTGCTGTATAGTCTCTATTTAAAGAGCCCCTAACATGCGCATTTACAGTTTTTATAATTTATTTTTTGGGTCTACTAGAATATGTTTACATGCTTTAATAATTACAAAACATGCTGTTTTTCCCATACTATACATGCTGCAGCACTTCTTCTCACCTTCTGTCTGAATGACTCAGTTTTAGTGATTGTGTCTTTAAGGCTTTCCCTCTCAAAATGCCATGTCTGCTCTGATTGGTCAGCTGAGTTATGCACTGTTATCCCAGATATATGTGTACAACCAGACAGCGAGGAAACAGTGGAAGATTGTGAAGAAGCTGCTCATTCTTTGTTAGAATCAAACTAGTTACTAGGTAGGTGTTAAACAAATGTGTTACATCGTGACATCGATAAGTAACAGAAGCAAAGCCTGAGCTTCAAAGGAGGTCTTTCAGGCAGATAAGCCCAGTTTTCTGCGGAAAAGAATAACTCTCTTTTGCTTGGACTTTGGGATTTGTAAGTTTGCAGACCTTTTACATGCACTAAAAGCTACAACACAACAAGGAAGACAATAATTAAAAAAGCAGCATATGGACTCCCTACAATCATGCACCCTCTGAGGTTTGGGGGTTTGGGGTTTTCCCTATTTAATTGGAAAGTGAAAAGCAGTTTAAACAGAGGTGCGTTGGGCTTTGTTCCTTCTCCTTTCCTACCTTACCCTGCATCTGTCACTGTTTATAATATAGAAAGTCCTGCTGCAGTCTCCACTGATAGTATTCATAATCTGTTATTTCTTTGTGAGCTCTTCATGACACCAGGAAAGATAAACGCATCAGATTCAGTAAAGCATTTGCCGAGTTGCTGTATATCATCAGAACTGCATGTTCTCGTGCTGGTCCATGCAAATGCAGGATAACAGCCACCCAGGCTGTCCAGCGAATCGCTTGTCAGTGCAAACTTGTAGCTCTTGATTTGCATGGAATAATTCAGAGTGGATTCGAATCGGATCACACAGTGTGTATAAACTATGGTCAAGACTCTAGAGCATGTCCTGAGTCTTGGTAAAAAAAAATATGCGCAGATATACGTCAGAATTAGGACAGTCAAGCAAAATGCTATATAAGTTTATGAGAGTGCAAAATATATTGTGTGGTCTGCAGCAGATTATATCATGGTCCACAAATCCAGACTCTCTGATGCAGTAATTATGCCTCATGGTGATGAGAAATCATCAGATCTAGTGTTGTGCTGCTTCAGCTCTGCGTATGGACAATAAAACACTCTGACATCTGTTGTTGTGACAGGTGTAAGAGTTTACTTTCATGAGCTGCATGAGATACAAAGTCACAGCCACTTCTTAGGACCATGATGCACTTGGGCTCAGCGTGAACTTTTGTTGAGACAGCGGTCTGTGCCAAAACATGAAAGCAATGCTGAATAGCGGATTATTAGTTATGCACGCAAGCTAATGCAGTGTGAAAAAAACGGGAGAAGATGCATACTCGCAGACGCAGCTCTTCCTCTAAACTTTTATTTATTAGTTTTAATCCCAAAACTGAATTTGGCCAAAAGTATTTAAATCCTTCTCCCTTTTTAATGATCTGTCAGCTTATTCTTTCTTTGGTGGATATGGTGTCAGCATGCAAGACACTGACACTTCTTTGCTTAGCTCGTATGAAACAGCCACTAACGTCTTTAAACCACAAATAACTTTGAAGTAGTACACTCTCATTAACTCCCAAACTCTTAATCTTACAGGGGATGAAAAAATGAAGAAAACTGAGACAAATCCATTTAGACGACTAGTAGAAGTTTTGCTCTTAAAATTTACAAAACGCAGTAAATTCCCATTCAGCCTGATATTACTTTTAGGCCTCCACATCAGCAGCAAGTATTATGTTTTGGGTTACTTGTCCTATTCTTAGGTGCACAGCATACAGAACACCTTCATTGAATTTCTTTAAGTTTGGCACAAAAATCAGCAAGGACTCAAAGAGGAACTGATAAGACTACCAAACATTTTTAGGCAAATTAATACGATCATTATGGCAACATTTTACAGCACTGTTTCATAGAATATCGATGAAGTAATGGCATTTTATGTGCAACTGGTCAAAGTCAACTTCACTGTGACATTATAATGTTCTGTATTAAACTTTTCTGGCCAGTATTCACTATAATTTAGGAACAAAAGGTCAGACTGTGACCATATTTCATAAATTTTATGAATTTATAACCCTAATCTTGAGTGCCCAATTTGAAACTGTGGTGGCTGTACTGATCTCTTGGACTGCCGGGTTGAAGATGTGTGTGAAGCATCCGTGTTTTGCTTCTTTACAGCAGTGTCCACATTTGAGGCATCATCCACTCTCATGGCTAGAACTCTGTGTTCTATCAGACGCAGCTTTTTTTGGCCAAGTGAGGAATTAGACTGTGTTCTTTGATTATTTAAATAAACCTGAACACTTCTAAATCTTCACTACATATGGTGAACAAGCACTAGCCAAACATTCTATTTCCTTCTTCTTCACAGAACAGTACAGGGGGTCTTTATTTAATCGATCACCATCTGACTATTAAAAAATTTGTGAATTATTTTGAAAATCTAATCAGTTTGAGTATTTGTTTTTTAAATTCTCTGGCTATAGAATCTTAAATTTGAATTCTTTCTTGTTTCTGAAAGCTGAATATCTTTTGTGGTGTGGACAAAAC
Organism: Dascyllus trimaculatus; assembly: GCA_024666655.1. Taxonomy (NCBI): domain Eukaryota; kingdom Metazoa; phylum Chordata; class Actinopteri; family Pomacentridae; genus Dascyllus; species Dascyllus trimaculatus. The sequence continues at coordinate 17,135,357 of CM045451.1, read as the reverse complement.
AAGACATCTGAGGATGCCATCCTGGAGTTTGGGAAAAATGGATCAATATTTTTCACCATTTTCTGACAGTTTATCGATTATTTGTGGGAATCAACAGTGTATTTGACAATTGTGGAACTCACAGTAATTCTGGATATATGCATTTACATAACTGTAATGTTTAGTGAGTTAATCTGTGGGTACAAGTAGTAAGGCTCACACAGGTACTTTGTGCAGCTAAGGGGTTCTGTAGGAAAGCCACAGGGAAGTGCATGCATCTTTCAGTGACTCCTGATAGCTTGAAGCATGCAGCCACATTGTGGTAATGTGTTTGGGTTTCTGTGTTTACAGAATAAACTAAATATTCAGTTTTAACTTATGCACGCCTGGAAGTCTCATTTGTGTCCAAGTGTGCAACACAATGAAACCAATCATTAGTTTCTACTCTAGTTTTTATATGCAATCTTACCTTAGGGTACGTTAAGTAGCTCTTCTGATGCTTTGAGTTTTTTTCTCATTGTCCTCATCAGCCGTTTTGTGATTCTGAAGATAAAACTTCTCACATGTATAATCTTCAAAGTTGGGCTTGACTCCTCTCAAACTAAACTCCAAATAACTTAGCTTTTTATGTTTATGGAGGGGGACAAAAACGGCTTCTACTTCCCAGTACATACTGTAGTTATCATTGCCTGGTTTGACCACTGAAACCATATTTCAATGACTTAATTACACAATTGGCAGAAAGTGTTTTAATAACCGCTTAAAGCAATAGTTCAGCTTTGCTCCCAGCCAAGAAATAGTTGCATAATCCATCGTAAAACCACAATGTTTAATTTTTAAGCCTGAATGGTCATGAAAATATAATAAAGCCTAAAGTTTTGTAAATTACTTGGCGTATGGATTGTTATTTGTCTGCAGTAGTCAACAAAGGTTATTTTAGTAGGAGTCAGAGAGAGAGAGAGAGAGAGCAAATGAGAAAAACAGCTGACCAAGTGGGATAGAATCTTCTAATTATTGATTATGATTCTGGTCTGTGTCATAAGGATCATCAGTATGTTGGGTGTGAAAAAAGTTTAAAAAAAAAACCTCTGAGAACAAAGTCAAGAACCAGGAAAGGCTGTTTAAAGTATAATGACGAATCTAAATTACAGTTATTAAAATCACATCAAAAATCTGAATCGCTATTGCTAAATTACTGCCCACATAATGTGTTCCTATTCTGACACTTTCAAAACCACATCTGTGTCTGACTGTCAGTCTTGATTTCAAAAACATACTTGAAGCGAACTTGCAGAAATAATGGCAGAATTTAAATTGCCAATTTTAATTAATCACGCCGCGTCCAGATATTCAGATGTGTTTAAATCAGTATCAAAAATAACTTTCAATGCGGTTAAATCAGTACTGTCAGTAAGGCCGTGGCTCTTACAGTGCTTGCTGTCCACAGCTGCTTTATTCCTTCAAAACAAAAAGCCTCTGTTTCAGTTTGCTAAGTTTCTGCAGCCATCTGAAGGCAGCAGGACACATATGTTGGTAAATCTGCAGCCTGTGGTTTGACTGCCACCGTAACCCTACACCTCTACCTACACATTACACTGGTCAGTTGTAACTTTTTACTTTTTCTTTATAGTATTTTATTTCTGAAATGCATTTTAGTGCAAACTTCACTGTATCACAATGTGCTCGTGAAATTAAGGTTGCTGACTGATTCCTACTCATCTAACACTATTGAGCTCAAAGTTTGAATTTCGAGAGGATAATTTCGAGAGGATGCCTACGGCTAACTGTCTCATCTAAGTCTTGGCAAAACTGACAATATGTCCATCCATCCATTATCTATACACCGCTTAATCCTCTGTAGGGTTGCGGAGGGGCTGGAGTTTATCCCAGTCGACTCAGGGGCGCTCTGGACAAGGTCGCCAGTCTATCACAGGGCTACACATAGAGACATACAATCAAGCACTCTCACACCTATGGACAATTTAGAATCATCAGTTAACCTCAGCATCTTTTTGGACTGTGGGAGAAAGCTGGAGAACGCAGTGAAAATCCACGCTGCACAGTGAGAACATGCAAACTCCACACAGAAAGATCCCAGGAAGGCGGAGACGCAAGCGAGGGATATTCTAGCTGTGAGCCCCCAAGACAATATGTCAGCCAGACATAAAAGCGAGTGCTGTGTGGACCTTTATCCCCCATTTAACTTTATTTTATCTGAGACATTAATCAACTGATCAAAAAGTAATAAAAAGAGAAATTAATATTGGAAATAATCATTAGTTGTAGCTCGACCAGGTGTCCAACTCCATAGTGACCCTGTTGCTGGAGCCTTGCTGCTGCAGCCGCAGTTGTTCCCCAAAGTAAAGGATAATGACTCTCTGCTTCCTGGTGCTTTAGATCACACTGTTCTGTACTGCTTCAAGTCTGCTTCAACTCTATTTCAATCTGAACTGAACTGTGGAGTCCAAGTAAAATATGGAACTTTTTAAAAGGGGGTATACACTGTGTGTTATAACCTCCTCTTCCTAAGTTGGTCAAGTTCACTCTGTTGCATGTTACTTCGCCTACTGTATCTTATGGAAGCATACTGTCACAACAGAAAAGGAATAATATTAGTTTCACATTGTAATATGACACTGATTTATTTTTTTTTGCCTGTATCTGGTAATAATTTCTCATTATACTCCACTGGTGTTGAAATGATCAAAGCCAGCATGGAACATGCAGCCCCGACCTTCACTGTATCTGCTTTACCTTGATAGAAATTGTACATAAACACTAAATGATACTAGGACAGGAAGAAAAACAAATGAAATCACCGCTCAGGAAATTCTTAGAAATAGTGAGGTGAGCCTCCACTTCAGTTCAGCATCATTTGCTGTGAGGAGAGGAAGAACACTATAATCACACCTAATTCACTGACACATCCGGCAGCCTTACTCAGAACAGAGTAAACCACGCACCTACAGCGAGATAAAAACATGGGCCTAAAAGCAGTTGATTCAAGTTTATCGTGGCAGCCATGGGCTGTGCATTTCTTGTTAAATGTCCAAATTATCTGCTTGTCAGGACAGATAGGATCTCATTCAGCTGCCACTGGTTTGAGTTATATGCGCGAACATGCTTAAAACCTCAGCAGTGACTATGTGTTGCATTATTCATCATCAGTGCCTGAAAATATATTTGTTCAAAGCACACAAGAGTCTGAATTGTGAAGTGCAGGAAAACATGACATCCAGTGTGCTCTTTCCAGCCGACACTGCCCGTAATTGACCGCACACTGTTGCGTTGGAAGAGTTGGTTTTCTCTGTTGGTTCGAGTGCTCTGGGTCGACCGCAGTTTGGATCAGGTTGAATTATTGTCTTTGACCTTGTTTGACTGTCCTCTGTTCCCTTTCAGAGTGAGACTCTCTTTGTTTTTTAATTGAATATGATTCAGTCTGTGCTAAGGCTGCACAATACTTTGTTTCAGCATTGCAAATTCACTGGATTACATCATGCTACAACTTTGTTTGTTGGTTAATACAAAAAGGAAACTTGCACAGTTCTTGTTACCATGACTAGAAAAGTCTGATAGAACATAATTTACTCGCATTTAAGAGGTTCCTAAGTACACAAAATTTTGTTTCGACTTTGTTTTGCAAGAAAAATAGTTTGTTGAAATGCAGACTCTGTATGTGCAAAGCAAACATGATTTTAACTTGGGTAACTGACATTAAAACAGTCTATTTTGCTCTTTTCAAAGTAATTTACAGTCACACATCCGTCTGAGTTGCAGCACTGCAGTAACTGAGTGGAGACTAGAGGCCTCACCGTGCACGGTCACCCAACTAACTTCTATGAGGAGTTCAGTGAACACTGGGATCTTTATATAGATGATTGGCAAGTGAGGTGTTTTGGCATACTTTCATTTGTATTTTGCCTCTGGGAGAAAAATTCAGGTTAAAAAGAACTTTATTTTAGGTCTTAATTTCACAGAGATTTGTGCATTAGCAGGAATATAGCACAACATGGAAGGAAAAGAAGGATAGAATTTGAAAAAGCAATACAAATATGTTGTCTCTATGACTAATCGTGATCTCGGCATTTGTCCATAATCGTGCAGTCCTGGTCAGTTGTATGGAAATATTTCCGCTACAGGAAGAATGATGTCGACAAGAACCAGGTATTTCGTCGACAGTGTCTTACAATTGTTGTCGCCGCATGAGTCAACACGACTGCACAGTGTTGTTTGACGAGTTAAATCGGCACCACAAAGCTCTGTTTGACAAGTGCAAAACCAGATCTGAATGCCACCCAAAGCGGGGGGGAAAAAAAATATTTCGGATGCCTTTCCCATGCAAGAAAGATTCCAAAGAGTTTGCACACAAAAAAGATTCCACAATAAAAAGCCATTTTTCATCTTTTTTCAAATTAGTTTTTATTTATTATGCAGATGTACTACCCCTACAAAATCACACTATTCATTCCATATTGATTAATTCTTTCCAAAGTTATTCAAGGCATCTGATGAAAATTCCTGCATTTTTTCATATTGTAGTGTCCATTGCAGAAAAGTAAAATGTTGCAATGTCAAATTTTTTTCCAATATCATACAGTTGTAATGTGTTTTGTTTTAATCCTGACTCAAGGACTCTTCACCTTCTATGCCATGATTCTTATGTGGCAGTTTTCCACTAAAAAATATTGCGTTTGGCATATTTAAACTATTACTTCATTTACATAAATTGAGAAACAGGATTAATTACAGGGATGTTCTTTTTAGATCAGCTTTTATTGTGCTGTGAGGGTGTGAGAAAGCAACCTTCTAAAATGTTGTGTGTATGTTCACCTGGAAAAGTTCAATATGATGGCAGGCTTTGCTTTATGTAAGAGTCATATGAGATAGATGTCAGCCACAATCCGAGACCAACCCATTAGATGCTGAAGCTTATTATCGAAAGTTCTTGAAGACAAAAGAAGGCAGCCTTGCTTTCTTATCAAACCCTCGGGAAACTACACATGCTCTTTAATGTCTCCAAAATATCCATTCAAGTAAAATTTAACACATTTATACATACGTAATGTTCTATATATTTATCATTGCGCTGACTTTAAAAAGTTACATTTTCCCCATGACTTCATTGATGTTGTGTCTCCTGTATGCCTGTCAGTGCATTTACATATTTTCCCCGATGAGCTAAACCACAAATGAATGTAAATTATCAATATTCATCAGAAGATAAATTGCACTGCACTGCTGGATATACATGCGGTTGCTTGTGTGTGTGTGTGTGTGGGAGCATAAGTGGCTTTCAGGAGCTTGTGATGGCATTCATCAAGTCTTTCATATTGACTATGCAGCTATAATGTAATTTCAAGAGTAAAAAATGATGCACAGTGTAATGCACCCATGGCGCACTGCATTTAAAACCTATTATTCACCAGAAACTTGTCATCAACAGTCCTCAGACATTTTTCTTGCTGCTTAGTATTGTTACACAGCGACATATCTGTACCTGTATAATCAGAAGGAGGGTAGAGTCTGATTTTGGCTTGTCTGCGTGGTACAGATGGTCAGCACTAACCTTTTATTATCTCTTCCGGTGAAAGAAAGACACCCGTAGAAAGGTAACACAATTACACAGAAAGCAATTAGTGCTACGCTCTCAGCATTATTGAACTGAGAGGTGTAATTACGCAGATGTGACGGCTATGAATGTCTTGTATGTGAGACGATGCCATTACCCATCCCTGTTTTTTTTAATTAGTACTTTGCTCACTCTTTTGCCGCAACATTAAGGGTAATGTTGCAGGGAGGAGAGTGGGCTGAAGACTCCGGCACAGTTTCCATATCTCACACAGAGCCGTTTCAGTGTCACCTAATGTAGCATGCGACATCAGAAGGCTCTATCCAATAACGTAATACACCAACTGACAGGGTCTTTTAGTGACTGAAGACTGGCACTTTGAAAGCACTTTCCAGTTGAATGTTTTTATTTGGTGGGATTTCTTTTGTGTATCCGTACTGGAGAATCTTTAGTACCCCGACTGCACACTCCTGCAACACTTACTAATGTTACCATACAGAAGTTTTCTACTTCTAGACAGCATCCATGCTCCCAGACATCATTGCTTGAGCAAAATGACAGCAAAATCTCCACTTGAAATTGTGTTGATATGGTTTTAAATTTGTACTTTCTCATCTTATGATTGCAGTTCATTCAAGTTTATTCCATAGTCATAAGAGGTGAAAAACATGTTGGATCGCCGTGGGTCACATCCCTAGAATAGATCTGTTTGGTTTGCAAGATTAGAATGCTGTCATTTCATAACAAATAATTTATCAAATTTTATGTGTTTTTGCCAGGCTTGTGGGTAGATGTGTGAAATCATTTTTAGCCACACTTGATCAAGGTGTGAAAAGGTGAAAAGGCAATCAGTCAACTTGTTTAAACCAGAATTAAATATCTCAACAGTCTTGCATAGATTGGTACATTTGCTGCTGATTCCAAAGGGACAAACTACACTGAACTGATGATTTCCTGAATGTTCTTCTGCTCTCACCAGTTGGTCAGAAATATATGTGTTCTATTCTAGAAGAAGCAATAGTGTAGAATAATCCTTTATGGCAGAAAGGGATTATTTCTATGGTGAAAAAAGTTCGATATGCATATATGGCTTTTAGGGTTTAAATCAACAACCACAGAGGGACTTTTAACTAATGACCTTCCAGTCAGCCAAAGCTGTACTTTGTGTTTAGTTTAGAAAATGTTAGAATGCAAACCTAAGATGGTAAAAAAGGTTTGTTTTTTCAGTGATGGTGACAATAAGGCGTGCTGTGACGTTGAGTGTTATTAGTACTCCCTCTTTGCAGTGATCAGTCATCACTTCCAAGGCCTCAGTTCTTCTCTGTTGGTTCTCCCAAACAGCAGAATTACCTTCCTGAAGCATTCACCACAGTAGAGTCACTCTCAGTTTTCCAAAACACATCTGTTTTGAGAATTATGTCACTCTGGACATCATCTTCGCCCTGAATAATAGCTCTGTTTCCAACTCCAGCGTCTGATATGACTATTCAGTGGTGAAACATCGAGGCAGAATAAGGCTGCTGCTATAGAAATCAGATTTAATAAAGCACCCATCACTATTCACAGCAGCACTCTTTCCACAAACATTGGAAGAGAAAGCAAACAAACCGTGGTACCCAGGCATGGTTTTAGGTACAGAATCTTTCTGCACAACCTGCAGGTCCTGTTACCTCCCACTTAGCAGCAACTGAAATGTGTTAGAAAACAATTATCTGTCCAAGGAAGCAGGCCGAAACTAGATACTAGCCATAGGTGTGGTGTTTTATAAAGACTGGATAACAGAGCATGAGATGGCATCCATTCAATCCAGTGATTTATATAGACATGCTAAATGTTGTCCCTCACATGAAACAGAATTTATAGACTCTGGCAAAGTTTTCAATTTCATGGTTTAGTCAAAACACAAAAACTAATAACCGACATCATGTGCTATGTATTGTGGCATTTCAATATTTTCAGACAACTTTTTTATAACTGTGGTCTCTGGGGAAAATGCTTTTTATCGGCAGACAGTTTCTTTGTTTTTACACAGTACAGTGGTCGAATGCTGAGACAAACTGACAGCAAGTCTGACTCGCTGCATCCAATCCAGTTGTCTTAATACATTCATGGTTAAATGAAAAGGCTTGATTTATCATTCAAAGTGTATAGTTTCTAAACACGCAACCTATTGCAAAGGAATTTGAATCGGACCTTTGTAGTTTACCAATGATATTTTTGGGTTCTTTACATCCACCCGTATGATCAAAGTCATGTGATGTGCTAGATGCAGAAATAACTCCAAGTGCACATAACTAGGCTACAAGTGTTTTGTTAATATGGTGCTTATGTTTATCCTTTAACATTCATATAATCTAAGAGATGCCACAGATGCACTTGCTGCTTACAGTCAGCATAACTCGAATATGTTATTACACTAACTAATGTTTAAAAGCATCTAAATGGCATTGAGTCTGGATGCCAAGTGCAAAGTTCTCTATGGAACATGAATAATGCAGTTAGTGGTTTTTATATGATTTTATATCTGTGATTTCAACAAATGATTGCATTCATAATGGTTGCTTTAAATGTTAGAGATCTAGGATTTAAAACTCTCACTGTGCAGCATAACAGGTAGACAAACTCTAAAATTGAATGTGCTACATGGGATCAAACGGAAGTTGACCATACTGGGTGACATCATCTTCTCTGTGTATATGTACCCTCTGGTGACTCGGTGTCGCTGCCCCCTCTGACTCCAAGGGTTCAGTCCACAGATCTGCGAGCCAGGGGTCCCGGCCTTTTGGAGAGAAAAGCTTGCGGCGTCTCCCATCTGTCATCAGCTCAGCGGCCAAATGAGCCTGTTCTTTACTGGGAGCCAACAAGATGGATGGAGCCACTTCATCACGCCTGTATGGGGCACAGTGGAAGCACTGCACTGCATGCCTCTTTGACAGCCAGGCCTCCCCCCACTGAGCCTCCCCACTGTTACCATCAGGGCAATATAGAGTACAGCTAACTCATTAGCGGTGCTACCACTGTGGCTGCAAATTTCACTGGCTGAATAATTATTTACACCCATTAACATAAAAGGGAAGTTTGATCCAGAGATTATTTTATCCCATGAGGAGTTGTTTGTCTGGGGAAAATTATGTTTGTGGGTTACTTATGTCTGTGAATCTACCTGGTTTACTTATGCTTCAGTCACCAATATCCTATAAGTTGCAGAAAAAACCTGCAATGAAGATGTCTAAATATGTGATCAAAAACTTATTTAATGGATTTAAAAAAAAAAAAAAAAAGCAAACCAGTTAACATTGGGAAACTGTTTGAATCAGATGATTCTACAGGATCTACATGAAAAAAGGGTGTGAAGGTCAGTTCAACCGTCTTGCGTCTAATACTCACCTTTGTGTTATTCCGTAACATAGTTTCCCTTAACAGTGCATTCATGAAAAATTTTACATTTAACATCCCCTACACTTTTGCAGAATCATCTGATTTTGATTTTGTCTAGTGATGCTGCTGGTTTCAAAGCTGCACCAGCTTAGACTAAATTTCAATAGCAGAGGCTGGTTTGCACACACCACAGATAGTGAAGTTAACAAATGTCTGTCTAAAACCTGTTCAGACGAAGAGTGTCGCAGTGTATTGGTGCCTACAATAACTGTGATATTGAATGATTAATTGATTGATTGATTGATTGATTGATTGATTGATTGATTGATTGATTGATTGATTGATTGATTGATTGATCATGTTAGTAATACACATAATCTCGTGCCAGTACCTATTCAGTTAACATTACAACACATGAACATAAAGTGCAGTTATGGTTATAAACTATCTTTCCACCCCTCTACACTCCTAATTTAACTTTAATTTTTGTGTAAACACACAATAAACAGTTGAAAATGCATTTGACTGATAGCGTTGCTATTTTTATTCACATTTGCTATAGGTATTGCAATAATATTATCATGAATGGTTTTTGCCATTGTCAGTTTTGGTCACATAAAAATTATAGAAAGATTATAGGACTCTAAATATAAGCTAAACTGAGTTTTTTTAAAAAACTGAATCAAACTAAAATTTGCCTTGTAAAACACAAGCCATCCATAGTGTAATTCTCAGCCAGTACCTCCGCCTTAGTACAGACATTACAGAGCATATCAACGACGATCTGATAATGTTAGAATCACAAGGTGTTCCATATACACATGGTTAAACTAGAATTTACAGATGATGTTCATTGCATGACACTGACTGAAAGAGTGAAACTGAATACAGTGCATTTAGAAAAAATAGAATATTGCAGAAGTATTCAAATTATTGTAAACTTAACCAGTGGATGTCTTACTTATGGGGCAAGGAAAGGTTCAGAACTGGCTTCATTTGTTAAAGTCACTGGACATTAGTTCCAAATTGGATTTGTGTCCAAAGGCAAATATTGTATACGATTGTAATGGAGAAAAAACCTGCAAACCATGCTACATGTTAACGCACTATCAGTTGCAATTAGAGTTGCTCACTGGGTGCATACACTGAAAAGGTTGTTTAGGTATCTGGCCCACAGAGCATGTCCACCTGCATGAGTTAACATGATTCATTTTCATATGTAGTTCTTGGAGAAATTTTATAGAACCTAATAGCTGTATTGTGAAAATGCAGTTGTTTCCAAGTGCTCTGATGCTCAAAAATATGTTTTGCTGCATTTTCATGTGAAATAACCTCACTAACCTGGGGACCCTTGTACCAGGACCAGCCTGTATCTGATATACAAAGGCAAGCAGTGCCATTTTTCAAAGGTTGCCAAGCGTGGCACTTTTACTAAAGAGACCACCTAGTGGTATAATGACTAAAATAGATGTAGCATTCGCTGTGATTCGTTTGTGTTGCATCAAATTTAGGAGAGTTGCAGGTGAGAACTTTTAGAGCAGGTTCAATAACATCAGTGTCACTGATGGCAAAATTAAAAAGCTCAATTTACCGACTTTTTTTTTTTCTTTTTTAGATCCCACTCTGGTGTGGAGATAGGGACAAGGAGACTTAGGATGTTTCAGCATTCTACCAGGAGTCTCCTATGCATAAGGCCCAAAGTCGATCTTTTTTGCCTTATGGTTTTGCGGCTGTTTGGGGATGTTTTTCAGATGGACCTTTCAAAAATAAAGCCCCGGGATTATTAGAAAGCCCAGCTGACCTACTATTCCAACTGTTGCCATCATACCAGACCTATAGAAGTACCAGTTGCTTCTCTCAGTTGCTTAAGCTCATGATGTCTGTAAACTATGGCAGCCAACCTCAGCATTGTTGCTAAAAAGCACCTTATAGTCGGATCACAGTCAATGAGCACCTTTTTCATGGCATTTGATGTGCCATCACTGCACTGAGGGACTTAAATTTAGGCTTCGAATTTTAACCCACAAGTATGTCACATGTAAGAAACACTGTTGCTGTTTTCGACCACTGTACCTGCATTTTGGAACTCAGGTTAGCAATCTCAAAGTGATTTGAAACCCCACACAATAAAGTGCTGATTGGCAAATGCTGCCACAAAGCATTTTCCTCACTGCGAACCACTCTGATGGCACAGTTTGTGACTGTGATTAAGTTACTGCAGAGTTCTTTTCCAATTGGCGCTTTTATGATACGTGCATGTGGAAAGAGCAATAATGAGAGCATTTCACTCTCATCAATACAGTTTTTCCACCTGCCACACACCAGGTGTTTGGAAGTGCTGTAATGCCGTGAATATAAGTTGATTCTCTATTGTTGCATTATTGTCAAAATTAGCTTTAATGAGTAATTCTCACACAAAGATAGTTTCTAGTTTTGTTAAGTCAAAGAAACTATCATGTGCAGCATTAACAATCCACTATAATGTTGAATAATCTCAAAGCTTTAGCATTATGCTTGATTTTAAAACTTGGTTACCCCTTTGCTATGCTTTCCCTCCTTTGCATGACAGCCTGCAGTCCTGAGCTCTATTATATCATTACTGAGCTTCTAGTCCAGCTTGAAGTGATTTCCAGAGTTTGAAATACAAATCCACTCGACCACAGCTTGGACCTCAAAACGTGAGGGTGTCACCATAACCTTAGCTTTACTTCACTTTTCTATATGCTCTTGATATAATTTCTACAATTACCCATACTGCATCAGTCTGAAGCACAGAGTCTGGGGAAGTGCAGAACGCTGTCTTATATTAGTGGTGAAAGACGTGTTATTCATTGGAATTGGGTTTTGGGCGCTTCCAGCCACTGTTGATGGAATTGCGGTTTTGGCTAAAATGAGATCAGAGCTTTCATGCTAGCTATTCTTTTAGTTAACACAGGTTATGAATTTTCCAGCTCTCATAAATATAAAATTACACTCAACAGGCAAAGCTTGAAGTTGAACAGAAACAAATAACCCACACCTCACGTTACAGTAAGTGGTCGCTGGTGACATAAAATCTTCGAGGAGGAAGGTCTGCCCAAATAGCAGAGGAAATTGCATTTTCCACATATTTTGTTAAGGCTCTGAATATCCATCATGATTATAATGTGCACAAAAAAGAGCAACTACACCGACAGTAGTCTGTTCCTTTCATTTTTCCTCATCTCACACCATGCTGTAGACACAATCAACTTTTCAAACTGAATTAAGGTTCAGAGTCTGGCGTCAGAAAATGGCTCCTTTCGTTATGGGGTCTCTGTCACCAACCAAAGCATTACAGAGCTGTCCTAAGGCTCTCTATATTTCTTTTTTTTTTTTTTTTTTTTTTGCTCCTTTTCCCTCTTATCTGTAGCTCTGTCTGCTACTCTCTTTGCTGTCTGGAGCAACTAAGAAAGAAAAAAAGGGAAGAAGAAAGCAAGAAAAGACATATGAGATGAATAGGTACTGAGGACACATAGAAATACCCAGATGGCTATCACTTGTTGCCACCATCAGTCTCTGTGTGCATGAAAAATAAGTATGAACCTGTGAGCAAGTCATACAGCCTTCTAATGTTATTTCATGTCACAATTGCTGTGCAGTCCTTAAGAAAAACTTTGTCTAAATGAGATGACCTGTGTGTTAGGGTTAGGGTTAGGGTTAGGGTTAGGGTCAGGGTTTTGCCCTGTTTGCTTAAAATTTGAAATAATTTTGGTAAGCCCTCTAGCTGGGTTGAAAAGGTTGAAGGGTTCAGTGCACTCCAGCTTAAAAACACCATGTAGATAAAACACATACATAAGAATAAAAACACAACTAAATAATATATTTTGCTGCCAAAAAAAAAATGAATAAAAGAATTAACAAATTCATTTATCCGAGTCAGAAAAATAAGCATGTAATACAAGTTACATGTTATGACAATGTATTTTTAAATGCACAGATCATCCACAATATCAAAATTAGCTGAATTCCATTGTTTAGTTTTAGTTGGGCGTCAGAAACAGCTTTGAGCATTTAAGGCCTGGGATCCATAGACTTTTAAAAGTGCCCTGAAGTATTAGTTACCAAAACGTTGGCAGCCAATTTTTTAAGATTCTGGATTTTGACGTGGCGCCTCCATAGATCTGACTTATTTTTCGAGCACATCTCCCACAGATGCTTGATCCCATTGAGATGTGGGGAATTTGGGGGCCAAGTCAGTACCTCAAACTATTGTCATGGTCCTCCAAAAATTCTTAAACATTGTTTGTAGTGTAGCAGACTGCATTACTGTGGTGAACGAGGCCACCGTCATCAGGAAATACCATTGCCATGAAGGGGTACGCATGGTGTGCAGTGATTTTTAGGTAGGTGCTATGCCTCAAAGAAACCCAAAATTCCTCAGAAGAACATTGACCAAAACATCACACTGCCTCTGCTGGCTTGCCTTCTTCCAATACTGCATCCTTCTGCCATCTCTCCCCAAGATAAATGACCCACGCGCACCCAGTCGTTCACGTTCTGTAAAAGAAATGTGACTCATTAGGTCAGGTAACCTTCTTCCATTGTTCTGTGGTCTAGTTTTGATGCTTTCGGCAATGGACAGGGGTCAACATAGGAACCCTGACCTATCTGTGACTATGCAGCTCCGTGTACAGCAAGATACAGTGCGGTGTGTTCTTAGACATAGCAGCATTAAGGTTTCCTGTAATATGTGGAACATCAGCTCTTCTGTGGGGTCAAACTACACGGGCCAGCCTTCACTCCCTATGTGCACTAATAAACCTTGGGCGCTCATAACCCTGTTGCAGATTCACTGACTTTCCTTGGACCACTTTTGCTAGGTACTAACAACTGCATACTGAAAATATGCATATGAAAATATAAATATGAAAATAGGACCTGTTGTTTTTGAGAAACCCTGACCCAGTCATATCACATCGCCATTTGGCCCTTGTCAAAGTCACTTAAATCTTCACACTGCCTATTTTTCCTGCTTCTGGCACATCAACTTCAAGAACTGACTGTTCACTTGCTACCTAATACAGTACATCCAACCCCTTGACAGGTGCCATTGTAACAAGATGATCAATATTGTTCACTTCACCTGTCAGTGGCTTTAATGTTGCAGCTGAATGATGTATGTTCCCAATGCGATTATTATGTTTTTTCTATTTGCTTATGTTTCCACATGCCACATACGTTTTTCTAAAAGTTGTGACACTCTTTGCCATTCAGAGCCGCTATTGTTTAACAATGCGTTGTGCAGCGGTAAAAGACAAATTAGTTTTTCTACAACCTTGGTGCACAACTTTTTCAGTGTAATTAGGACTTTAGAATTGACACTTTGGGTTTGTTTGAGTTTGATTTCCTCTCCAAATGAGTGACTTTGGAGAATATAACTAAAATGCAACTTGTAGGACAGATCTCAGGAATCAGTCGTGGAGAAAATTGTGCAATTAATGGTGAAAATTTTAAAAAAGCCACAAAATGAATTGTCCTTTAAACAAAGACACGGTTTATTTATTCCCCCATTAAAACCTTCCCAGCAGGTGTAGGAAATCTCTGAGCTCCCTAACCTTCAGACTGTCAATCCTCATTCTTATTCTCTGCTCACAACAGCTTGTCTGCTCAAGAAATGCTCTTCAGCAGTGTATCTCACATCGCCTAGATTTCCCATTTTTAATCCACAGAATATATCAAACACAGCCTCCCAGGTGTGCAGTAATCATGGATTATGTTCACTAAGTAACCACTAAGTCACACATAAGGGATTTGGTCAACAGCCTAAAAAAGAGCATATCCTTGTGTATAATTGCTTAGATCTTCTTATCTCAGGCGGAATCTCATTCCATGCTTTTGATAAGATTTCTTGATGAGTGAGGACTTTTTTGCATCACTTCTTCTTACTTTCTCTCCTGGGAGGAAGGGAGGAGGGAGAGAATGAAATGATTTACCTAAAAAAAAGTCATTGTTGAAAATTAATCCTCATTTCTGTATTCTGGAGAAGTCACTGTGATTTTAAACTGACACATTGCATTGCTCCGCTAGTTTTAAATTATCATACAGATAATGCAAATCTGTGCGACAGTCTGTTGCTTTAGTTCACTTTAATGGAATGACATTAAAGTGCTTTTACACTTGGGTGAAGAGTGAACGCAAAGAAAAGAAGCGTACAGTGTCGTCCTATAACATTCTGCTGAGACGCTGCTGTGCAACAGGGCGGTTACTCAGGCAACGGAGCTTGCAGTCTGATCTAATACATTATACACATCTCACACACAGGAAACACTTGTCTCCCTAAAATGCAAATCCAATTTTTGAGGCAGGGGAAGAGAGTTAACATGTACACCGGCTTTTGCCAGTCATGGCACTCTGAGTGTGCGTCGGCTAATCGATTGGTATTGTGAGACAGAGTCAACAGCTGTTCGGGCGTCGAGGCCCAGTGACCGGGCAGACATGCACTGCCTATCTGTTGTTCAGGCTCCCTGGCTGTTTCTCCCAATTCAGCTTGGAATTTAATGAGCATCTTCCTGCCTTCTGTCTGCACAGTCTTTTCTTTAGACTTACAGCTTGGTGAGACTTCCTCCACACTGTGGATATTCACCTCTGCCTCAGGGCTGACAAAGTCAAGAATGTAGCTCTTGTTTCAGTGGGTCCTCTGGCTCTGGCCGATTCAACCTGCAAATTCACAAGGTCAGGCGAGAGAAAGAGTTCTGCTCTGATGTGTACTGTGCCACAAAATGCTGTAGATACAGATTATAGCAGTGCCTCATCTCATTACTCTGTCATTGTCATACCTGCTAGAAGATCTAGTAAAGAAACCAACATAACTGGAGACATTGTGATGAATATTTTGAATCACCTTCGTATGAATCATAACATCCTCATTTAGTGTGGAGCACAAAGAAATTTTGTTGTATTGAAGTAGGAATGGGCAATTTGAATAAACCCTCTCCAATTAATTATTTTTTTTTGTACCTTGTTAACGTACTCATTTGGTGTTTTTATATACATGAAAATTATATCATGAGTGAAATAAGCAGCCAAAGTCATGGCTGAGCATTTCCACCTTGAATCTGTGGTGTATCGACCGCAAAAACTCAGATTCAGACTTTTTTTTAAGTTTTGTACATAACAAACCAAAGGAACCAGCTGTCAGCTTGCAGGGTGTCTGTCACTTTCTGCATCATTATTCCTCTTTAAAATCTGTCTCTGGCTCAAGCATGTATGGCTAAATTCCTCCAGTATTACAACTTGCCATTGTGTAGCACAGAATAGTTTTACAGTGTTTGAGCAGAATTGTAGGTGAGCTGGTGTGCTTGAGGTGCTGTGAGTGGAGAGAAAGGCAGGGACTTCGTAGATCCAAACATTCTAGAGGAAGCAATGGTATAGAGTTATATCTAAAACATTATAAGATAGGGATTATTTCAGTGGAAAGCGCCTCTAAATATGTAACTTTGATACACAGAAATGAAGTTTTAGGGGATAAAATTAAAACTTTTCATTAAGGTAAAATTCTTTCTTCTATTTTCTACAATACTTAAGTTTATGATCAAATGCAAGTGATGACATTCCAAACAGCCTTAGCTACACTTAGTGTCTAGAGCTAATAGGCGGGCTAACTTTTAATGATGACACAGAAATTTGATTTACAGGGTGAAATCAACAGCTGGAGAAATGCTTTAATTTCTCATCTAGGCCAAAATCATAATTCCTACTCATTTTACAGTGTGTCGGTGAGCTGGTGTGCTCAAGCTGCTGCAACTGTCAGATGATTTGGTGGAGAAACAGGAGAGAACTTCAGCCCATTAAGTGGCCATTATGTCTTATATCATTCCTCTACATATGGGCCAGTAGGAAGATTCTCCACCTTCTGGTAGACATGATATTATCTATTCTGACCCCTGATGAGAAATCCTGATAACACAGGCGACTTCAGGCAATATCTTTTAAACAAAAACATAAACCTCCTATAACCGTAACCAAGTAGCTTTGATGCTTAACTTAGCAAATCATCAACTGAAATTGCAGGTAAACACAGTGAAAAGCAGCAAATGAAGGTTAAAGTCAAAATGAGACTTGAATCTAATGATACTACTATGAGAATAGTCCGAGGGGCCACTCAAACTTAAGTCTCCTGGGTAAAAATCCGTTGACTCCACCAACCCCTTCAACCCCCAAATGTGAATATTTGTTCTTCTTTGTAAACACAAAATCACAGCTGCACCACCATGTAATGACGCGACAACAGCCTACTGAGCCTGGTAGAAGGTAGAGGAGGCTCCTACTGGCCCATTTGTATGGGAATGATATCCCATGGCTTTTTATTGGGCTCATAACATCAAAAATGGGTGCCTAATCTTCTGTGACTTATGACATTATTTGCAAAGTGATTGTGACACAGAAGTTGAGGTAGTCAGCAGTGGGTTTTTGTCTTTGTCTTTAGTCCCTTTGTTTATTTCATTCTAACTGTAAGTACACTCTTGTGTGCAGTGAAAACTCATTTCTCTTTGGAGGCTTGCTTCTGAAAAACAAAACTTTCTTTTTTTAGACAAAAAGGATCCTCCATCTTGTTTGCTTTGTTTGCCCAGACTGCTGTAGACCAGCACAACCTGGACCTTTGTGATAAAAGTAAGCCAGAAACCAGGGAGATCTGTGCGCCTTTTGAAACACACTCCTCACAGGAAGCGTTCCACAAGCTCAATGCAAACCGATTACAGAAGACTTTCAAAGCACACCAAGAGATCAACCATCTGATCGACCGCGCTGAAATTCACATGCGTTTGCTTTCGGAGTGACTGATGCTCATTGCATATCCTCCCATCTGCACAGCTGATAGTTGGGACATAATGAGAAGTGCAAAGACAAAGTGTTGAGAGCCTCTGCTTGGCTGTATCATCGCTCCAACTTTGAAGGGTATTTCTCCCATCCTCTCTCCAGCTGGTGCCTCCCTCCCCCTGGCACTGGCTCGGCTGCTGGTAGCGGTCTAGGGCTCAGGGTTATGGCCCTTGTCACTGGCATCAGACACAGGCAGCAGATGAGCCAAATGCACACATACATACGCAAACACATTCGTTTAAGCATAAAAACATGCACAAACTTGCCATATGCACTCACATACACAGCCGTACTCGCAGCATATGGCTCTTTCTCTCATGTCTGCATCTCTTTTAATTGCTCTGTGGAGGTTTATGCCCAGATTTTGTGCATATGTACATTTTTGCATGTATGTTTGCCTTTGTAAATAAAATTTTGATGAAATCCGGCCGTGAAAATATGGATCAGATGAGGAAATCCCTCCTCTCCAAAGCTTTATGACAGAGTTCACTTGTAGGTTAAAAAATGAGATATGATTCAGGCCCAGAATACAGTTTTTTTTTAAAGCATCAAAGAAAGGTGTTCTTATTTGCTTTCTTTCAGATAGTTCTGATGAGAAGATATCGGTTTCATGTCGTTCAGTACATGTACTGCTTGAGGCAGGTTGAGTAGGTGCAGAGGGAGGCAGCTGGCCTGATTTGGTCAAAAATATGCCGAGTATGGGGAGGTTGGTTGACCTTGGAGCTTTTCTCCCTCCTCAATCTTCAATGAATAAAATTATGCACAATCCTGAGAACTAAATGTCCAGGGGGAGTAAACAGCATAGTGGAGAAAAAACAAAGAAGCACAGAGAGCCCCCTTGTTCCTGGCTTGCAAGTATGTTGACCAATTAGCCCTTCAAGCACACCAAACCTTAATACCTGTTCCACACACAGGTGAATTTTTGGATATCTTTGGCATGAGCCTGCCGAGGCTGAGATGCTGGTGCGATGGTGTGACCAGAGTGTTCAAAGGTTTGCATGTCAATATGAACAAAACATCCAGAAAAACATTTTTCCTGTATTTTAGAATAGTGTGAAGTGACTACATTAGCAGCATTTAACAAAGCATTTACCAAATTAAAATCAAGTAGCATTGCTGTGGTCTGAGGAATTTTACGCTGGCACTCCTATTTGTTGTGTTTTGCCCAATTAGCCTTGTTGAGTCTTTATTAATTTAGTATTTTGTGAGGCACTGTTTTGTGAGATTGAGCTTTGTGCCACTCCGTACTGCCTGGCACAATAAAGCAAGACTAAATAATGTAACTTCACAAATACACCAATTAGCCCACTAATGTAATCACAATCAGATCTACACGTGCCTTTGTAATTTGTTAGTGATACTGATAAGCCTGTTAACTTGTGTATTCACACAGTCTGCAGTTGTTTTACCATCTTTCCCTCCTGCTTTGGCAGCTGCAGCTCTGTTACTTTTCATCTGTATTATGTGTTGATCGCCATATGTTTTCTAATATTATAATTTGCCCTTCATTTGTAGGATATGACACTGGTGCCAGTAGACCTGTTAATGTTTGTAATTGGTCATCTGTTGCCATTTCCTCCATGTGAAAGCGCTCATATTCCGGTTCAAAAACCCTGAGTTCACCTACCGAGTTGATAACCAGCTTTGTTAGAGCACTTGTCCCGACTGTGGCTGTTAGATTTAGTGTAGCCAGATTACAAAAAGAAGCCCTGGGCATGTTGTGGTGGAAGACAACATGTTCCTCAAGTTGTCTTGAGCAATTTTGTGGGCACATTGTCATTCTGGGGTGGCCAGTGCATGTGTTGTGCTGCAACAGTGTTTAAGTAGGTAGTGCATGTCAAAGTAACATTCATGTGAATGCTAGGACCCGAGATTCTCCAACAGAACCTTTCTTTGTAACAAGATTATCTGTTTTATACGCTTCAGCTGTCAGTGGTTTTAATGTTATGACTGATCGCTGGATATTTTCCATTAAAAACATACATATGTCAAGTCAAGGCAATTTTATTCAGATAACCCAAATTAAAATCCCTCACAGAAAAGCACTTTACAATTTGGAAGCATATGCACTCTCTATCTTTGTCCCTCAGAAGAGGAAAAGCTTCCCTTTAACAGAGGAAAGAAGGAAGTAACTTATGGATAAGATGGGATTCCTCTTCCAAAACGGACAGACATGCAATAGCTATACAAAGGCGCAATAGGTCACTGCTGAGGCACCATCTCTGATTCATCTTTCATGTCTCACATCAGGATTTTGGAGCGAGGGAGTGAATGTAAAGTCAGCACAAGTGTAGCGATACCAAATATGCGTGTCTTTGGTCATGCATACGGATGTGTAGTCATGCTTGGTGATGCGTAGACAATGAGGCTGAAGAGTCAGACAGTGATTGAAGGCGTGCAAGCAGGGCTGACTGATCAGTGTGTCAAATCACATCTCCCACTGCGTCAGCTCCTTTGAGACTTCGCTGCGTTATCTA
Source organism: Dascyllus trimaculatus (assembly GCA_024666655.1). NCBI lineage: Eukaryota > Metazoa > Chordata > Actinopteri > Pomacentridae > Dascyllus > Dascyllus trimaculatus. Next base: position 17,115,116 of record CM045451.1, on the reverse strand, counting down.
CAGAAAAGAACCCAATAGCTGAGGACAATGTGTCTTACTGAAAGAAAAGAGCATGTGTTCTCTTTTTTTGCACTCACTTGCAGAAAGTTATAATCCCTCCTGTAACTTTAGGGAGCTTAAATGGGGGACGTTTTAAAACGCTTAGTCCTTTTATTTCCTGAAGTTCTGATGTTCAACATGTGTCACAGTGGCACCTTTCACAATGAAACGGTCACAGTAAAGTGCAGATCCGACATTTTCTAGGGTAGACCAAATACACTGCTGTAATCTGCATTAGTCTTGAATTAAAGCTTTAGCCAAGCGCCTGGATGTTTGCCTGACAGTAAAAATGGGTTTACGACTCGAGGCATTGTACTTTTAATGACTGAATCATACAATCCCATGAGTCACCAACAGCATGATGTCCCTTTGTGTTCTTCTCTTTCCCTGCTGTGGTTTGTTGTTTGTGTAGATGAATGAAAATTATGATGGACTAATCGATTTTAGGAAGAAAAGGAGGGGAGAGAGTGGATTATCACAAACAGAGGGAAAGTCATGTGGACTGCAACCCCTCAGGCTTCCTACTACAAGTACATCCAAGTTATATCATTCTGTTCTCACAGAAAAGTATAGTATTGGTAAATTCTCGAGAAACTGTTTGTCTTTTCCAGAAACAAATTCACATGATAGTAACTCATGACATTCAGTGGAACGAATGATCCATTTGTCTGAGTAATCTGATAATAATGGGATAGACCTCAGAGTTATGTAATGCACCCTCTAGCATCCATACTGAAGGTCTTTCGTTCACCTACTTTAGCTGTGGCCACAAACGTGACTGGGGCTGCATGTGCAGCTCTTTTTAGTCCTGTTCTGACAAATAATTTGATAACTTTGTTACCAAATCTGAGATCACATCAAAACCTGTTTTAATGCAAACCTGGAAATAATCAGAAAGTTTGAGGATTTAGAAACATTTGAAAGCACGACAAGCTCCGACATGTAGAATGAAGAAGAAGTATATTTCAGATGCTGCACTATTTCTAGGTCAGTGATCGAAATGAAGCAGATTAGTGGCATTGATGTTAACTCCTTTGTAAAAAAAAATTGTCAGATTTCCTGAGCTTTATCCTTCTTTTGAAGTAGCGCTCAGATGACACTCAGGTGGATTTGATCTACTCATCAGAGGCTTGCTCAAGTACATCAACTTGAAGCCGCTGTTCAGCTGTTATACTGTAAATATTACTGTGCCTCAAGTTTCCAGCAAAACATTGCTGATTAAAGCCCTGTTCTCAAGGGACTAGTATTACCTGGGAACCTTTCGTAATCCTTAATAATTGCAGAGGTCTGCTAATGATCTGGAGTTAATGGTTCCCACCATCCCATTAAGTGTTTATCGTTTCCTGGTGCAATGTTTATCTGTTTCTCTCTGTCCCTTTTTTCTGTCTTTTTGGCCTCACCCAAACTAGTCGAAACAGATAGCCCCCTGCCTGAGCCTGGTTCTGCTGGAGCTGTCTCAAGGAGAATCTTCAAATTTGTAATAGTGTAATATTGTAAGGGATGGATCTTACTATTTGAAGTGTCTTCAGATTACTTATTTTGTAAAATTGTGCTAAAAAAAAATTCAGCTGAATGGAATTTCTGTGTTCGTAGTTTGTAATGCAGATTATCTACCACATTTCACACAACACACATGTCCTGTAGTAATAATAGTCCCATGTGAATCAGCCTCTCTGTGATTTTTTTTTTTTTTGTTCTTTTCCACACTTTTCTTCTGCCTCTTTTCCCCTTAAAAATATGGAAGCTGTGTTGGCAGTTAAGAATAAAAGTTTGGACATCATTTTCAGGGGAATTCAGGTGGTCCATGTCACTACACAACATGAAAACCCATTCACAGAAAGAGCATGCTCAAATCCATCAGATGAGCAAAATTTCAAAGGCTGTTCAGATGGATGATGTACCAGCATTCAGTGAGGAACATTTACTGTCTTTCAGCAGGCTCCAGAGTCATTATATAGCCTATTTTCCAGGAATAGTGTCAGTAGATTTGAGTAAAACACTGATTTCACTTGTCTTGTGTGAATGTGATTCACAAAACACAGACGCAAGGGGGTAATTTCCAAATCACATGGGGTCCCCAGGTAATACTTGTCCTTTGAGAATAGGACTTTAGTGATGGTGGGAAAACTGGCATCAGAACAAAGTGACAATGTCAGAGGTGAAGTTGTGGCTCTCTCAATGCCCAATCACAGCTGGACTGAAGATTTCTAAAGGGGCAGCACATGGCACTCTAAAACACTTTGTGCAAACTGGATCAATTGTATCCAAAGCACCATCAGGCAGATCAATGGAGATCGCACCATCAGAAGGTCAGTATGTCGAGTGTACTTAAAGTTTGAAAAGCAGCTTCATTGCAGAAACATTTCTAATGGCCATTTTTTTACTACAGGAAAAAGACAAAAAAATACACATTTGGCAAAACAAATTGGTCAGTTTAAATTTTCTAGGAGATGACGATGCAAAGAAGCATCTAAGACTCTAACTAGACTGTCAGCAGCAGTATCATTTTCATCTGTTCCATGACTGTTTCTCATCCCACATGCTACAAGCATAAAGATAAGAGCTTACTCCCACAGTAATCCAAATCTTTCTTATCAGATGATTCTCTATTATGAGCCATGTCAGATACCTACGACAACATGAACTCTCTGAGAGCTGCAGTTACACACAAAAACAATCAGTGAGGCTTTAACCCTTGTCTAATGTGAGTGTTTAGGTTGCTTTATCTGTGTTGCATGGCATTGTGTAACAGATCTGATTTCAGCAAAGAGCATCTTTAAGGGTTGAAAATCATCAAATTTGATTGCCTGTTTGTTAATTAACAATACTTGCTCCTGGATGACTCCAGAAGTTTTTGAATACATGTGTCTTAAATGTTAAATAATTTCTGTGTAGCTATAAAATATCATTTATTCTCATTTATACTCTCTGCATCCTGCCTCCTTCGATTGAGGTCACTGCTATACAGCACTCGAGGTTAGTATAAGTCAGTGGTTCTCAACTGGTGGGTCGGGACCCAAAAGTGGGTCGTGGAAGGTGGTGAAAAAGTACATCACATGTTTCACAGATTGTAAAGCCCTCTGAGACATTTCTTAATCTTAAATTAACCCTAAATCTTGAATTTAAGTAGTTAATTTGTAATTTAGAGCAACTGTAACTGTATGAAAATCAAATGAGAAAAAAGCGTACAATAAATAGTAAATAACTAAACAAAACTGTTGCCAGCACTCAGTTAATTGAGAGGATATTTTGAAACAGGTTGAAAAATGTGTCAGAAGTCTGTCGGAATTGAGTTGTTATCTGATGCACAGCAGGGCCACTGCTGCTGAGGGACAATCCTTCCGGCTCAATTATTTTGTATACGCTGTGTAAAATCATTAGTTGAATGCTCGCAGTGTAAATGTATGTCGTCTGAAGGCTGCTGGATTACTGATGAGTCGCTCACTTACTGCGCCGCACGACACTTGTGAGTTATTTCATGCTGCCAGGGTTCAAACAGAGCAGCACAACAACACGAAAATGACAAAAAGTTATGTTTCACATCTCACTTTTCTAAGTGCGGGTCAAGCAGCACTTAATCAGGATATTAAATGAGCACCAAAGTTGGGAGCCTATGGTGCAGGTTCCCATTAGCTAGACTGACAGCAGTGGGAAATCTGCTGCAATAACTGCAACCTCCCCTGCTCTCTGCAGATGTACAGTAATTAGCCCATCCGCTTATAATAGCTTAACGATTACTGGCATGTCGCCATTCGTTGTTTGGGAGATTTGCTTTGTTGACTCATTTGGGAGTAACTGATATGAGTTTTTGATGCAATTACTCATCATTAAGGATTTGGTTGTTGCTGTTGTTGACTCTTATGAAGGCTTACCCAGGAGGAAGATTAAGCCGGAAATTGTTTTTGCTTTGTTTTTTCAAAAAGGAAAGACAAAAGCAATATCCTTGATGGTGAAACAAGTGAGGGTATGTTTTTGACAGGTTGCAGGGGTAAATGACCCAGTGTTTGGGCTTTAATAACATGAGGTATTAGTGGTAGAGCGGACCGCAGACAGAGGTATGACTTGGTTGCAGAAAGTTTTTGTTGTTTTCTTCAGATATTATCAGCGAAAGGCATAAAATCCCACAAACCACTCATGGAACTAATAGAACACACTTTTTCTGTTGCTTCAGACAGACGTAATATTTTCATCCTTTGCTTTGTGTTTTCTGGCTACATCTGAGCAACCACTGTCCTTGAGATACCACATGAGTACTTTTCGTGAACAGCTGGCAGCTTTTATCACTGCTGACAGACACATCCATTGTGTGACCGCTGTTGGTTTCAAAACGTGGAGTCATTATTTAGAAGTACAACAGCTTGGCAACAAGGAACATTGTTACCTCATATAGTCTTACTCATCACCACTTGCCAAAACACAATATCCTCTCTTTTAAAGAGTTTTTTTAACCTTTCTAATATGTCCATATGGTGTTTTTTATATGCTGGAAGACATCATGGGTGAAATAGGCAGCCTTGGAAGAGCATTTTCACTATAAAATTTCAACATCCCAATGACAGTCTCAAAACCATGGATTTAAACTTTCATACAGAACAAACCCAAAGAACCGAACCTGTTGGCTTGTGGAGTGGGAATTTTTGTATCTTCCATTTCTTCTTCTTCAGAATCGTTTTTTGGTTCAAACATGTATGGCTAAATTCTTCCAATGTTATGGTAGTTTGTCAGTACTTGAGCAGAGTTGAAGGTTAGACATTGTGCTCACAGCACACCGGTAGAGAGTGGGTGGCTAAAGAGGGAGTGTCTTCTAGAGGAAGTAACAGTGTACAACAACATCGAAACCATTCAAAGGCAGGAAGGGATTATTTTTAGGGAAAAAACTTGCACAAATATAACTTGGATACATAGAGATGAGTTATAGGGGTTAAATCAAAAACCAGAGAGAGACTTTAAAACAAACAAGAGAGCTCACAACATTGAGAGACCAGCAAATTCACGTGATGTAAAGCACAAGGAGTAGCAGCCGATTTGGCTGTTAATCAGTCTGTGGATATAGTGTTGTCCAGGAACCTTTAGCATGAAAGTAGACTGGAAAGAGGTCCAAAGTATATGATGTAATATAATCAATGAATTGCTGTGGAACACCGGTTTGCAAAATGGGGGGAGCTGCAGAGGTAACGTATGATATACCACTCTAAGATCAATTTTGAAAGCTTTTTTTTTTGAAAGACTCCTTTGGTTTCTTTAACATAGAACATGAAACAATGTGGGGGAGAAAAGTGATTTTCACCAGAGGGGGTCTTTATGTCTGTAAAAAATTGTCTGTCTTTCTGTCAGTTTTGTTTGCCGCCATCCCTAAATGCTACAATATCCATTAACCCTCAACTGCTGTTGCTATGAAGAAGAAGCTGGGCACAGAAGCACAAAACAATGCTGTAGTAGAAAATTGTATTTTTCCTAAACTGACCCAGATTCCAAGAGTGAGCTCATCGATGCAGAATATTTTGTCAGGATTCAACAAAGCATAAAATTTGCCACTGGTAGTTCACACGACTGATAACTTCAAGCTCTGTGACTGGGAGTTTCTTTATAAAAAGATTCTTGAGATTTGTCGTAAGCTTCTATTCTGCTTTTCTTTCTACACAGATTTCTACTTCTCTAAATTTCTAGAAAAGAAACAGGTAAATTCTGACACTCATCTTTTATACATGTGATTCAATCAGTTATATCCACCCAAGCCTATGTGGCGACAAAGATTGTCCATGCAGGAAATGAGCAATACCTAGATCACTGAAATCTAAGGCGCCCAACATATCTCTCACTAAACTCCATGTAACCCACGTCTAAAAATGTCATCATTCAAGTTTAAGACTCAGTGCCTACATTTTGACCTTTACCTCGCCAAATGAGAGCGTACTGGGATAAAATTGATATAACTTTAGTTCACCAGTTCACAATTGGCGTTTCGGTGGAAAACTACATTTATCTTGGACATAAGTCATGTGTGTGTGCTTTGTGAATGTAGGCCTCTGTGACATTCACGCTATATAAATAATTAGTACTTTAGTCACACCATGTACCCCATTTAGATTCCATAATTGGAAATGAATAATTTTGAATTACAGCCAAAAAGCTGCTGTATGTAAAGGTTTATGAACTAATTATTTTCCCTTGTATGCCCATAGAGAACTACACTGGAATGAAATTGTGGAAGAGAACAAACTTAAATGACTTTCCCCCAGGACAGTATTTCAACAATCCTCACTCATACTTTTCCTCCCTGTTCATCTGTGTTCGCTGCTTTTGCCAAATGAAGTCTCTGACTTTATTCCTCTCTCTGCCTCTCAAATGGCTGTCTGAGTCGCAGACTGTGGCCTCGGCTGTGACAGAGCACACACACCACCACCAGAATGTTAATACAGCCCCACATTACTGTTGAATAATGTCATAAAATCATTGCTCATATTTTTATAACCACATTTCTCTGTTGCTGCAGATATTAAGGAGTCAGCCTCAAGGCAGACATATTGCCTGAGCTCCAGAGGAGGGGGGTGGGGGGAGGTTGTGGGGGTGGGGTGGTGATTCTTAATACAAATTTACTCTCCCAATGTCACCTGCTGTTTGGACAAATAATCCTTTTCCTGGTGGATGTGTCCTTGGTGAAATCATCTCTGATGGCTTGAGATGTTGACAGAGGATGGAAAATGCCATGCATAACAAATATTGATTCAGCAGACGTGCGATCAATAAGCCGTGATTAGGGGAAGAAAAAGGCAGGTGAAGCACATGAGAGCTTGTCCACTTGCTGATGCGACTGCGATCTGACACACGCCGGGCTATTTTTTACCGCCGCACACAAATAACACACACACACCCTGAGACACACGCACAGACACACCGGCGGTGACCCTGGAAGATGAGATTACAGAGGCACAAACACTGACGCAGCACATGCACAGGTGCAAACAAAGGCAATTAAACACACATCATTTCACACACGCGCCACAATCAGATACATTGCCAAGATAAGGATCGGTGGACAAACATAGAAGCAGCTTCAGCAGCTCTGCTCTATCCTTCACAATGGCGTGGTGACCTTTCAGAAACATTCCGCACAGGCAGAAACAGAAGTAAATGATCGGTGGCTGCCCAGGATGAAGAGGGATTACACACTCAGTCCTGCTAATCAAATGAAAGAGCAGAAAAATTGTATTAGGTGGGCAAATAATTGAGTTAGAGCTATTGAAGGACACTTGTGGCCACAGCTGCTCAAGCTCAATACTGAGTACAGTATCACACAAACACCTCGTCCTTTATTTCAACAGGAAAATGCTATAAAAAAGCTTCTTAGGTGTAGGATCAAAAACACAAAAAGACAAGAAGACCTGATTCTATCTCTGGTTGTTTAGCAGAACAGGATTTAAAGAAGATATGTGCAATTTTTTCACACAAAAGGAGTGTGATGTTTGGTTAAGATTTGAATAAGCTAAAACCCCCAAAATAGAGTGAAAGACAGTGTATACTCACCTTTTTAGCCCATTAAATGTCCATTATCATTGCTGGCCATTCCCATACATGTGGGCCAGAAGGGACCTCCTCCACCTTATAGCAGACCACCACATTCAATAGTTGTAGAGCTGCAATTTGAACTTCCAAAATACTTCAGTGGGCTTTAACCCTGAGCTCTAGAGTCTGAGTCCCTTATCAGGTCATTATTATTGTATCATTTTGTTGTTGTTGTTGTTGTTGTTGTTGTTTTTTGCCTTACATCTTGACTTTGACTCACTGTTATTTAGTCAGTGCTTGATTAAGTTTAGGGTCAAAAACGGTTTGGTCAGACTCAGAGATGGATCATGGTTTTGGTGAAAATATATCCTGTTGCTACTGTAATGAACCAAGTAGCGTGATGCTGCCACCACCTTTGTTAACCCAGCCTGGTTGTGTGTTCAGAGGACAGAAAACAAGTACCACAGACAGGTTACATGACAAAAATATTTAATTCTTTCTTTGAGACTCAGTTAATTAAACAACATTGGTGACACACCCTAGCAGCTGCTTGTAGTAAGCAACACCCCTTTAAAAGCAGGTAATTACCCAACAGCCCAAACATACAGCACTGCAAGTGAATGAACCCACATCATAAAAATCACAACAATAGCACTGGGCAGCTTGAAAAGCTAAACAGCACACCAACCAGGAAGGACCACTCAGACTTGTAGGTGAGTCAAAACCATTTGTATTATTAAGGATCATGGGGAAGTCGGTGTAATTAGGTGGATTTACTAAAAAAGTTACATTGCTCATCATATCCAGAAAAATATACAGCTGCTGGTTACAGATTGGGCTGTAGCATCATGGTAAGTTGTGTTGAACTTAGTGTGCTAATAAAGCACAGGATTTCTGGAGAATTTAGAGCATCCTACTGTGTTTGGGATCCATCAATGGATGTACATATCAAAGTAGCTCCAAAGTCTGGCAGTATCTATGTCATTTATAACTCTTTTAATGGTAAATTATTAAGATGTGGATGACAGACAATCTCGTTGCACAGTCCTCGTACTAAACAAAAACATTTGGCCTTCATACAATAGATGATCATCAACTATTACCTAAGGTAGGCACCCATCTAAAATTGTTCTCTCTGATTCATCACAGGAATAGAGGCCCTCCCCTTTGCCATAGCATATGACATCTATCAAATGTTACAAAGCTCCTTTTTGTAGATTTCCAGTGTGACGACTCCACCAGATATTTTGGATGCACTAATCCTCATGACTGCAAGAGCGGCCCACGTTATCATGGTTACTCCCTGTCTCACTGATTCAGAATGGATTATAACGCACCCTCTGGCCTACTAGAAAGTGGGGAAGGTCCCTACTGATCCATATCCATAGGAATAATATGCCATGATAATGCCCATTTAATTGGGTGATAGCTTCCAAACCCAACAATCCTATCAGTTCCGTGAAATTCCCACCTGAAGCCGTCTACTTACAAACAGCCTGTACGACTGTTTACCAGCAATCAATATTTTTTTTAGACTTATTATCTATTACTGCGTACTGGAAATTAAATTGCATCTGTGTAGAAGGGGCTTGAAGGGACCTTACTACTCCCTGTTGAGAAACTAATGTCTCATTTTGTACAAAATAATTGTAAAGCATGTCAGTCTTCTGCTATTAGTGTGCAGAAAATTCCCCAAAACTTGGCAAACTGCATATGTGTAAGCAAAACCTGATAACAATACATTTCTGAAAGAGGCTTTATCATATGAAGCCTTTTGTCTTGCTCTGTCATCAGTTTATCACTTTGTAACCCTTGTCTGCCCTCCCTCCTTTCTCCTCCTGTCAACTCCTTTTCCTCCCTGTGCTCCTCTTCTCTCCCTTGTCTTCTTCACTTTCCTGTCCCTTTAATCTCTTTCTCGCCCTTGCTGCTGCTTTCTCTCAGTCGCCCTCTCCGGGTTTGTAATGGCTCCTGTTATGCAGGAGGATGTGATGAGGGACGGGAGCAGAGAGGCGACATTCCCTGAGGCACAGAGTCCGCCAAGATCCTAATTTTTCAGCATCAGACAGGATGTGTTGTTGTTTAAACCGACCTATAAGGTTTTGTTTTTACATTTGACTGTCAGGTTCAGGATTGGAGAGACTTTTTAATGGTTGAATCTCAACAACAACCTTAATCAGTAAACAATTGTTTAAAAAAGCATGTTACAATTTGTTAGAAAATGCAATTTAATAATGCAATTCCCCAATACTGGGGATGTCAGTCAAGTCTTTCTTGACCCCGATCGGAACTTAATCCTTTATCATTTAGTGTCTGCCAATACAAATTCCCAATCAAGTACCACTTTTCTAAATAATACACACTTCAAGTACATTAAAGCTACTAAAAGTAATGCAATATTTGTCTGATTTACTGGATGCGGGGATAAGCCAATGCTTATTTCAGTAACTATGACATATACAAACCTCCAACAGGGAATCCAGAGGGTAGGGTGTACCACCACAAGCAGAGAGCGTTGTAGGAGTTTAGCTAGTAACGGGCCACCATGACAAGACTTCTGTAACACTGAATGGCCCCTGGCTAGAGCTGATATGTTTAAGCCGGAATGGATTCAAAGAGCGTTCCTCTGTTGTGGCCCAAATCATGTGTCTGTTGACCTAAACAGCAGTATCAGCACAGGACAAGTGTACACTGTACTCAGTTTGTGTTATCAATCGAGCAACTATTGACTGGTAATGATCCCGATGACTGATGAAGAAAACTGGTCAAAATTTGCATCCCCATTGTCCTGTCACCACTTGTGCTTCTTCACCTGTGTGACAGTGGACTTAAATAAGGTTGTCAGGTTTGTGCTGATACTAATCAAGTTAAAAAAAAAACATGATTTGGACTTCCCTACAATTTATATATTTATATGTGACTGATGCAGTTTATTGTCTTTCTTTATCTCCATTCCTGAGCTGGTTTAGTCTTTTGTTACAGTGTGTGACTCCTAGAGGTTTCCACTCAAGCCAAAATGCCCTTGATGCCTTGAAGCCCTTCAGAAATGTCACTGTGTTTTGTGAAAAGGGTGTACTAACCTCCTAAGTGTCACTTATTGCTTTTCAGATTGCTCCATTGTGTCCTAATGAGTCTTTTGCTCTGTCTCTTCCCTGTTTGTCAAATACAGCAAAACATTGAAGGACAGAACTTGTTCATATTCTATATATCTATATATATCTATTAGTCAGCTTTGGTGTACATTTGCATGCAGGGAGGTGAGCATTGTTATTGTAATGGATAATCTATTGCAAAAACTAACAGGACCACCTTACTGCACTGAATTTTGTATTTTAAAACCTTAGGTGAAAAGAGGATTAGGAGTAAGTGCATAATTTTCAAAAATGTCCATATTTAAGGAATCTCAGTAGTGGAAAAACTCAAAAGAGTGCGTAGGGAATGAAAAAAATACTCACATAGAAAAATAAACAACAAAAGACAAGGTCAGTTATTATGACACATATGAGACTGTTCCCTCAAGGAAAAATAACAGCATTATTTGTTTAAGCAAGAATCCAAAATCAAATTTGTTTATTCAGGTGAGTCATGACGTGATCACTGTTTATTTTCCATTTTATACCTACCTTATTACTTAAACCATGACCATGCCTGTTCCCTAACCTACCACATGTTTATTATTACTATGAAAACAATGTACATGACTTCTTGATATTTAATATTTGACATTGTTCGGCTTGGTTTGTTTTAGGCACAAAAACAACAACATTAGGGGAACTGGTTAAATTACTACTTAGTTAAGGATTGGGGAACATCGTGGTTTGGATTCAAAAGACTACCTTGTTAATGTAATGGCATGTTTTGTTGTCCCACTCGTCCACCTCGACCACCTCCCTGTCCAGCCTTTGTAGCTCATATTGTCACACTACTTCCACCTATCCTCTTAACAGACAAGAGTTGTAATTTCCTCAAGAGAGCTTTGTCACATTTACCTAAAGAAACTATGCTCTGATGGGAGGGCAGTTTTTAAAAGCTGAAAATACAACTAGATCTTGTTGTAGAATGAGAAGCGTAAGGGAGGCACCAGCGGCATAAACAGTGATCTGATTCCTCCTACTGGATGTGTGCAGCATCATTCAGGTTCAAATTAAAAACTAAAAAGATCTGGTACGTGGTTGGTTCTCACTTATAGTAGAGTTGTTTCTCTTCTCTACACGCAATCACACACACGTGCGCACACACACACACACAAGCGAAACAGCTTGTCTGATTGAAGTTGCCATGGTATATTGGTTGTGAGTCTGGTTCAGTTAGGTTTTGTTTGCTCTCAGGAAGAAGGCTATGTTGGCACAAAAAAAGCTTATTGAGAAGATCATGTTGCCATTCTTCCATGAAACCACAAATATTGCTACTTTTCCAATAACACACGAACTGATGAGCCAGCACAGAGTACAAATAAGTATGTGGTGGAAAACAAGGCAAACTCTGTTTCAGAAAGAAGGTTTAATAAACTCTGAGTTTAAACCTAAACTCTGAGCTGTGAATCTGAGAGTGTTTAGATGTACAACAGGTGATAACCATTAGTTCAATCAACTCTGAATTAAGGTAGCCCTGAGTAAATTGTGGGCTATGGGAGATGAAAAGCCCTTATCAGTGGAAGGCAAATGATTCACTATGGTAACACAAGAAAAGAAAACTTGATCATCCTAATTTGCTCCAGTGAAGTTAGAAATAGTAATGGATGCATATACAGAATACAAGTACATATTCTGTTAAACAAGTATTAATTGAAAAAGAAGCAGAAATTTTCTCTCTTAGTGTTCACTTTACAGTGGTCCCTTGCCATATCGCGGCTCACTTTTCGCGGTCTTACTGTATCACGGATTTTTAAATTGTATACAAAACACGTAGCATGCAGCAACTGAGTAGACGCACGTATGGAAAACGCAGCTACAGCCGCTTCCGCTTGAGCTAGTCGGTCGATGATTGATTGGTGATGATCAAAGCCAGTGTTTATAAGAGTGTGGGAAAGGTTAATAACAGAGTGGGGAGGGTTTAGAAAGCCTTAAAATATATATAAATAATAAAATACATATAAGGTCGCTACTTCGCGGTATTTCGTCTATCGTGGGGGTGTTCTGGAACCTAACCTCTGCGATAGACGAGGGATAACTGTATTTAACATACACCGATCAGCCACAAAATTGTGGCCACTGACAGGTGAATTGAATGGCATTGATCATATTGTTACTATGTGGTGTTCTGATGGAAAACCTTGAATTTTGCCATCCGTCTTGATGACACCCAAATAAACACTGTCCCACAACAAGCACACTTCCTCATTCAAATGGAAACCCCAAATGTCACTGAACTACCCCATGCAGAATCACCCCTGCACCCCACCACATGGCAAAAACATCAAACAACCAGGAACATCTTGAGGAACACAACAATTGCCCAAGATGTTGATTTGACCTCCAAACTACCTAAACCCCATTCTGATCAAGCATCAACTGGATGCAGTGGAACAAAATTTGATGGACAGAGGCCCCACTGCACAAGTCAGAGTACCCAAAGGATCCGCTGCCAATGATCTGGTTCCAGACCCCATAGGACACCCTGAGAGGTCCTCTTGTTCATGCCCAATGGTTCAGAGCATTGTTGACCACATAAGGGGGACCAACACAATATTAGGCAGGTGGTCATAATGTTATGTCTGATCGGTGTATATATAGTTTGGTTTTCCTTTAATTATTAATCAATAGTCTTGATTAACAACTAGACTATTGGTGTATATGTAAGTTCACTAGACACTAGACAGTCACCATACTGCGCATAGACACAGACCACTTTGCTGCTATGTACATGATTCTATGGGCTGCATCGCATATGATCTTCACAGTATAGACCGGTAACAGAATCAGAATCAGAATTGTTTTTATTGCCAAGTAATTTTTACATTACAAGGAATTTGTCTTGGTCTGTTGGTGCAAACAGTTTTTAAAAAGTTAAAAAAAAAAAGCAGATAGCAAGAAATAAAATAATATTAAGAATATTAAAAAACAAAATAAGTAGAATAAGATATATACAAATATATACACTAACATATGTGCAAAATGTCAGACGGATAGTGCAAGACAGTGCAAAAAGAGCAGTTGTGTATTCATGTCCGTGACAAGTGTCTTTGGGGGGAGTCAATGGGGGTCAGGGGCCTTGTTGATGATACTGGCTGCAGATGGGAAGAAACTGTTTTTGTGGCGTGAGATTTTGGTCCTGAAGGACCGCAACCTCCTGCCAGAGGGGAGTGGTTGAAAAAGTCTGTGTCCGGGGTGGGAGGGGTCAGCCACAATCCTCCTTGCTCACCCCAGAGTCCTGGAAGTGTACAGGTCCAGGAGGGATGGGAGACTGCAGTCAATCAGCTTCTCTGCTGAGCCAATGATACGCTGCAGCCTGCCCTTGTCCTTGGCATTGGCGTCAACGTACCACATGGTGATGGAGGAGGTGAGGATGGACTTTATGTTGGCAATGTAGAAGTGCACCATCATAGTCTTTGGCAGACTGAATTTCCACAGCTGCCGAAGAAACTACATCCTCTGTTGTACCTTCCTAGTGATGGAGCTGATGTTCAGCTCCCAGTTGAGGTCCAGGGAGATGACAGTTCCAACTACCTGCTGTAGATGAATTGTTAAGTATATTTCATTTTGAATACTTAGGGATACTATTTATCTTCATGTTAATGCTGTGGAAAGATTTCCTATTCACATAATTTCTTTCATTGTGTGAAGGAGCTGTAATTGAAAAGTGGGTGCCACCTATGGCAACCATTTACAACTGAAGACCTCAACTTTAGTGATTGGTGCTTTAACTCTCAAATAATTGTTGCTTAGACCGATAGCTGCAATTCTGTGAAATTCTTACTTGATGCATCTTGTGGGTCTGAGATAACACAAATGTTACAGTGTATGAATAATTTCTGACCTGATTTAGAAATCAGCCTTTCAGATGTTATATAAAACAATCCAAATGGCAAAAAACAAAATTCAACACAAAGAACTTTAGCATGTCCACAATGAGCATGGCATATGAACGATATAACATCTGAAAACGTTGTTCAGATAAATGATCAGATGAGCAGAAAGTAGTAGTAGTATTTGTAGTATTGCGTAGTAGTTGTTCTTCAGTAGTAACTGGCTCTTCAAGAAAACTACACCCCATGCCTGACACTTCTTTCACTCTGCAGGTTTTAGCTAAAGGGGAGAAGAAACTCAAGGTTAGATGATGCAAACTTGCAAGCAAGCCATTGTAATTGACTCTGGGGTAAGCTGAAGCCTCATGAAAATGAAAACCCAGAGTTTCCATCCGTTATGAGTCAACTAACTCAGCCAGCTCAAATGCAGTATTTACAACCTATTAGAACACTTCAAAAAGATGTAGATCCTTGTTTATGTTGACAAAATGCACAATTCATGGCACTAAATGGAAAATATCGAAAAATACAAAAAGCTTTCAAGGGCTGTTTAACCGGTGCCACTTTCATTTGTTGATGTTAAGAGTTTTTCCATTTGGCTGCTGGTCTTTGGAATAAATCTGAAATGGCTAAACATTTGAAATGTAAATATGAGAAGGACAAAACAGTGGCGAAATTCATGAATTGTGATTAACTGCACTGCGTATTTCCCTTTTTCACACCTTCACCCCAAAGAACTGCAAGATGCTCTTAACATTATCAGGCTCAGGATCAAGACTGCCATCAATTGTTCCTGTTTTTACTGTAATCAATAATTCTTCAAGGCTTCTCGTAGTGTGACAAAATCAAAGGTCCTTCTCCACTTGACTGGAGAGTCTGCAATTGAAGGAATCAAGAACTCTTATTCTGGTGACGTTTCTCAAGGACAGAGACAAGACATTTATCTTATGGCTGGCAAAACCAGCATTTTAAAACTGTAAGGAAAAAAATACAGACTTCCATGTGTATTAAATAGCTCCCTCTTTTATGAGACATTAAAAGTCTTCACTGGGTTTAAAAATATACACTTGGTAATTTCAGGACATGAAAAGTGGCTCCCTAAAAGCCTCTTCCAGTGATCACAGAGACCTGCATTAATGGTGATTGTAAAACTGAGTGAAAGGCAAATTATTATGGTGCTGTAGCTTTGCATTTGTTAAACAAATGGATATGAAAGCCGAAGGATAAAAAGACCTGGTCTAAAAGGTACCTCAGTAATGATGTATGTTAGTGGCTTTAGAAGGAGAGCTAGCATGTGCTCGGCTGGTTTCAGTTAATTGGGGTCAATACAAACACTTTGAGAAGCTTGTTATATATATAAAAAAAAAACATTTTCAGTTTGGAAATTGCTGTGCAGAATAAAGGGTGAGAATGTGATTTTTTTTCTATTACACATTTAGTCAGATTCAGTGAGTTTCTCCTCACAGTCCAGTAGGTGTATTCTTGGTTCCAGTTTTGGCATACAACCCCGGCTCGAATCGATCCCCACAACACTGTTGCAGCATGTTCTGTGCAAGCTTCTGATCAGGACAGAGGGAAAGGAACAGGAGAAGGTGGTCAAATGCTATCTGAATATGCTAACTAACTACATATCTGCAACCTTTTGTGAAATCTTATTGCAGGAGGTTAACAGATGTCCTGCTGTAAATGCTTACAGCACTTTGATTTACAGTTAAGGATCAGATTCCCCCACCCACACACCCCACCGCATATCGGAATTTTTATTGCTCTCAGGCACAGGCTCTTCCATCCACTTTGTCATAGAGAGCAATGATCGCAGTGGTTATAGCCATCTGCCGATTATTGTGTAGGTTCCCCTCCTGCCACCAAAACAGCTCTGAGCCATCCGGCTATAGACATAGGACATCAGGGGGTATCCTGTGGTGTCTGGCACCAGGACGTTGTTGGACTCGGGTGGGATTGGGAATGTTCTAGCACACCCCATGGTTAATTGATTAGGCTTTTATTTGAGGACTTTGGATGACAGGTCAAGGCTCTTTGCCATGTTCCTTGAGCTGTTCCTGAGTAGTGTCTTTGGTGCTGATTGGCATACTGTCCTATTGGGTGAAGCCGCAGGCACTGAGGAGTGCCATTGCCATGGAGGGGTGTGTTTGGTCTGCAACGGTATTTAGTTTGTTGTTATGTGTAAAAGTAACATCCACATGAATGTAAGGACTGGAGGCTTCCCAGTAGAGAACTGCATTGTAATGTAATGTATTCATCCAGTTTTAGATACCAGGAGCAAACAAAAGAAAATGCATAGACATTTGGTTGATATACTCAATGTCAACACTGCACTAACCCTAATAAACACAGAAAGTTTGCATATGAATTCAATGTAAATCATCACAAGCAGGGTTCCTCAGGAAATCACTCAGATACTTTCTGAGCACGGTTTCTTATTGGAATGTTGTAAGAATGGAAGTTGTTAATGCAGGTTTCTTTTCACTCATAGTGCTTTTAATAGGCAACATACATCCACTGAAGGCCTGTAAACCACTGTGTCATAATTTTAAACAATTTTTTTTCAAGAAAAAGATGAGTAGTACAGGAACGAGATTCAAGTAAATACAGTGTCTTGAGTAATCATGTTAACAATCAGAAACCAACCAACCCTCTAACCCATACCACCCACATACTGACATTCAGACAAAAAGAAAAAAATATATATAAGTAAATATAAATAAGTATAAATTTATATTTACTATGTCATATATTAACCATATACTGATACTATACTTACTGAATTTGTGTTGTATGTATGTGTTGTGTAATGGTGTTCAACCAGTTCTAGTCATGAACTTGGCAGAACTCTGTTTTAAGGTGGACTAAAGTCTGCATCTCTGAACTTTATTCTAGTTTGACAGCAGCCTTTACACTCCACCATATATCAAACTTTTTGGCAGTTTCTGGGTGAAAACCAGTTTTCAGCACTGAAACTTTAGTCAGAGGCTCTGGCTTCAAGTACAGCTTACAGTTTCACATCCACTTTTCTTGATTGGTAAGAACTTGTCGTGATTTTCCATTACAGGCCTGTCATTTCCTCCCGTCAGTTTTTATTTAGTCTCCGAATCTCAAAGCTTTTCAGTCTCCATGCTGTCAGGACACTCCGCAAACAAAGACTGACTCTGGTTACAGCTCAGATTCTGTATCATTGTGGCATTAATCTTCTTTTAGTCACTCATTGTGCTGTGCAGTACATACATACACACACACACACACACACACACCTATGCACACATACAGACACGTTTTATATGAATTTGGATTAGTCCTATTCTTCATTGGCTGTCTCCAGACAGACCAAAGCTTGTAAAAATCTGACAATACCTTTAGGATTATACATGGATTTACATACTACCAGTTGATTAACTATTTTAATTTAGATGTACTGTGCCTGTACAGCGTAGTGTCCTTCTAGCATCAGAGTATACTGTGGCATTGATTTATTTTGTACATTTCATGCATTTTCATTTAGAGCAGGTGTCAGAGTTCCTACTGCTGCTCCTTAGCATTCAGAGTCCTGCTGTTTTTGTAATTTTAGCCATTTAATCAGGGAACACATTAACACCTCGGGTGTCAGGTGAACGCAATTAACGTGTAACTAACCACCTGATAGGACAGAAAACCACATGAAGTCAATGTGGCACATTAAATTACAATTAATTACTAAGGCACCAGAGGTTATTACAACTGTGACACTTGGCCTGAGAAATCCAGTATGTTGTATGTACACGTGTAAACAATATCAATACTTGAAACAACAGGTTTGCATTTTTGCTCTCTGAAAAGAACTGACCAATCATTAGAATGCCTGGTAATAATACTACATTGTTTCTTTCCTATAAAGAGCCACTGTTATGAGGAAGACTAAGGCGATCATAAAATCCCCTTACATATTACATAAGAAAAGCGTTGAGCATTGTAATTTGGGACACTAGAAAATAATCACAGATTAACAAGCTTATCCAAGAGCTCCTTAAGAAGCACTGAAACCTGAAGGAGGAACTACAGACTACATTCATCCACTAAACTCATTTTTTTCATTTTAAAGTCTAGACTTTATAAATTAACCATGATAAGATGACTTTATGTGGAAAACTTAAAATCCTGATGATGAAATTAGAAATTTTAAACAAAACTGTGGCAAAAATGAATATTAAAAAACAATTTTTGCTGAAATGTCACTTTACCATTGTTTGTTTTCAAGGTTTCACAGGTTCTTTTTGCTGTTTTATTGGTTTATGTTGAAAAGCAGAACAGATCACAGGATAACAGGATAGTATATAACATTCATACTCATGAAAGTTATAGTAGTTTTCACAGCTGAATTTCAGGCTCAGCTAAATTCTAAAGCAAGCAATTAAACTTAAAGCTGTAGGACAAGTTATCAACGATTTTGAATATCAAGCATTTCTTTGTGTCTTTGAACATTTGCCCTTTGCAATTTATGAATTTTTAATATAAACAGCATCCATCTGCCATAAAGATGTCCTAACAGATTCCAGAGTTACATATTAAGTATCCCTGCGGTCTAACAAACACCATATTTTCTTTCTAATAAAACATTTTCAAATTGGTTTGTTAGCAGTTAAAACTGTGCATTCACATAGGATCTTATGTTATGGCTAAGAGTCTTCCTAAATGCAGTGAATATTTCAGACTAGAGTTTCTTCTTAAGACTTCTTCACAAAGTTGCTGACAGCTGCTTTTTAAAAAATAGATCAGGGTTGGTTTCTAAGGTAATAAAAAGGGTAAGATGTTTTTGTTTTTTTTTGTTTTTTTACCACTGCTTTCTGTTGGCTTGTCTCCGTGTCATGTGACTCCCAAGTTTCTTTCATTTTGCGCACAGAAACAGCTACAAATTTACGAACGTCATTCTACGGTGATGGGCATAGCTTGAGATGGTTGTCAGCTTGTTTCTGGAACTTGTTTATTTTAGCACTAAAAGATTCTAATGTTAGGAAGGAAGTCTTACTTTGAGGAGCTACTTTTAGCCTCAGAATGGTTTAGGTTGCAGGTTTAACCCAGCACATTTCTGATCACAGGCAGCAAAGCGGAGTTACTCTTTAATATCTGTTTTTAAACATGTAAAAAATCAATAAATGTGGTACTAGGTTAACAGTTAACACATACAGTGTGTCAGGTGTAGTGCACTATTCAACCCCACATTCATAACACATCATAACATACAGTTCCACTCAGATAAACGTCACTAGTTTTGTCATCTAGTGGAATATTTAAACATTCTTTCAAATTTAATCTCAGTTTCCATGTTCACTGTAATTGCTTAATTATGTTTCCATGGCGCTCTCACACTTAAAACCAACCTGTCATAGTAGGGAACGAGAATTTAACCAGTCGTAACACTTCAGCTGGTAGTAAGTTTCTTTTCCTGAGAAGAATTTTAAACACACAATTCTTAGCACTGATCAACTCAATCATTTCCTCATTGGAGGTAGTTACAGTATTATCAACCTCATGCAGATAGGGTCATTTTGCGCAGCAGTGGTTACAGCTCCTTGGTGTTTGTATTAATAATAGTTGAAAGGGAACGTCATATACATATTTGTGCAGAAGTTGTTCCATTTTCCACAAGACCATTTTGGTTTTCAAAGCTCTACTGACATAGACTCTTTGGATTTGATTTTCAAAGAAACAGTCTTATACATGATTTTCTGCACTGACTGGAAGGAGATATTACTCCCTTAACATGCAGTCATTTCAGCAAGTGCCCAGTAGGGACATATGTTTATGTTTAAATGTCAAAAGCTCTCTAGGAGATGTTGGATTTTAACACAATACTTTCCTGTCAATGAGCGTTGGCCTCTTTTAACAATGACCATTCCCTAAACCTTACCACATGGCTATTATTGTAACAAGACAAAGAGTTACAAGCGAGTAATAATTTGACCCAGGTGCTACCTCACACCTAATAAAACAGTCATCCAGCTCAAGCTTTGTATAAAAACTCTGTCTGAAAGACTCAGTTTTAACTTCTGTCTCTTTAAGACCCCCCTGGTCAGCTGGCCAGACGAAAGCGAGACAATACATAACATAACCCGAGATCTATGAGTAAAGGGATGTACCCAGACATGCGTCTAGTAAGATAATGTGAGGAAGCTGCTCATTCTTTGAGGACAAACTCACCACTATGCGTGTGTTATGCAGATGTCTTACATGGTAATTATAAAAAGTAAGTTAAGGCAAAGGTGTTTCAGGCAAAAAAGGCGCAGTGTTTTCTTTGGGTCTGAATAACTCTGTTTAGTGTGGACTTTTGGCCTTGTGAGTTTGCAAGCTTTTACATGCACAGAAAGTAACAAAAGAAAAAAAACACACACTAAAGTAAAGGGAGAAACTCAAGCATAATGAGTTCCTTTACGAAGTCGTTATTTTGAGAGCCAAAATAATTCCATTTTCATCCATCCATTTACTCTCACCTATCTGGGTGTGGGTCGCAGCAGACTCAGCAGGGAATTCCAGACATCCCTCTCAACACCATCATTCTCTAGTTCCTCATGGAGGATCCTGAGTCGTTCCCAGACCAGATGAGATATATAATTCCTCTAACGAGTTCTGGGTCTACCCTGGGATCTCCTGCCAGTTGTAAAACCTATGAGGTTTCCTAATCAGACGCCCAAACCACTTCAGCTGCCTCCTTGCAACAGAAAGAAGCAGTGACTTTATTCCAAGGCCCCTCTGAATGTACAAAGCTCCCCATGCTATCTGTAAGGCTGGGCTCAGCTAACCTATGCATTTCAGCTGCTTGTATCCACTGTCTCATTCTTTTGGTCACTACCCAGAGCTCATGACCATAGGTGAGGGTTGGGACGTAGATTGACTTGTGAATCTTGAGTTTTGCCTTCTGGCTCAACTCCCTCTTCCCCACAACAGTCCAGTACAGAACCCGCATTACTGTCAACGCTGCACTGGTCTGTTTGTCTATCTCATGCTCCATTTGGTCACTCATGAACAAGATCCCAATATATCTACCCTAACTTTTTTACTTGGCATAGCAGCTCAACCCCAACCCAGAGGGAGCAATCCACTAGTTTCCATCAAAGAACCATGACCTCAGATTCTGAGCTGCTGACCCTCACTTCAGTCACTTCACACTTGGTTGCAAAACACCCAATGCACACAAAGATCACGGTTTATGCGACCAACAGGGCCATGGCATCTTCAAAAAGCAGAGATGCAACCCTGAAGTTCCCAAACCAGAACCAGTTGGATGTAAGAACTTCTTCTATATCTCAGATAAGGCTGGTCCCGAATATTCAAATATCTGAATATTCCTTCGTTGTGGTGGTATTCGGATAATACTTTTGATGTTCGAATAGTTGTGTGCGCCGCCGCCAGGTGTCTCTGAACACTGCCGAGCATTGCCGAGGCTGTAGTACGCTGCCAGGCGCCGTCAAGTTTTGCCGGGGTTTTAGTACGCTACTGAGAAGGGATAGGTCAGGGCCCATGTCACACATATTTATACACACACATAAAGCAATAAGAAAACAAGGGCATGCACCACTCTTATATTCTTTTATCCCACAGCCTTTGATTTGTTCTATCTTCTACTGCCTTGTGTGACTGTTTCTCCCCAGAAGCTTTAGAAGGAAAAAAAATGAGAGGTTTATCTCTGACGCGTGCACAAAACTGGCTTATCAAGTATGCATTGGAAAAAGCCTTAGGTGTGATAGGGGCAATAAAAAAACGCCACAGCGAAAGGGTAGAGGTCTATGAGGAATTTTATTAAGATGTCAGAAAATAAAGTGACAAGACAGTACACTCCCATTGACCTTGGTCTGACAGCACAGAGCCATAACACCTGAGGAAGATTTTATAAAATGTGCGGTTAAATCACATATTTTAAAGGAGTGATGTTGTGTGTACTATTGACTGCAGTGTGTATAAATTTTAAGATACATTATTTTTATTGACCTTTAATAGATGGAAAATAATAAAACTAAAATGACACTGAAGCAGTGAGCGGAAAAGGAGCAGGAGACAAACCTCAGGTTTTGTCATTTTAACAACACGAGAGGCATTTTTAAAGCAATAATTCATTATATTTTGATATGGGTCATGGAAGTCTATTACTACCACAACTCTGCTAAGAAAAAGAATAGATAAACAGAAAAACGTTCTGAACTTTTTAACGTAATATTTTATTCTTGTTATTTCTATGTATCAATTATTTAGTTTTAAAACAAAACCTTTCATTTTATTTCACCAAAGTTGTACTGGATGAATACTTAACAAAATCACAATATCTGAATAAATATGAAAAGTATTAAGACATTATAACCCATGTTGTGAAATTAAAAACATTTCTTTGATGATAGCAATGATGATATAACTGAATGGATGGATGGACACCTTGTGCAGGATACAAAAATGGAGACTGTGTCTCTCTGTATAATATCAGCAATGAACATGACAAAGATTTTTTTTAAAAGCTCTCTTAGAATTCTCATATTATTAATAAGACAATAAATACAATAAGTAAGCATTTATATCAGGTAGCTTTCTGCTGTAGGAGCTTGGAGTAAGCGCAAAGTGGTGCCAAATTTTTATGGAAACAGCTTCAGAATTGGCCTTTCTGTTTCCTTTACAGTACACAATTAAGATCTCAGGTCAAGACCTACACAATTTTCAGGGCCACTCAGAAGTACATACCTCACACATTATATGTGTGTGTGGGTGTGTGTGTGTGTGTGTGAGAGAGAATATACATATATATGTATATATATATGTATATATATATATATATATATATATATATATATATATATATATATATATATATATATTACATACAGACAGATGTTGCAGAACCAAACCGGCCACAGCTTATGACTTCGGTGTCCCTGGTGTCACATATGTCCCAGGAGGCCTAATAAAAGCTCTTAATTTATTTTGATGTGCTTCTTGTTGTCATGTCCTCTCTATGCTCAGAGCTACCCCATCTTCATTCGACTGCTGCTTCATACCACACTTGTCCACGAGTTCAAATTACAGCCCACATGTGCGTGACAGTCGCCCATAGTTTCTGGCAACGTTTTGAAGCTTTCTTTTAGGTCTGCAGTCTACAGTATGTTTGTTTACCATCAGCAACTAATGAATCCAGAGCTCTGCTTTCTCCTCCGTCTTTGATGCGTGATTGCTCTGCACCGAGAAATTATGATGACGAAGCCTACATTGTTGTGGTATGGTAATTGTTTCAAGATCCTGACTGTTCCGTAGTGTAGTATAGGCTATACAGTCTGATCTTCACCATTAGAGGCACTGAGATGGAGTGATCATTTATCTCTTATTTATCTTTGCTCTCATCTTCCCTCCATACTTTAAAGTCCTATATAATTGAAAGGGTTGGCTGAGCAAAGCAAGCATTTCTGGTTTTGTGCTTAATAATGGCTGTTTCGCTCGGTTAAAGAAAAAAATTGCCAGTCAGAGTCTACATCTTCACCTTTAGTCAGCTATCTTACTTCATACATGAAAAACTGTGTCAAAAAATATGTGGACGAGCTGTTGTAAATCAATTTACCGAACCAACATTTTTAAAATTGACACAAGTCTCAGTGTGAAAAATGTTAGTCACTTGACTCTGATTGGTTAGGGCATAGGGCAAAAACACACACCCATATTCTACAAATACACTGGCTAACATCCGATACTTGAAGAAGTTCTCAGCCTCACTCGGAAACATGGGGTGTAACTCCGGCTTTGGACCATAACTGCATACTATAAAGCCTTGTATCACTATCCAGAAAAACTGAAATGTTTGAAGCAATCAAATAAGAAGAGGAAACCTGGCTGCTGTTGCTCCAGGACAATGTGCACGTCCATACAGCACAATTGTTTTCCTGTGACATTTTCTGGTGAGGCTGAGAACTTTTCAAAGTACCCTCGTAAATACAATGTCAGCAAGTGAAACAAAGTTCAGTCTGATTATTAGGCTAACCAAGGCTAACCAGCAGCCTTTCATGTTTTACTATATATGCAAGTGGCTGACCTATGAAATACTTTTTAAAAAAAATAAAAAAACAGCCATAAAATATTAATATCTGAAATAACTCCTTCATTAAAAATTTTGTAATTTCTACAAACACATTATTCATGGAGGTAGCAGAAGCACACCAACTTTGGGAGCAGCAGCTTACATGCATAGGCGATGACACAAAACAACACAACACAACAACTTAACAACTATAATATTGTTTTCCAGTAATTTAATATTGGCAAGTATCTAACAAGATGTGAATAACTATGAGACCAGGACATTCTGTTGTTTCTCCCTTTTTACATGTAATAAATTCACGATATAATCATCTTAATTTTATGTGTATGAAGATTTTTGTCAAACAATACAGTGGTAATAAAAATCTGTATTTTACTGGTGCTGAGCTGCAGCTTGGAAATGGCCAAGAAGTCACTGCCGGTTAACATTTTATCTTAATCGGCTGCATTTCAGTCACTATTTCACTCTCATTCTGTTGTGTGACAGCAGCAAAAATGTAAATGAACTTTATGCATGTGAGCACGGAGAGCACGAGAGAAGCGAACAGATAGAAGGGACTTCACTGGCTGAGTTTAAGTTGCAGTGAAGACATTTTAGAGTTAGCAGAAGCAGATCTAGCAAGCAAATATACCTGATGGACCCTTATTCTGCGTGGTTCACCTTGGAAGCAGTAGGCAGTGAATGGGGCAGAATTATGCAAATTTTTAGCTCAACGACTACTGCTTACCCAGTTTCTATGGAGAAATTGGGTAAAGCAGGGAGGCTGTCTTGGTCAGTGGGGGTTGGGGGAATGACTGCTGTCTTCAGATTTTCACATCTTTTATTCATTATCACGTATAGAAAACATACAGAACTAAATAAAAACAGATTTTCTCCACATGGGACCTTTAAATTGACCTGCTGCTGCTGACGCTGTCACTAATTTGCCGTAATCACATTCGGGGTTACATGAGGACAAAGGAAATTAGAAGGCTAAAGACAGATTGCGTTTTTTATTTGCATAGTTTTAATTTAAATTGAACTGTTATTTAAAACTTTTGTAACAGTTCGAGATAAAATATTTTATTTCTCATATTTTTATAGTTTTTCTTTAATCCCTCCTTCTTGGTTTCTGGTGATTCTGTTTTACAATAATGACCTGTTTATGATTTTGAACTAATATCAGATTATATTGGGGTAATTATGTCTCAGACCTGTGCAGATTATAGCTGTAGATGACTGGATGCATTTGCACAGGTTTTCTGCCATAGTGCAGGCCCGTCACATTAACATCTACTGCATCTAATGTCAAAATGATGCCTAGGAGGACTCGCTCTTCCTCCTCCAATTAAGAGTCGGGGCCATTATTTTGAACAGTGGGCTAATTTAGGTTCCCTCTCGGCGTGTCAGCACATAAGGGGCTATCTTGTGTCGGGGAAAACTTCTCACCAGTTTCACTCCCACGCTGCTCACTTTATTTAAACATTCATCCCTGCGGTGCTCTGCCTCCCCCAAATACCAACTCCCAGACTTTCATCAGATCAGCTACTGAGCAAGCACCGCCCCTAGGTTCACACGCACACACACACGCACGCACGCACACACACACACACCCCTCTGACTGAACCACATGTTCTTCATTATATCGAACCACTCATTGGTGAGCCTAGGGCTGCTCAGTTACCTCCTGCCCACCCCCCACCCCCCACCCCCACCCCCACCTCCAGCTCCCCACACTCTTTTTAATGGGGCTCTGTTTGTGTGAGTGAGAGTGGGGGTGAGATGAGGCAGGGAGTTGGGATGTGGAGATTAACTTGCACTGGGGGGCTTACTGGGGATGTGTTGAGAAACAGCCTGTACCTGCAAATGGAAGACAGTTTCCAGAAAAGGTGGCATCCCTAAAGGAGTCAAATGTGTGCATATGTTTGTGTATGCATGATCTTGGAACAGTTTTCTCACCTTGATAGTGAGAATATTTTTTGGAAAGTGATGACATTTTGGCCTGTCCTCCCTTCAATTCTGCTGTGTTAAAATTTAATTTTAGGTTTGCAATAAAACCTTATGTTTACTTTAAAGAGTCATCAGTGTAGTTTCAGTGCAGTTCACAGTGATATTTGTGCATTATGTGTATCATTATATATATTACTGTTCAATTTAGAGTTTTAAGGCTGTGCACAACAGTATTGGGATGTAGTCAGAAATCACACAGATGGGAAAATCAAACCACCAAGCACAAGTTTCCATTTCTCACACCCAACAGATAAGAGAAACAGTTTTCCCATACAATAAGGGATTATTACTGGCCTTCATTCTTAACTCCAAACAAATATATTTTTAGCCTGTCGTTTGACTGATTGTGTGCCTTGTCCTGTCCAGAGTGGGCAAATTTAATAGTAACACCTACAAAAATAATATCCTAGCTGTAATAAACCAGAATATCCTTGAAGTTTAGGGCTGGGAGGATATCAAATGCATGATGTCAAAGAATTTTTGTGTTTGGTTTGATGGTAGCTCAAGTCTTGAACAGCACATCGTAAAGCTTGTGCAGTTGTGTTTTTTCATCTTAGAAACATTTTGAATATATGATGTTTTTAAAAAATTCATTTTTCAGCTCCAGACTGTCCTAAACTCAGCCACAAGGCTTTTAATGAGAATCAAGAGAAGTGACCACATCTTACCTACTTTAGCCTCCTTGCCTTGCTCCCAGTAGGTTTTTAGTCTTAATTCTTAACTCCAAGCAAATTCTGGGGTTGTTGTGCTCCTGTCACATTTTTACACACTGTGAGCAGTATAAAGTCCAGTACCTCAATGGAAAAAACACAACCATGGCTAGAAGTAGAGAGATCTCAGAAGTGTCTTATCTACAGTATGACTCAGTTACAATGCAATAAAGGTTCCCCTGTATTTTGATTTTAGGCTTTGCTATAACTACTTTATAGCTCAAGTATGTTTAATTTTCCTCTCAATCTGTCACACTTGTTTCCATAGTTGTCTCCTGCCTGCTTTATGTAAACACAGACCACAGTTCAGTCAAAAAGTCACAGAATTTGTGTTGTATGACTGCTCCTAGCCAATGTGTCAGCCTTGGTTTCACAGCTGTGCTGAAGAGTGCAGAATCATTTGTTTTATACTGAATGTGGTGCAAACAGTTTATTTTTGGCAATCTTTAAAACGAGACATGTAGAAGAAAGAATAATTTTTAGTTTTGATGAAAGATCATGATTTTAAATTTAGATACAATATTTTTCTTGATGGAATGGCATGTCAAACGTGATTAATTTATGGGCTGCCTGAAAATTGAAAATACAGTGTTGATCTATGACTATGGGCGCCATGGTGATGTGGTGGTTAGCACTTTCATCTCACAGCTAGAAGGTCCTGGGTTCGAATCTTTGCCTGGGATCACCATCCAAAGACATACTTAGGATTCTAACTTGGTTGTAATGGTTAATTTGAATGTCCTTGGTTATCTGTCTCTATGTGTTGCTCTGTGATAGACTGTTGACCTGTCCAGAATGTATCCTGTCTTTGCCCTAAGTTGGCTGAGGTAGGCTCGAGCCCCCCTGAGGAAAAAGTCATGTATAGATAATGGATGGATGGATCTATGACTAATTCTGTCCTTCCTCCATGCTATGGACTGATTAGCCACAACATTAACACCACCAGCCTAATACTGTGTAGGTCCCCCTCCCATTGCCAGAACAGCTTTGACTTGTTGGGACATAGACACAGGAACTCCTTCAGTGTCTGACATCAGGATGTTGGCAGATGTGTTGCTGGGTGGGGCATTTGTGGGTCAGGCTTGCGCCAACGATCCTGCTAATACTCAGTCTTTGTTGTGCCTTTGTCCTCGAGCCATTCCTAACCAGTGCTTGTGGTACAAAAGGACTTATTGTCCTACATGGTAAGGCCACTGCCACTGGGGAGGTATGAATTCCAAGACCCAAGGTTTCCCAGCCGAACTCTGTTGTAGCTGATCGGTGTATATCTGACCTCTTAGTCACATATGAGCCTGTGCGTAGCCTGAGATTCTTGGAGAGAGAGCTCTTATCTGTTCCCGAGGCACGCAGAAAGCCGGAGTTTGCAAAGCACTTCCAATCAGAGAACTGAAGGTATAGAACGAGCTGCCTGAGGAAATCAGATCAGCAGACTGACCTCTTTTCAGTCTCTTCTTAAAACATACTTTTATCAGAGAGTCTTATACCTGATTTTACTTCATTTTTACTCATTGGCTTTTATTGCTCAGTTTAAATCCTCCTTCCAGGTGTGTTATGTTATATACACGGTATATACAGTATTGCTTTTATTTGTTTTTAATGTTATATGGTTATTATTTTACCTGTTTGTGTGATCTGCTTGTTGTTAAGCACTTTGTGTAAAAAAGTGCTCTATAAACAGATTTTTATTATACTAGCATAGTAAAGTAAAAACACATTTCTGTGTTAATAAGCATGTATTCTATGTACGTGTTAATGTGAAAGTGTCCGTGCATTCTACATCAATGTGTGCAATATAAATGTCAAATATGGTGTTTTGAGGTTGTTACAGTATATTTTACAGTTTGAAGGCAGCAGGCGCCTGTTAAGCACAGAACTGCTGATTTTTATTTGTTTACTTTATCAGTTCCACCTTTTTTTAACCAAGAAGTCTCCACTGGGATGTGGGGATTGTTGCTTCTAGTGGGCTCGCGGGCAAGAGGTCAAACTGAAGTGTTTTCCCTCTGTCAGCTTTTAGTTTAATTACCCCTCTGCTGTACCCAAAATCCCCATA
This sequence comes from Dascyllus trimaculatus, assembly GCA_024666655.1. Classification (NCBI taxonomy): domain Eukaryota; kingdom Metazoa; phylum Chordata; class Actinopteri; family Pomacentridae; genus Dascyllus; species Dascyllus trimaculatus. The sequence goes on along the minus strand of CM045451.1, from coordinate 17,085,810 downwards.
AGTTTTGAGCCTGGTTCACTCTCATGATTAAAGACGTGTCATCTTCAGCGTGCCGCCTCCCGTTGATAACGATCATCATCAGCATCAGAGCTGCAAGCAGAAGTGATGGGATTAGCATTAATTATGCTAGCCTACTTTGTTCTGATCATGTGGTCTCGTGTTGTGTGTGATCAAGATAAAGATAACATTTTACTGCACTAATTTGGTCTACTTGAACCAACCCTAACCCCAGATAAATGACTTGCTATTACAAAGAAACAGGGATGCAGAAGGGCTGGATATGTATTGAAACTTAAAATATGCAAGGAATATTCACTTTCAAAATTAAAACATTGATGGGGGAAAATGTCCATGGATGATTAAACTGCATTCCACCGTGCAGTGGCTGGTTCAGTCTAAAATTTTACTTTTTATATATGTGGCGTAGGTCTGAAAACAGAGTAGCTGTAGTTGTTTGATACAAAAAAATGGTCATAGCTCATAGGACTTCAGTGGCCCAATGTTACTGTTCAAAGTTTTAGTAACAATGTTTAAGAGAGACATTAAAAATCCTGTATGACAGTATAAAAACAACCTACAGCTTTTATATCTTTCTTTGTGAAGTTGTTGGATGAATTTGTTTGAAGCATATAACATTTGATGTTTCCATAAATAATTGATAGTTTTCTCCATCAATGTGACCACATCTCTCTCTAGATTTTTCTTCTTATTTACAAAGAGGAAAACCAAGCTAGCTTTCCTGGAATCATTGTAAAATTCACAAAATCCTGATTCCCCTTGTATCTTCAATATATATGTATATATCTTGATGATATATATATATATATATATATATATATATATATATATATGTATATATATATTAGTTTTTAATTTTGTTGGTTGTTAACAGGGGGGAAATGTAATCTGGCTTCATAAAACCCTGTCTGCACGTCTGCACACAGAACAGCAGCAGCAGCTGCAGCCATCTGTTGATCCACAGTATTGCTGCGAACTAAGACGTACTTTGACAGATCCTTGGCGAAGCACACAGTCATGTGTAAGGCAATAAAAAAGAGACTTTCAATCTAAAAAAGAGATTTGTACATGATGCATGTTCAGTTTAGTGACCTGTAGCAGATAAAATCAAAGTACCGTTGACTGACGGACAGCTGAGAAAACATGGCTGAGGGGTGTCTGGAATCTAAATAGAGTGGACTGTTGCAGATTTGCAGTAACATACAGATGGGTGACAAATTAAAGAAAAAAAATGAAGAAATTAATGAAGAGAGGCAGATGTTTCCACACAGGTGCTCTGCATGATCCAATTAATATCCCATCATGCTCTGTGGCATGTTTAAAAAGCTGAGCAGGATCAGTTGATTCTAATTTTGTGTGAAGATGGCTAGAGAAAAGGATGTGAAAGGGGTTACATTGTGAGGGCACAGATGGCAGGAGCTTCAGTCACAAAGTCTGCTCAACTGGCTGGTGTTTCAGTATTAACCGTGACCAAGTCACATCTGCATTTAGATCTATGGGAAAGACATCAGTAAATTGACATTGTGGTTGACAGTGCAATTTGATTACCATGATGCTGCATTAATGTGATATGTAAGAAGAAACAGAACAGTAACTCTTCCTCAGGTGAGTAAGAATGTCACTGCAGGACATGATCAGACTGTCAACAATGACAGTCTGCCAAAAATAATGTAGAGACAGAAATATTATTGTAGAGTTGCAACAGAAACTTCTCATTATAAAGACAAATACATGTTGGAGAGTACAGTGCAAAAACCAGAGGTATGGATGAAAGTACGATGGTCAAATGGTTCATCCTCAAGAAATTTAAGAAAGTGGAGGAAAGGTTGTCCATCCATCTGGTGGTGTATGATAGCCCAACACCTTACTAACACACTTTATGTTAGGAAGAATGTATTTTTCTGGGGAGTTTATTCATTGCTTGTGATCAGGAACATAGTACTTTTTCAGATGTACATTCTCTTTTGTATTTTAATCCTGCCTTTGCTTTTATCGTGTCTAGTTTTTAGTATATATTGTTTATTTTATTCTTTCCTTTTACACTTTTATTTGTACGTATGTAGTATGTGTACACTATGAATGGGTATTTTTTATCCATATAACTTTTAAATGAATCTTATTTTGGTCTATAAATGCTAATACTAATAGGCCACTGATGAGTCAATGTCAACACATTGGTCAGTTATTTATTTGGTGATATTTGTTTGTAATCCACAGTATACTCCAATATTTATATTAAATCAACTAAAAAAGAGAAGTTGTTTATCTTCTATCCCAAATAAACCAACACGCATCTCAACACTTCCTAATGTAATCTTTAACAGCATTATTCTTTGTTTGCTTTGTTGTTACTTATATACAAACAAGCTTCAGTGATAATTACTGTAATTAAACATTCAGGTCTATCTGATTGCATTGTCGTCACCTGCATCCATTGCAGTGACCCAATTTTATGATTCTAGCCTTTAAAATTACATTACATCTGACAGTGTTTACTAGCTACTCTTGCACATTCATGAATTCAGTCCCACCGCCATCTCCCCCTGGCTCTCACTCAAACTGGGTGGCTCAGTCATGTCGTGTAATACAGCACTTTGAGGAACCTTAATTCACGCCACATTCCCTCTCGGTGACATGGGACGGCACCAGCAATGACAGAGGGGGGCCTGAAGCAGTGATGTGAGGCTTAAAGTAGCTGTCACGCTGATTTGCCGGTCAGGAATCAAGCCTGTGTGCTGCGTCACCACTGCTGTTATTAGAGAGCAGATTCTGTGGCTGCCTCCCAGCGGGGAATAAGCTCCTTGAGTGCAATGAGGCACAGAAAGTTTCAGCCGAACTGATCAGTCTGACTTTACTGCCACAGAGAGCCAAAGGGCTGTGTCTGTGTCAAAGCAGTGAAACAGAAAAGCGACTTCAGTCTGTCTGCTGTCGTCAAAAAGAACTGTTGACTTAGACGCGGACTGCAGACCATTTCATGTTTTTCACTGCTTGGGATTTTGCTGTATTTGAAGATAAGGCCGGGATTATTCTTTTTAACCTCACTATCCAAACTCCAACCCCATTTGCTCCTACTGAGGATATAAATATGTTTAAAAAGGTTACAGATATGGTTTCATTTTAAATGACAACTCAGTCATTTCCTAAAACACCTGGGCATTGTAAAGTTTAACAAAGAATACTTAAATTGAACTAAATAGTGTTTTTGTTGGGGACTATTTCAAGAGGTGGATTACTTACTTGGGTCGGCAGGGTCATGTATATGGAGTTTAAATAAACTACAGAAAAATAGACAATTTCAGGTATAAGCATCAATCTATTGATGGTTCTGGTCTGTTAATTGGGTTTGTTGACTCTCTTAAAAAAAAAGGGAAACTTAGCAACTTTACTTTTCAAGTCTAAATCCAAAACATGACTTTCACCATACTGTAAATACCAACTTGAACTTCAGATTGCATCAGTAGAATATGCCAGGTTGGACACCTGATTACCTGTCTAGCTTACATCCTTTCAGCATCATCTAACAAATCTTTCTTGATGCTATTAATAATGCTGGTGTGCTCCCTGAATTGCTGGAAACATACAGAACAAATTAAAGGAAAAACTAACATAAAGTGAGGTGTTGGGCTACCATGTGCTGCCTGAACAACTTCAGTGCATTTGATTATTCAAGTCTCTGAAATTCTGCTGGAGGAATTGCCCAACATTTGTCCAACAGATGTTTACTTTGTTTATTTGGTGCTTTGATGATGGTAATGGAGAGTGCAGGCGATCACTCAGAACACCGTTGTATTGATTTGCCTCCCTCTAAGGGGACAAGTGGACTCAAACCATGCAGCACCGGATTCACTGTAGTGGTCAAGCGTTCAGGTTTTACCTTTTATTTGTCATCTGTCTGTAGAATCTACCACATCATCTAACACACTCCAAAAGAATAGCTCAGCATTGAATCCAATCTTTGAGAAATTTTTAAATTTTAGCTGTTGATTACACTGTATCAGAGTTGTTCATCTGTGTGGTGAGTTTTTTGTCCAGTACTGTACAACATTACTACAAAAAACAGCTTCAAAATATACAGTGTAATTTGGCTCGAGACAGCCAGCTAAAGCACAGGCATTCTAAGTAATGTATAATTACATGACTTGTTCATGCAGGTTTTTATGTTTTAGGGTCAGTCATACAAACCCAGTAATTCTGTCAGACAAATATTTGCATTATAGATGGCAGACGTTGTTTGGTTACACTGCAGCAACCTAGACATTTCTATTTACATGCTACTAATTAATAAAATGTAACCACTGCCCTGTGACTTGCAGGGCACTTCTTTTGCTTGGGGGGTAAATTGCTGCTGAACACGATCCAGGCAGCAATTAGTTGCATGTAAATGTAATTTCTAGGAGACAGGTTTGCACCATGCATGGCTGGCTTTCTGGTGTGGGTTTTTCTGGGTGGACAGTAAATAATGATGCTAATGTTAGAACTCCACTGCCATGTTAAATTACACATCTAGTCACAGCTGCTTTTGTCATCCGGTTAGACACACTGTAGATCAGGGGTGGGCAATCCTGGTCCTAGAGGACCACTATCCTGCATGTTTTAGATGTTTCCCTCTTCCAACACACCTGATTCAAATGATCAGAATCGTTATCAGGCTTCTGCAGAGCTTGATGAGGAGCTGATCATTTGAATCAGGTGTGTTGGAAGAGGGAAACATCTAAAACATGCAGGATAGTGGCCTTCGAGGACCAGGATTGCCCAACCCTGCTGTAGATGCTGTGTGATTTGGTATCATAATGCATGGATGTTTTAAAAATGGATGCAGTTGCATAGTTTCTCTAATTTGCATTTCTTTCTTGGGCTGAGTCTGGAATGCTTCACAGCAGTGTGACAAAGACTGTCCCTTTTCATTAGGACTCAAAGACTCTTTCAAATGCGGCTGACAAATGCGTCCGTCTTTTACTCACTGCATCAGGTGGATCCTTCACAGCCCAACAAATCCCAAGATTCATTGTGTGCTGGTAACAGTTTGATCACCAGCTGGAATGCAAACTGCCTACAACTGACAAGATGGATTTATCAGCGGTGGAGGATTTAAGTAGTTTTAAATGTAAGTATATTATTATATTAATGTCGTCTAAACTTATCCTAATCCTTGAGATAAAAATTCAGCAGTCTGGGTTGCTAGACAACAAGAGCGGCACTATGGGACCTCACGACGCAAGCAGGAAGTCTGTCGTGGGCTGGACCATTTCATTTAACAAACCCTCAGGATGTGAAGGATGCAGCCTTCACATCCTTCAAAGGACGTAAAGGTTGCATCCTTCGAAGGATGCAGCCTCTGAATTGGGACACAGCTACTGTGTTAGAGTCATTTCTACCATGTTCTAGAGTATTCTAATACACTATGAATATAGAACAGCTCATGTCATGACTAGAGATTGTTGGATATTTTTATGAATCAACTTTATCAATTGAGATCGATAAAGCTGTACATTGTGGCTGCTCACAAGCCATGAGCCAAGACTAGAGTCTACAAAGTCATATCCAAGGGTTTTAAGGTGCCAATGGCAGAAGGTCAGGACAAGATGCCAAATGTGATCTCTGTGCTGGCAAGAATGGTAGTCTGACAGGCCAAATGGAATCCAAGGATCTTGACTAAGACCATTATGATGAATCTGAGCAATACTGGTACCAATATCTTGAGGCAGACACTCTGGTAAACACTGCACAAGACTGGTTTTCATAGACACCGACGAGTTAAAGCTCCACTTATCAAGACAGACACACAAAAGCTTGCCTGATCTTTGCAAAAGCTCACCTGGACAAAGAAGAAGTTTTTGTGGTCATCAATTCTGTGATTGGGTGAGACGATAATGGAGTTGCTCGGATGTAGGAATGTGGCTTTCATTTGGCAAAAGAAAGAGAGGTATTCAATCACAAGAACATCATCCACACAGTCAAGTATGGTGGTGGAAATATAATGCTTTTAAGATGTTTTTCAGCCAGTGAGCCAGCCGACCACGTCAAAGCAAACAGCATCACTAGAAAAGAGCACTACATTAAGATTCTGGAGGAAAGCATCAGGCAGTCTGCAGAAAAACCTTACTTTAACCAGCAATAGAACTTCCAAGAAGACATTGATCTGAAAAACACAGCCATACAGTCATGAAATGGTTAACAGAAAACAACAAATACAGTTTTGGAGGGGCCCACACAGGTGCCAGACCTGAATCCCATTAATCCCAGGAAACTAAAGACCAGAGTGATGGGAAAGAGGATTTCCAACCCTTAAAACCTGGAGATCATCCAATATCAGACAATGCAGACATGAGAAAAGATTCTTAGCAATTATAAGAACTGCTTGCTGTGCTGGAAAATATAGGCTTTGACAGTGATAACTCAGAAAGGGTATAATAATATTGTACACTGCATTTTTTGTAAAAATTAAACAAAAAACAACAACATAGAAATAGTAAAAAATAATCTAACATGTCTCATTGTCTTTTGTAACTTCTTTATGGTATTTTTTATACAGAAGAAAGCAAGTGGTTCAATAAAAATTCATAATAAATCAAGATTTGATATGGGTGTAAATAATTTAGGCTTAACTGCACACTGTAAGTAAGGCAGATTATTACCCATAACTTCTTTACTTGTTCATATCTTCAAAGCTACTTACACGCAAATTGTTGGCATTTCTCAGTAGCTGAGTCTACTCTTAAAATAACAGTGACTAACTAAGCAGGACGCATGTCAAATTACATGTTAGCTTCTGTGAAATCATGTCTCTGGTGTTGTTGTAATGTATAATTCAATTCAATTTTATTTACGTAGCTTTAAACATAATGTTATAGAGAGAACTCTAACTAGTCCTATATATCAACCACAGGTGGTGTTCGCGTCACCTGAAAGCACTCTAAAGTGACTCACAGCTCCGTGGTGGTCGCAGCAGGAATCACTTAAGACCCACATCCTGGTATTTTCATCATCAGTCTCTACACGTCAAGCTTCACAGGCTCTAATTAGGAATCAGTGGCAGCTCTGTCCTTATCTGCCTGTGCGCCAAGGTTGGCTGCTGGTCAGGATGTAACAGCTGCTACAGTTCAATGGGGGACACACCAAAGAGCATGTAAACCCTATGAAGTTGCACAACTTGTTATGGGTTTTCTTACTTTTTTTCATTTGTTGTGGCTGTGCTTGAGACTGAGGTCAGTAGTGCAAACTGGAGGTGCTCTGTGCTATTGAGTTGCATTATGTGGATGTGTTGTTATTGAAGCTTAACGCCTACAAGGGTCTACTGCTCTCACTCGGATCATTTCTTTTTTAAAATGTAAAAATGTCACTTCAAATGCACCTTTTATAATGATCAAGACTAAAGCAAATACTATAAAGTAATATAAATCTATCTTTTTGTCATGTTGCTGTTGTGGTCCATCTTTGCTCTTGAATGCTGCCTTATATTAAATCTGAGACAGTTATGATAATTGACTTTCAGTGAGCGATGACTAGAGAACAAATGTGATCCTTGTGGGTGTTTCTGCTCACGTCAGAGAACGAGCTATCACTCCAGTCCACCTGTTCCTTGCCGCACACGGAGACACATAGTTAGAGGTCACATGAAGCTGTCAGTGCCAGAGGCAGAGAATAAACAAGGTGTTCATTTCCCGTAAATATTTAACAGACTATTACTGTAAAAAATTAACACAAATCATTCGAGAGTGTCATACTTAAAACACGTGGCACAAGAAACACGCTTTGCCTCGCACAGGATTTGGTGAGGGATATTATCTTTGTGCAGCAAATGCTTCAAGCAGCAGTGAGAGAGGAGTGGGAGAGGATAGAGAGGAAATGGTAGTGATGGATAAGTTCATCCTAAATGCGAGAACACAATCCTATAAACGCGTTCAATTGTGGGAGTAGAGTCCTCAGAGGAAGCTCACTCGTGGAGTTTTTTTGTGTTCATTGAGTGCAACGGTCGACTGAATTAGAGGTTTGCTCTGAAATGTGGTGTGAAAATCTTTTAGTGGTTACTGTGTTCCAAGGGCTGAAAAAGAAGAAGCCCATTTCTGTTTTTTTTTTTTTGTTGTTTTTTTTTGCTGCAGTCAGTTCAGCCCAGCACGAAACTAAGATTCCCTCTGATAGTTCAAACACTATTGATATCCAACAAAAAGCAAAATTTTATTTAGAAGTGTGGAAACGACTAGCGCTGGCTGCCAGGATGAATCGACAGCAACAAACTGAGTTTAACTTGGTTTGTGTTTTGTGTGGGTTTCACTTTTCTTTATTTAAATCTGGACACTATTTTATTTAGAACAAAAGACAAAAGAAAAGTCAAAAACTACGGATTAAAAGTCTTGTGATGCTACAGTCATACATGTCTTGTTTAACTTGATAAATATTAACAAAAATATAGCTATTATAAATATTACATTAAATCTGTTTTTGTTTCAAGTTTCAAGAAATTTCTGTTTCTTTTTAGCTCGAAACTGAGTAAAACAAACTAGAACTATTATATTTATCATTCTTTAATTAAGTCCTTTGAGGGATAATTAGCAGCTTATTTGCATTTGTTTTACTTTATTATCAGAACAAGAGCAAAAATGCAGTTTTGGATGTGTGGTGATGTAAATTGGAAATAAAATTCACAAAAAATACAAGAAATTAGTTTTAAACACGAATGAAAACCAAATTTGATGAGTCTTACACATATCCAGTGCACAATTTGCAGCAAGGAAGTCCATACAAGTTGTGCTCAATTCGAGACCACCCTGAAACTGAAGCACTAAACCCTTCAGGCCTTAACTGACCTCACAACTGTAGTGCTTGAGTGACAGCACATGTTGTTTTGAAATAAAAAGAAGGATATGGATTTGTGTTTTATTTACAGTTGAATTAACTGCTCAACAGATCATTCCCTGTTTGTGACATTACAGTGTTTATACATCTTAGCAAACGACTAAAAGTCAGAAAATCAGAAACATCTTTAAATGCTGTGCAGACATTTGAAAATACAATGTCAAACTTTACAAATACAAATAATACAAACATGCAGTAAATAACCACAAGAGCAGGAAGCCAGATGCTGCCACTTACAGCAAAAACTTTCTAGGTTATTTCACAAAGTCTCTGGATTTCTTCCCTGCACCATCCATAGGGGGCCGGACATCCACGTTTATGAGTCACCAGTTTTTCTGGTAACTGTGGGCAAGTTACTCAGGAAAGTCTGCAGATATGGAGACTCTCAGAAAGGGAGCATAACAGCACTGACACGTCTTAATGCACTTAATTATTAGACAGAAGGACAGCCTTAGGCCTCACACACTCAGTGGGAATGAGCTACTAACTCTGTGAGTCTGTGTGCGTGAAGATTGGGATTGAGTCACTATATCATCTCTGTCGCTGCCCAAACTCCACCCATCATCACCTGCAGGCTCAGAGATTTGTTATCATTACTCCCCAATCTCCCTTTGTGCAGCCTTAGGGAATGGACAAAGTAAGAGCCTGGACAAATTCATCACACTTGCACCCACATTTTCATATAAATGCTGCATGTAAGTTGGCTGATTAAAATAAGTTATCTGTAAAAGCCCATCCTTGAAGTACAACTTCATGTACCTGATGGGGGAAAAATTCAAGAAGCACCTGTTTAAAATTCTCGCCTGTGGTGCACACGGCACCGAACTGCTCTAAGGTTTGAGGGGAGGGTAGTCATCGCTTTAGTGCAGTGAGGGGTAAGACTTTTAACTAGATACTATGGGAGCTTCTCACCAGCACTCCACACCCCTGCAGTGTCTTACATACATAGAGATGTGTTCATAATGACTGACTGAGTATTTTTAGACTCTCCGTCTAGGAGAATAACACGCTCTGTGCAGTTATACACTGTGAGACAAAAGTTCAGTAGAGGAGAAAGTACCAGAAGCACTGCCACCTGGACATGCACCTGTGAGCTGGTGAGCAAGGGAGTTTTTTTTTTTCCTGCACGCACAGGCATCCTGAGCAATGTGTTGCTTTTACCTTTAGTAATTACTTTGATACCATATTTATAGCAAGGGCAAAATATGTGTTATGTGCTTGAAATAATACATGAAGAACTATCTCCCGTGCAAAAGCTGGCATCATAGTTGCTTGTCTCTCTGCATATTTTGCATCATGACAGATTCAACATATTATTGCACTTCATTTTCATTTTCCAAAATATACAGTATGACTGTCCTTCTCAACTAGTCTGACTCACTGGATGTAGACTGCGGGTAGAAGCTTCCCATTGGCAGCTCCCTGTCAGTCGTCTTCCTCTTCTCCTATCTGTGTGTTACCATTTTCAAAATCCCATTCACTACAGGAACAACAGCAGCTTCCAGGCTAGTAACCTTCCACACAGAAAATTTCAACTTTTGCCAAAAAATTGGATCTTGCGGTAAGACAGCCCTGCTAATTTTTTTCCAGTGGATTATCCATATTAATGACAGTGCTCATCTACGTCAATGTAAAACTCCCACCACAACATTCCACCCATTACTATTTTGAAGGAACACCAAAGCCATATCCTTTGTTTAGCTCCGCCCATGATGACTATGATCTGTTTAAAGAAATACAAACAAGCCAGAGCATTTTTTTGGCCGCAAAAGCAGATAGGAACTGAAGTGAAACCAATTATATACTACAGAATGGGCTGGCTAAATGTCAACACAATCTAGTGTCATTTTTATAGTGCATTGGAGGTCAGGGTGAATGAATGGATCAGCAAAATGTTGGACTTCTACCCCGGCCCTTGACCTCACCTTAATCAAGTGGTTGATGTTGTAACCGTGAAAACAAAGACTTATTTGTGCCTAAAGCTGACCAAACCATAATGTTGTCACATCATAAAACTATAATATTTGTCAACACTGATTTGTAACAGTTATGGACAACGAAAACAACTGTCCTGTTGACTGGACTATCAAATTATAAAGCTTCTGTGTACCATTCTGGATTTTACAGAACCAATTTGCCACCCGATTGGGCTGTTACCAGATCATTTCACAGGGGTTATCATCACACATCATGTGCCAGTAGGGATCTCCTCCACCTTCCAGAGGCCCAGTAGCCTGTTGTCACCCCATTTAATGGTGCTCACCTTAACTAGGGGCCTACATTATCAGGGTTGTTTTCTGTTTATCAGTGATCAAAATAGATAAGCTTCGGTCACAAGTGATTGACAAGTGCAGAATATTTTTCAGCCCTACAATCTTCTTACATGCTTATATCACATATGGTAATTCATTTGGTTAGTTAAATGTAAAAAAAAAAAAAAAAAAGTCCTTAGAGAAATAATGTTATGTTGCAAATCACAGCTGTCATGTGAAAAAATTGCAGAAATTTGCCACTTTCATGCATAGACTCAGACTAGTGACTTGCTCTTATATTAACTTTTATCCTGTATAAGATCAGAAATGACCAAGAATGATATTCTGTGTTTACTGAGAGTGTTTCAACCCTGAGCTTTTTGATTCAGGTACATTTAAAACACTATTCAATGCTGCTCGCTTTGCACTTGTATGGAGCACATTGCCAGAAGCAAATATATCGTGAGCCTTGAAATGATGCATCTAGGACTGACATTAGAGAGTGCCTTTTGCATTTTCTTGTATTTTTAGTGACCACCGTAGGTTCTCCTACATATTTGGGAGAAGATGGTGAGGAGAGAGCTATTCAGTTGGTTGCAATCACTGCTACATGCTACATAATACACTGAAATTTGCAAATTTACCATAGAGTGAGTCTCACTTCTAAGCGTCTCAGATTGTTTCCTGTGAATAATTTTTTAAAAGTGGCAAAACTATCTAGTTATTTACAAGAAAAAGGGAAAGAATGAAAAAAAGGTTAGAATAAATGAAGATGCATTTGTGTAACAGTTCAGTGTTTTTCCTTGTTTCCTATCCCATTAATCATTGTGCACTCCTCTGACGGGGTCCCACCCCCATGTTAGGAATGACTAGTTTAAATAAACAGAACTGGTGCTTACAGTACATGGAGAGGAACTTGTTGATGGCGCTATTCATCTCTGTAGAGACTATATTGACTTTTCTTCAAATTAATGTGTAGCAGCCATATGCAGGAATTTGAAGATGCCAACGGCTCTATTATACAGGCCTTTTGTGTGTGCAGGGAACAGCTGTAGGTCTATTTGCGTTGTTCTCCTATGTGAGTTTTCATTTTCGAGCTATAGCTCAATTATGGTGCTTCTCTCACGTGTGCAAACTGCAAACCACTAATAAGCCCATTTTAAGTGCTGTTTAATGAACTATACATGGAATAAAGGCCATCATTCCTGTCGGTGTTGCTGTGTGTTAATCGTTATAATGTCTCTGACACCGGATCAGACTGGCTTAGTTCAGGGTCGTGGTTTGCAGAATTACACCGCCACTACAGTAATCTCTAGCTTTAAACCCACAAGATTTATTAAAATATTCCAGTGAATATAACCACTTTGCATTCAAGCTGGGCAATATGTGTGGAAATGTCAAAATATTCTATTCTGGCCTTTGGCTTTGTTCTTTCCCCAGAGTCTCTCAGTTCGTTTAAATCATTACAAAAACCTTAGGCTACCTCTGCACACCGGCCTTGGACCCACATGTTGCTATGCATCTTCCCACCCACATAACTTAGTTCTGACATTTATCTCTCCGTCATTATGGTACTACTGACTGTTTGCCTTCTGGTTTGTTTGTATCAGTGCGTCTATTGTTTTTTTCCCATTTAAATGAGCAGTAAGTATGACTTTACTGCCCTCATAGTGAAGAATGATCACATATTCCTTGATGGGTTTTTAATTAATGCCAGTGATTTGACGATCGCTGGGCCAAGCTGCTGAGAATTCTGGCTTTAACATTTTGTGCTGAAACAAAAACTCCCATCAGTTACCAGTGGCAGCAGATGAAAGATTTTATTTGTGGGTCTATGTGTTTTCCAACTAGGACATTGCAGCAAAACTTTATGGCAGCAATATAACAGGAAGAAGTGGTGTAGTGAAGGTTTGGAAGCACAGTGCTGTCTGTGTTGTTAATTACCTCCTGCAGCAGCTTGAGCGTAGAACAGCAGGTTGTCTCTCTCGGCATAGGAAAGCAATGTTTACAACATCTCTGTTGAACTGGTCATACACTTTGTCAGTCCGACTAGCTCTGTGAAGCAGCTTTTCCACCAAATTAGCTCTGGTTCTTGAAATATTTTAGTTCAAAATGTTTGGAATCTTGGTGGTATTGATTCAACTCATCCACATTTCCACCAGTTTTGAGCAGACTCAATGTAATCAAAGAGAAGGCTGCACATCCTCGCCTTCCAGTGTCCAGAAAATGTCACGCACAATAATATCACGGTCAAGAAAAAAAACTGCTATTTTTTTTAGTTGAGTTGATGATGATTCTTTTTTTCAGGTCCTGAACCAGTATATTTTTGGTCAAAATGCTGAAAAGAGTTTAAATTAGGTGCGTGAACTGGAATACGACCAGTTCCATGTTGGTGAAAAAGGGTATAAAAGGGCCTATTGTACACCTAAAACTCTCATTTCTCAGCTGCCAGTTGCTCAAAATTTGGTTTAGGTTTGAATATTACAAGATATTTCATGCATGCACTGAGGTGTGGGCATTTTTCCAAGGTTGAGCTCAATCACACAGATTTGAACTATGTGCCAGATCCCCACCACATACACTGATTCTCAGCAGGTTACAGGCAAGGTTTGAACTGCAGGGGAGCCAGAGGTAACATGGCTCCTCTTAATCAAACAGGAGCTCCCCTGAAAACATGATGTATGAAATTTTGGGAGGGTCGCTTAAATATTCACCAAATGCTATCATGTCTAAAATTAGGCTATTATTGATGTATGATTCATTCAGAAGGAAGATTTTTCACTGATTCATTTTACTAAAGATGCTATACCCTGCAGTGCTGTTCTTGACATCATAAACTTTACATATTTTAAATCAAAGATCAGGAAATCTTGATGCCAGCTGCCAACAGAAGAACAAAGTTAACCCTCCATGGTGTTGAAAGCAGGCAACAGTTGCTACTGCTCTTCTGTTTTCTTACTCTTATATTCCTATGAGTAGGAACAATGGTGAATAAAAGCTGAGTCACATGTTTTATGAATGTTGTATCTGTCATTTCTAACCACAAAAAGTGAGCTTCACTTTTACCTGTGTGAAGTTTATGGCAGTAGTATTCTCCAGTTGTAGTTTGACATCCAGCAATGCATGTTGTATAACCTTTCAGTAGCTTTGTAATGTGATGTGCTTTGTAGTTAGGATCTAGTATGGGATGCATTGACTCAATGGAGGCAAAACTGAACAAGATGGTACAACAAGATAGTAGTTTTATAGTTTTTAAGTCAATTTATCACACTGCTTATTTGAAAAAGTTAACTTTCAGCTTAATTGAAGTAGTATTTTCAGCTGTAGGATGGATGTGCTAACTTTAGTTCTTAGAGTAGAAAAATTAATTTGGCTTTGGCTTGTAGCTGCATTATTGTGGTACTGTATGTTTATAAAAAATATCAGTAAACATAATGACAACTGAAAATTGTACTGAATGTGTCTTTTCTGAGGTTTACAGGATTACACAAAAAACTAAATCCCAGTAATATCGGCAAAGTGCAATGACACTACATGTGAATCAATCAGCCTAAATGTTGTATCTGTACATTTACCACCATTTCAAATACATCATTTGAAGTAACATTATAGAAAGCATTTTTCATCAAACATACGTTGAATGCATATCTAAAATCTGCATATATCTAAAAAAAAATATTTGTAATGTTTTGCATTACTAACTTATTGTATATTAGCACGGTTTGTTTTATTGCTCCAAAGTATTCACAGTGTACATGTGCATCTGTGAACTGATAAAACAGCAAGGCTTGATCACCAAAATATTGCTTTGCAGTATCATTAAGTCCTCCAATGCTTTTTCCTAACCATTAGAGCCCAACAAATGCACTTTGCATCTGAATTCTCATCCCTTCTCCTCTCAGTTGAATCGCTCTCGAAGTATTTATTGCAGTGAGGTAACACGTATCAAATAAAACTGCATGATTTGCCATTTCCAATAAACCTAGTTGCTTGTCTGTATGATGGTGATGGTGTGAAAAAGTAATAATTTTGAATTTACATCAATTTAATCAAATTTAACACACCTCTGCATCCGTCTCCACACTTGTTTTTCTTGATTAAATTACCCTTGAACTTGTCATTGCACAGGCATGTTAATGCCTTGATATGTTAATATCTATGCAGTGCATAGATATTAACATATCTATGTAATAATCTGTTAATATCTTATAACAGGAAAGGGTGGAACCAGAGCTTTGTAATTATGCTTGTCACATCTTTGTGCATCGCAAAGTTATCCTGTTACGAGGACAAATCCTACTTCAGCACAGTAATATTAGAATATCCTTTCCATTAAGGAACAAAGCACAAATTCTTTCTAAATTTGTAAGTTATAGTATCCTAGATAACAGAAATTCTCTTTTATACATTTATGACAAGATATCTGTATTGCCAGCATTTTACATGAAAAAACACAACAATTTAATAATAAAAATATTTTTTCCTAATGTAAAAATATTTTCAAAAAACTAAAGGCATTGTCACAAATATCACAAACATAGAAGGTTAAAAGGTTAGGGTTAAAAATTAAAGGTAGCGGAATTACCTCGAGAATAGCACAGGACTCATACAGTTACTGTTCTTTCTGTTATCTCTGGCTGATGTACGTCCACACGTTATTTACTTGTGAGACTGTATCCTTAGTTTAAAAATGATGCTGTCAAATTGTTTGAGGTCTGTTATCCATGTGTCAAAGAAAAGCGTAGTTTAGAAACTATGGTTATGAAACTGAGGCCACAAGTTTAAATCTTAAATATACAGAGCGTGAGAGCATGAGATTCCTCCCACGACCATATCTTATGCATGTTGGAGACATACCATTGATTACCACATAGTCTGAGCTATTACAGTAATTTGAGATGTTAAGGCAAATACATTTAGTGCAGTCTAGTTTTCAGTTTGTAAAGTAATACCAATATGTTCTTAAAATAACTTCTAACAATTATGAAAGAACTCTAATAAGAAATATAGCAGTTAGTTCATAATAAAGAGACAATACTCTGTGCCACAGTTCAGTTATTAGTGTCTTCTCTGCTGTGTAATCTTTCTCTTTATTTCTTTCTAAGACCTCTGACATTGTCTCTGTGCATCTCTTCCTGCTATCTCGCTCATGAAATTCAATTGATGCCCCACACACCCATCACCGACCCCGACACACTTACCTCTCTGTGTTTGTCTCTTGTGTTTTCGTTATTTTTTCCCTCTGTCATGAGTCTCTGCAACTCTGTGTACTCATCGTGCCCGCTGTATCATCAAAACCAGTGTCACATAAACATAAAGAGCTTGATGCTTTAGAAAAAAAAGCAGGCCGCACATTGCTTTCCCTCCCATACAAAGAGACCCTTCAGTCTGGCAGAACCTGCAGGTTAGCAGCATAAACAGCATTGCAGAGCGAGGACATTATTTGTGAGAATGCAGCCTGTGCGTGGGTGGGAAAGGCCACCGCATCTATACAACATAAACACACAAGACCTTTAATGTATTTCAGTGTTTCAGTGCTCCAGTAAATCAGCGACGATTGTTACCAAATGGATGTTTTTTTTATTATACAGATGGTGAAATTTATGCAATAATGTTAAACCACCAAAGTATTCATCAAGCAAATGGTCTAAATATGACCTTGAGTTGTAGCAGTTAATGTGTTTTGTTACCAAAGGCAACCACTTATTCTGGAGTAAAAACATCATAATTCAGTGGGACGACAGATACCTCATTTTGCTCTTTTTTTCCACATCTCTGTTTACAAAATAGAGCAACAGCACAATTTTGTGGTTTCACTGCTACCATACTGTGCAAATATGTGAAAATATATAACGTAAATTGAGCATTTCAACAATTTATACTCCTGCAGCAGATTCATCACATCTCTGAACCTGAACAGCTTTCGATTATGTTTAATCAAAGCAGTTATTTTTGCAAACTAGTACCAACAATTACTTGTTTGTTCTGGAGCTTTCAACTTTGTCGCATACGCTTTATCAGCAGATAAAGCTGCCTTAGTTTTCATGGAAGTCCTCATGGTCAAACATAATATTATTCAGAGTTTTTTTGGGCTTTTCTTCCAAGTCTGAGCCAGCCAGATCATGATGGGACTTTTCACAGAACAATCTCCACCCAAGATCCACTTACTTGCTTATGCTGGAGGATTTAAATGTTCGACACAGAATTTGATATTTGTTCTTTGGGCTAGTTGGAGATCCATAGTGAAAGGGCAAATGTGCACCTGCAAGTGGTCAAAACAAGACTTTCTTGGAGTGTTCTAAATGTGGCAGGAGCACTGGGAGTGGTGTATCGCTGCACAAGAAGACTACTTCAAAGGGCTAGTGGCAAAACTGATATGACATATGTTTTCTGCTCTTTATAGACACAGTCTCAGAACCTTCTTGTATCCTTGTTTTAGTCTCTAATGAAAGACCATAGATGAATGCTTTACACCAGACGAGTTAGTAGACCTTCAACGAACATTGATTTGTTTTTGATTGAATTTTGATTTATCAGCAGCCAAGGTCAAGAATGAACTGTCAAGTTCAAACAGCTGTCCTGTCCTGTGTCTTTTACAGTCAGCACATATCTGTCCGTATGTAAGAGTCCTTGTCACTGAATCATATGGATACATTTATTCTGCTGACTGAATGAACAGCACCAGGATCTTGGCACACAATTCAGCAACCTGCTGGCAATGTTGTAAGAGGCTTAACTGTGTACTTAGTGGTCTTTACATTTGTACCGTTGCTGTATACAGGAGTCTAGATTGTGTTTACAATGAAAGCTACCCACTTGACATGTAGAGAACAAAGAGGCCCGTTTATGTCCGGCAATCAAGAAAGTCCAAGTGGAAAAATGGCTCCTCAGCATCCTCGACAACCTGCAGCTATTGGATAGTATTCAGTTTTCATCAGCCTGTCGCTTTTCTGCAGTTCTTCATTTTCTTTTTACCATGACCTCAGTGAATATTCTCTAACTGGCCTCTGAGTTACTTAGACTTTCAGCACAAACAGTGACATAACCCTAGCTTCTGAGCACTTAACAAAATTGTGACTAAATTCTCTTAAAATATATTTACAAGTAGCTCAACATAATCCTACCTCTCATCTGTTCACGTCATTTTTGTACACCTTTTTGTAGATTGTGTTTTAAATAAGATTTTCCTCTCACGTTGGGTACAAAATAGCTGAGAGCTATGCCTCTACAGTGACAAATTTGTTTAGTGAAGTTAGGGTTTTTGTAGTGTAACTTATTATATTTATATCTCGAAAGGGTTCATACATTATTATTTTACCGTAAATATTATATTGTGAAATATGCATGTCATATACCATACAAAATATATTATCTATACTATACTATACTCTGTATACACAGAGACTGATTATGGCTGAATGGTATGGTTTTGCTGTCACTCTAAATTACACAGTCCAGCATTACTAAAAATTGTATCCATACTGCATGATTCTACACTGTCCTAAAAGTACACTTGTCCTACTAAAACTAAATTTGTATTGTATTTTGTATATTTCATATATATGAAGGTATAAAAATAAAGGTTGAGAAACCATGACACTTGCCATTTCTCTAGCACACCTCAACTAGATGACCTTCCAGCTTTCCGAGCAAGTCGGAATTTTATCTAGTTTCTACATATAAACTGAGTATATAGTCCTTTGACCTAAAAATTCCCATAACCTGCCCCCATACTGCCTGTTTCTTCCAACATGATCCATACATAAAGCTTTCTAGAGCTCCATCTTTTATCCCTAAAGTTTCACAGCCATGACCCAAGCAAGTCAAATGTTCTTTAGCGGACTGCAAGAGCAAACACGGGAGTCTTCATGCACTCCCAGCATCTGAATAACTGTCTCCACCACCAGCAGAAAAATCCTTAGTGCTCGCACACTGTGTGGCTAATGTGACTAATGTTATCATCAGTTTTGATCGTATACTCACAAGTCAGAGCTCTGTAGAAATTATATCTGAGGGAAAATGAGAATTGAGACTGGGTGTGGGTAGTCGTGTTTTCATGTCGCCTTTTTTGTTTCATTGCTACCTCAACTCAGCCAGTGTCAGCCCTTTTCATGTGTCCACTTCTGTCCTGCTTCTGTGCATACATGTGGTGTATTCTATTACATCTGAATTCCCAACTCATTCACATTTATGTCAGCTGCCATGCGGTTTTGTTTTGCTCTGTCAATCGCAGGTAGAACCTTCTTCCTTAAGGGGGGCTTCTTCCGGAGCAACCCTGCTGCCTTTAAAGCTATAGACCCCGAAACGGCCCATTTAGAACAGGGCTAAATCCAGGGTTTATACAGTTGTGATAAAATGAACCATCTTTGCATTATTTTAAGCCAATAATTTATCATTTAACACATTTTAGAGATATGCAACTGTCATTAACCTTTAAGGTTTATGTCCAGTGCCAGTGCTGGTGAAAGAAGTAATGCATCCCAGAGTTTGTATTCTGACCTGCAGGGCTATTTATTAATCTTAGCCACAACCTCTCCCTAACCTTTTGCGGAATCATCCCATATTGACATTCTTCTCTGAAAAAGGGGTTGAATGAAGTCTTTAGTTGCAGTCTTCTCTTGGATTCAACTTAATACAAAATGTGCCTGGACTGCCAAGATGGGGCCAACACCAAGTTCACGATTAGGTATAGGTATTTCCAAGAACTATAAAAAAAACTTTACTCACCTATTAAGCATCAGTAAGAGCTAGAGTTTAAAGACACTTGCATTTACTGAAAATGATAGACAACTTGGAGGCTTGTGTGTTTTCCTTGTGGATTATCCCTTGCATATACCATATCATATCACACTTTTCTGCACCCAGTTTGTGGTCTTTAGTTCACTTGACCTGCATGTTTTCAGACTGTGGGAAGAAGCTGAAGGAAATTCTGAGCAGGATTTTCAAGCATTGTCTTCCTTTGGGACAGCAGAACTAAACACTGAGTCACTGCGCCACCCACCCTTTTAATATGTAAGACAACACCGTATGATTGAACTGTTTGAGTCAAAACACAAGATCACAGCAGTTGGAGTTTCTCATGCTTGTCACTGGTGATCACAATAGATGTAGTTGCACACAGTGTAAACATGGGAATAATGTGTTGCACCAGATTGTCTGCTATAAATAAATGACAGACAAAGAAATGCAGAGATGTGGAAGAGCTTTGGAAACTCAAACTTATATATTCTCCTCAGCTCTTTGTTCGTCATAAATTTTAAAATGAAGATATGACATAAAAAAGTACAGAAGCACCATAATAAGCAAGTGTTTCTGAATTTGGCAACTTGAAATTTACGCGACTGACCATTTCAAAAGTAAGTAAAGAAGTGATATTTAGTGGTCTCTCTGTTTCTCAGCTGCAGTTACTGATGAATGATATAGAGCCGTAAAAATCCTCTTGTTTAACACCAAAACAAAGATGAAACTCTTGTAAAGCATGGATGAGTTTCTGCACTGCTGAATTAAATATGAGTCCCTTTCCTCTCCTGGAGGAGCCTTGGTCTTGTCTATTCCCCTCACATCCTCCTTTGAAGCCAGTAATGTTTGAGGAGGGCTAGTTGGGGTGTTAGGGTTTATATAAGATTTTCTGTGATCATTTCCACATCTGGGAGCTGAAACTTGTCACTTTCTGACAGGAGGTTAAACTCGGAGCACTCTTCAGTGAGATTTCGCTAAAGGCCGGCACAACTTCATTTGTAGGCGGAAGTCAGCTAATGTTGATCAGCTGTTATGTAACCTTCCCAGCGACTGTTCAGCAGTAGTGATATACTGTTTTCAGCAGTTAATGTCGGAAATTAATCAAATAAGCTGAGTCATAAGAAAGTATTTGCTGCTCAGAGGGCTGTTTTTCCTCTAGTGGTTATTTTCACTTTCTCTCTCTCAGCAGTCTCCTTACTTATTGTGATTACTTATTACAGTCTTATCACAGAGGAGATTAACTTGTTTCACAGTTTGAATGCAGAGCTGTTGGGGTCATCTGGGTTGTACAGGCTAGGGATACATAATGGTACTGGCACATCATCGGTATTAGCTGATAAAAGCTTCAACATGAAACACTGGCATTAGCCCAAAATGAACCTTGACAGGCAAATCCTGCCTCTCAGGCATTTTATTATATATGAAATAGATATAACAAATTTTACATGGATATTGAAATACTTTTCCTATTGTGCCCAGTAAATGTTCACATTTGAAAAACATTGTATTTTATGTCTGCATCTGCCGGGGGGCCATTATGATAAGAGGTATTAAAACATTTGATTTCCATCACAGAAAAGACTTGATGTTCTTCTTAAATATAAGAAGTTGGGTTTTTGGTATTAAATCAACTGCAGCCTAGATCTAGGATGTCATTACACCCTGAAGTCAATACACTGCATTGTACACCATTGGTATGTACAAAGAAAATAACACAAATAAAGTCATATGGACTGACAGGTAGATTTTTTTTTTTTATCTACGGAGGAAATGCTTTAATACTGTGATTTCCAGAGTTATCATGCATAATTATATCAGCCAAGTAAAGCTGGAACTATACTAACCATGCGTTATTTGGTCCTCTCTAGAAACCGACTGGTAGCTTTTACACTAACATTAACAAACCAAATAAACACTCTAAACCATTGTGGCTTGGTTTGAAAACAACTAGAAAACTAAAAAAAGGCTGCTATTCAAGGACATACAATGTATTACAAGAATACAGTCTTCTCTTTGCATAAGACCTCATAAAATATCACTACAGTACTATGGTAGTAAATGTTGCCCAAACAGGAGTAAATGGAGTATTTGTTGGTTGCTACTTTCAGTGGTGGATTCAAATTGCTTTGCTGCTCTGGAGAGCATGTACTACAGCTACAAGTTGTATGTGGGATGGAAGCCAAATAAACAACAGTGTGTGTTCCATGTAGTGAAGGAACATTTCAGCCAGTGCAACAGTGTGGCTTCCTTATCTCACAGTGGACAACAGTGGAACGCTAGAAAATGATTTATCAGGCTTTGGTTGCTGATTCTGTTTGCTTCACTATTTGTTATTTCATGGGCTCTATTGACAGTAAGAAAACACAAGCTATCAGCCGACTCAACTATTAATCAATGAAACCAGGTTTCTGAGGTATTTCTACCATAACTGCAACCTGTATCGTCTATTTGCAAACAGGAGAATGAACTGTATGTCATGGTCAGTGGCATTTCCTTTGATTTTCTTTTGTTCTTCCCCTGTGGGAAGTTTTTGTCTTGTCTCATGTGCTCTCCTGTTTCGTTTAGCGTGACTTTTTTAGCTGCTTCATGTTTTATTGTGTTCATCACTTACCTTGGTTGTGGTCAAATAGTCTTTTTTTTGCTAAGGAAGGTTTGTAACTGAGTGAAGTGACCCAGAAGTTGCTTCCATAATAGGAACTGGTTGAATTCTCTGATTGAAAGGTGCTTCATCTCCTTTTTTTCTCCTTTAGCATACAATGCACTGGTTTGTCCTTTACAAAAGGAGATAATGTTATTCTATAACCTACCCAAGACCAATCAACATCCACATTCGCATGATTGTGTAGCACAGTGTAAGTGCAGTGCTGTGTCCTTAAGAATCCTCCTTCAAATCTTCCCTTGACCTCATGTTTCCATAGATGAATGAAATGTGTTTAGGTAAAGAAATATTTTTACACTTTTTTGTTGACTATTTGATCTGAACTGTTGTGTGACTGCTGGATTTTCTTGTAATTCAGTGTTTTTCCCACTTAGGTTCACCTCTGTCTTGTTTCCTAATCAGCTTGTCATGTATCAGTAGTTCATCTCATGCTCCTCAGTTTGTCTGCATGTCCTCCTTCATCTCCTCCTTGCGTCTCAGTGTCCTGTATTCTGGTTCCTTTAGATTTGTGTTTTGTCTATTGCTGGACTTTCCCTGCCTGGACTCTGCAGGCTTTTTTTCTGCTGCAGTTTTGCTTCCTTGTCAGCTTTTGTTACTTCCACTAGAGAGTTTATTAAAGTTTACTTTTGTTATTCATCCTGTCTGACTGCATTGTGTCCTCCGTTTGGGTCCCCCTCCTTGAACTCTGGATAACAATGTATTAATATTGCTGGCAAAGGGCCTCATGGGACATTATATGGCTAATTAAACAGGTTCTCTACACGCAGTCCAGAAGTGAGAAATGTTGTTTCATGTTCTCCCCGGTTAAGGCGGGTCACAGTATTGCGGAATAGTCACCAGACTTTACCATCATTAAAGTGATGTACTGTATCATTGCCGTGGAAGTGTTTCCAGCATGAAATCCTGTGAAGTCTCTTGAGATGCCTTGAACAGAATCAGCGAGCAGACATGAATCTGAAAAGAATTCTAGATGCTCTGGGTTATTAAAGTGATTATCACCATGACAATAAAATAAAAATATACGCTCAGTGTAAAAGTCAACAACAGTTAAATGTTGGTGCTTTCTTTGTCACAATACTGCATTTTCCATCAACTCTGGGCTGGTACTGCCTATTGCTGCTATCTTCCCTGATAATATAATTCCCTCTGTAGTCTTTTTGCGGTCACATTTGTATATTTTAGTAATACTAATGTGGTACAAATATTAGGCATATGATTTTATTAACATGTTAACTTGACCCAACAACTTCGATGCAGCAGCCCTCCAGACAGTTCCTACTTGACAACAGTAATTGGGTTTTTGCTTCCAATTTTCACATTGAAAGAACACATAGGCTGTTCTAGAAGGATTCCTGTCAAATCTCTCCTAAATTATTCACCAAAATGGGTTTCTGAACACTTTAGAGGCACCAAATAGGCCATGCAGTTGCAGAATCATGCTTCATTTTAAAAAGCCTGGTTTAGATAGTTGTTCACAAGGTTTGGGAGTTTCAGAACTCATCATCCTCTGAACCTTTATATCCATAGTGTGCTGACTGAACTAGCTTTTCTACTGCAAAACACTTTCTTACTGGATGTTTTTCTGACTCATATCACATAGTGAAAATTGAGCCTTCAGGACTAGGACTGTACCTGGCTTTGCAAGGTTGAAGTTTTCTTATTGCCAACAAGAAACGACAAGTATTTTACACCATAAGCACAGCCTGATATTGCAGGGTGGCTTGTACAAGTAAATCATCCTGTTTTCACACATACTGTCAATTCTTAATTCTCTAAAATAGAAGCAACATTAATCTATCAATGTACCATCACTCTACTTTGTGAAATTTTAACCAAATAACTTCACTTTTACCACGATCACTCTGCATGATCTTTCTTTATTGTGTATATTGGGCCCATGATGTTACACTGTTTTAAGAGCTTAATATCTGAATGCCTGAAATGGGACTAAGCACAACAAAAAACCCTCCCAACATGAGACAGCAAAATATGTAATTGGAATTGTAAGGGTTTTGTGATCTGATGCAAATATGAGCAGGACATTAGTTGTCTGTGCTTTGCAAAACCATACAAACCAACAGTGTGAACACAATGGTGTCATGAACACTGGAGTCCAGTTTGATGAGTTTTTGTACATGATGAACATTTAGATTAAAATGAGCATTTCATTAAGGAAACTCTCATTGCCATGGATGAAAAAAACACATTTTAGGTGTCTTAAATGTGAAATAAACACTTCCAAGATTTGTTGACCCATCCATCCCCATGACCCCTGACCTCCTTCCTCTTTGGCCTTGCTGAAACAATAAGTGCTGCTGTTTTATTTGTCAGGACAACACCAAGTACAGATGCCATTTCATGGAGTCTTCAAGCTAAAGTCCTTTATAATTAAAGAATCCACTTCAACAATCATACAGGAAATAAATAAATCCTATGAGCGGCACAAAACCCAATTTCTACACCTACAGAGGCTTTAACAGACATGCATATAAATTGCAGCTGTATAAAGACAAATCAAGTCAAATTTTATTCACAAGGTGCACCAATTGCACCAATATAAACCAAAAAACTGTCTTTTTTAAATGTCCTCTTCAAAGCAGTTTTCTTGTGCAGCAATACACTACTAACAGGACTCCTGCTGTGTTTGGAACACTCCCTAGAAGGGCCATTCTGTAAACCATCTGCGACGCATGCTGGATCTCCTCTGCTGTGTCAAACCCTTCAACTTGAATTTCATTTTTTTTGGATAGAAAGAAGCTGCAGTGAGCCATATCGGCTTGTTGGGAGTGATCATTGTGGTAGTGCAGCCAAAAAAGCCAATTTTATATACGCTGTGATCTGATGTGATGTCATGCTGAAGCATCAGGTTGCCATGGCACCACTGTTCAGTTTGCTTTCGTTAGATGGATCAAACTTTGCATCGACAGTCTGACCCAGGGGACGAAATCATGGTGCGCAATGCCATAAATGTCAAAGAAAACAAGCCTGCACCTGGTCATGCTGCTTCCCTGATGGGCCTTCCTCAGCGACTCTGTTTGGTAGGTCATAGCCATTGACCCAGCCCTCATCACCAGTGGTGGTTCTCAAACTGAAGGTTAGGTCAGTTTTTGCTTTCTGTGCAAGTTTGAGGTCCACAGTGAAATCTTAAATGTGCACGTGCAAGTGGTTGTAAAAGAACAGAAAGTATTCCAGATGTGACAGGAGCACTGGGAGCAGTGTCACTGTACAAGAAGACTACTTTAAGCAGGCAAATTTTAATTAGGTACAGTTTTTGCTTTTTACAAACGCAGTCTCAGAATTTGTTGATCACACTCATATCCCAGTAACACAAGTCACAGATTTTTCTCTTGAGGCTTTACAGTCTGTGCAACATACAAGACCCTCTGTCATTTGACTATCAATTTGATTAAGGAGGAATTTTAAAAATAAATGAAAGAGCAAGACAGACCGACACGTAATGAATGTTTTGTGTACTGATTAGAGCAGGGTAAATAAATATTGAAGTATGGACAATCAGAATGATAAAATTAAAGATTTGTAAATAGTCCATATTTAAATTGTTGATTTTGAGAGGTTGTAAAGTAGCTGCTGCCAGCCAGACAGGACTTCAGCAACACAGCCTCTTCTCCATTCAGGTTTTTGGATTAACGGTTGTAAGTACCAGTTTTTCTCAGATGAATCAGCTGTCACTCCATTATCACAATTATTCTTGCTCTTTGCTGCTACCATATTTAAAAGGTTCAGAAACTGGACCAATAAAAAGCAAAAACTGTACCAGATTTAAATTGGACAGCTTTTTAAAGCTCAGTGCAACAAGTTTACACTTTTTTTCTCCAGCAGCTGCTGTACATCATTCTGGGACACGTAGGGAATCACAGGCTGACGAGAAGTACTCACAACAACAAAAACAAAACTACAACATTACTTCATAAACTACTCAAACTCCTAGAATGTCACCTTTAGACAAGACTTCTCCCTCTCGGGGCTCCTCTAAGGCACAGCAGTGCTGCTTAAACATGAAATCTCTGTACATCTGTGAGCCTCTCTACAGTAAATGCTGATCAATGACGAACAGGTGGCTGATATACCCAACTTTATGAATATGGATATGAGTAATGTGTTGAACATTGCCAGTCTGGCTACAGTTGCACGCTCTACAGAGGGGGAGGAAAACGAGAGTCAGACAGAGAGATGGTGGCAGACAGATTCTCATTTCTCCATACAGAAGTAGTAAAGGTCACTGAGAAGCCCGTAATCAAATGCACCATGTGCCACTTCCTTGTGTCATGTTGTCTGTGTGACTGGAACACTGATCTGGAGCTCGGTGGGCTGACATTAAGCTGGTCATCATTAAGTCTGTTTTGTTTGAAGATAAGTCCCGTTATGTAGGCATGTCGGGAAATCGTTTTTAACATTTTTCAATAAATGAGGCTTCTGAGATTTTGATCCCTCTGCATGACCATCTTTCAATTACACAGAAATCACAGTGCAGTCCCTCACCAGGTAAAGTGCCTGTGTCTGCTGGACAAGGTTTGATTTTTTTTTCTGCTGCCAAGACAAAACCCACCCCGTGAGACAGACAGATGTATTATTTTGGGCAAGGCCAGCAGGTCATTATCTTGTTCTCAGGTTGTCGTATAGAAGATTTCAGGGTGGTAGTGATGTATCTTCTCCATCATCACACCCATGTACAGAGTGCACATGGCCAGTCAAAGACACACACGTAACTCAGCAGGATGTTTTGACCATTCCTGCACTGTAGCCAAGACACCCCATTCAGGAAAATGTATATTTTTTTAACTTGTTAAAATGTCCATATGGTGTTTTTTTATGCTAGAAGAAATATCATGAGCAAGTCAGTGTCATGACTGAGCATTTTTACCTTGAAGCTGCAGTGTTCTGACAACAGCCAAAAAGGGATGGATTCAGACTTCAAGGTTTCATATGTAACAAATCTAAAGAACCAATCCAAAAAACAGCCTGCACTGTGGGACTTTCTGTGTCATTATTCTTTTTCAGAATCCATTTTGACTTCAGGCATGTATGATAGAATCACTCCAATATTAAAATATTAAATTAAATAATATTAAAACTTGCCATTGTATTACACAGACTAGTTTTGAGCAGAGTCATATGTGAGCTGGTGTGCTCAAGCTGCAACAAGTGACTTCACAAAAAAAACACTGACATAGACAACTGACTGTCAACACAGATGAACGCTAATGTGATGTCACCTATAGGTTTTTTGAAGAGCAGGTTTAAAGCTCTGTGTGGTAGTTCCACTGGTTGCCATCCTTGGCTCAAGTTTTCAACCTCAGGCGCTGCAGTTTGCTGTGGAACTCGATGCCAACACTCATGATAGTAATTAATTCCTTTGGAAGAAAGGTCTGCATGATGCCACTAGTGGGTCAGTGCACAGAAACGGCATCATTTGTTCACTTTTACAAACAAAAGTGAACAAATGTTGTCATTTCTGTGCACTGACCCACTAGCCTAACCCTGATTATAAACTTACAGTGAACTACAAATTACTTTCAGTGTCCAAGTTGTTTATTTTAAATTTTTGTACTTTACATTCCCACAAAAACCCCACAGTGAAATGAGAAATGCAGTGTCCATAGCAATGTTTTGTCTGGCAGGAGCAGTTTAATTGCTTAGAAGTAATTACTGACATTTCACCTGCCGTCACATTTAGTTTTAACTGCAAAGTGGTTTAGATAATCCTGCTAAACTGTTGGCTTGTTTACAACCTGATCATCAGACTGCCCATTGGGCTTCTTTTTGGTGACATCATGTTTCCATAGCGCAGCTATTAATTTGGTGAGAGCACTATTATTATTTCCATAAGAATGATGGTCAAAACAATGAAAAGATGATCCAGTCTGTAATAAACCATAATCATGTTTTAATCATCAAACATCCTTTTATCGGAGGCCTTGGAAGAAAAATGTTTTCTGTTTGAAAATATCCTCATTGTCTAACAGTTAAACTGGTGTGGTCCTCACAAAAGGAGAACAGCACACAGACACACACAATTCATAACTCAGGATATTTTCCCTCTGTCTCCTTGCCCACAACATTATAAACCTCCTGTCAGCCCACTCCAGTACCTGTTTATCACATCCACCAACTCCCAGCTGTGCACACACAATCACACAGCACACCAGCTCATTAACTGACCCAGGGCTTGGTTCCTGCCCTGCTGAGTGTCTCTGTGGAGCAAAGGTTAAAAGGTAGAGGCCCAAGGTATCATCTGTGTGTGAGGTTGGGGTGCTGAGTCTGACCCAGACTTTATTTTTCTGTGACTGGGGGGTGTCGAAAGTTCAACTTCGTGCAAAGTCGTCATCTCTTACAGTCTAAAATGTCAAAGAATCCTCGGATTACCTTCAAAGAATATGTAAAAGTGACTCCTGATGGTTGAATTATCTTTTGATCTTAGCAAAATCTGTGAGGGGAAACTGTGAAGACAAAGACGTCGCCGTCTAAGAAATGCCACCATTTTGACATCTGCAGTTTTCTCACTTTTCTCCACTGCTGCACAAGAGATTCACATTTCAAATGCCAGCAGGCACACAGGAGTGAAGGGGGGAGTTGGCAGAGAGGGGGGGATATTGCAGGAGGGCTGATTTGATCAAGCGGGAGGCGGCTACAGTTCGCCCCCCTCACTCTTCACCATCCCATCTCTCTTCCACAGAGCGAGGGAATAAAAGTGACAGAGTGCAATCACTGACTCTTATCTGCCAATGAGGAGAATAGGTAGGGATGAGATTGAGTGACCAGCCGGCTGTGGCATGTCTGCCGTGTCAGCCTTATTGAATTATGACTCGGCAGGAAGTTATGTTATGAGCCGTGGGGGCCACAGCGAGATATCACGGGCGTGGATTCGGTACGAGGCGACGGGGCAGAAAAGCAGCTGAAATGAAACCTGTCTGCATGTAAAGTTCATGATGTCTTTTATGGGGTAATGAGATTTGAAAAGATATTGAATTGGCCACGATGAAAAGATGAGCTACAGCAGGTTTCAGGTAATGAAATAGATCCTGCAGTAGGAATACTGAAGACCCATAACTTCAAAGTAAGAAACACTGGCTGTGAATGGCTCATTGTCTAAAAAGCAAATTTAATCCTCCAACCCCAACTAGTTTCTGGGCATTTTTTTGATTCTGTCAAATTTTTATTCACATTCTTTTCCATTGCGCCTCTATGGAAAAAGCATAAAACAAGTAAAAATATATTCCGTGCAGTAAAACAAAGCACAAGTTTAATTTCTTTGACTATTTATTTTTACAACTGAAGAAACCTGGAATCAACATGCAAAACATTTTCTCAAGTGTCAGCAGGTTGTTACCAACACTGAAAAAAGGTGACTCTGCATACCATAGATATGTTTTTAATTTGTTTCCGTACTTGTCTCCTATTTGCTCTGTGTAAACACAGCCTGCAGTTCATCTGAAAAGTTCCTGAAACAACATTACTGTTGTTGTTGCTTCACAAGTGTCCCATTAGGCCCAATTTTTTTTTGTTTTGCTTTTTTTTACTGCTCTGACTCACTCAATATAGACTTAGGTTTTAAGTCTGCTATTTTCTACATTTGTGTCATTCAGATGTCTTCTCCCCTCAGTATTTAGTTGTTAACATTTTCAAAATCTCGTTCGCTACAGGAAATGGCAATCTCCTTGCAACAGCCAACACAATAACAGTTTCAAGTTTTTTGTGTTTTTTGGCTAATTTATCATTTTAATGACGGTGTTCACCTCCCTGCATGCAACTGTTCCACCAGAAAAAAATTCCCCATCAGTATTTTGCCAGGGCACCATTGCTGTGTCCTGGGCTTAACTCCACCTAAGATGGTTATGAGCCAGATTGTTTTTCCCCTCAAAAGCAGAATAGTAATGAGCTGCAGCTGGAAGCGTCCTGCAGAGATAGTCTCTTTGGTCTGTTGTACTTTTTTTTTTTTTAAAGAATCGTGTAAGAGCAAATGGTTTATTTTAAGGAAATTGTTAAATCAGGCATCCACCCATCATCCACCCATCATCTAATCCTCTGTAGGGTTGCAGGGGGGGCTGGAGCCTATTCCAGCCAACTTGCACGAAGACAGGGAACTCCCTGGACAGGTCACCAGTCTATCACAGGTCTACAAATAGAGACAGACAATCAAGCACACTCTCATTCACACCTACGGACAAGGTGAATAATCAATTAACCTCAGCATGCTTTTGGACTGTGGGAGGAAGCTGGAGAACCCGGTGAAAACCCACTCTGCACAGGGAGAACATGCAAACTCCACACAGAAAGATCCCAGACGTCCTAACCGAGACACGAAACGGGGATCTTGTAGCTGTGAGGTGACGGTGCTAACCACTGAGTCACTGTGCAGTAAAAATATGATTTTAGGCTTAGATTTTGTTTTAGTTTCTTGATGGAACAGGACATCACAGATGAGGACTGTCAGAAAGTTAAAAATCTAAAGATTCTTTCTGTTTTTACAGTTTCTAGGTCTGATAAATATAAAATATAATCACGGCGATCTTTCATGGAAGATAACATGCCTTTTTAAACCCACCAGCAAGTTTTAGGGTCCAGAGGGTTAAACATATACAGATACACAGATTCAGTCAGGCTATATTGTGCTTTAAACTAACCTTTGTACAAACAGTTCACACAAGCTGCAGACACAAAGCTCTTGGAGTCATGTTTCTGATAAAATCCAATATTTTCTTCCTCCATCAGTTCCTAAGAAAACTGATTTTTCTATATGTTTTTTCTGCATGTTCCACTCTGAAAGATTTGTGGGAGCTGTAAGATTTAACCTTAGTTTATTTTACATCATATTTCACAAAGCAACAAACACACTGGAGCAAAATTGGCTGCAATACACCAAAAGATCAGTGTAAAAAAAAAAAAAAGTCAAATATCAAAACCATAGCCACTTCAACCTTTTCGGGCATGTTGGTGCGTTTAAAAATAAATTGCAGTCTTTCGTACCTCTGAATGTTGACCATTATTGAAATTGAAAGGGTACTTGAACAGTTTTTTTTAAACAAAGCTGATAACAGTGAAGTTTTGTAAGCCTTTGAGAGTCATTTCTTCCTCTGCAAAAGCCCAGTAATGAAATATTCAAGTTTTTTGTGTAGCTGCTTAATTTTATTTTATTATTTCACTTTGTGTGGAAACCTAAAGTACTGACTTTTAAATGTCAAGTCGTCTTAAAAATGCCAACAAATGAATCAAGTCAGACAGTAGTCAGTCCTCAGGCCAAGTCCTGAAGGTGTCCAATCCAGCACACTTTTTTTTTTAATCAAATTCAATGAATAGTCATGGTCCACGAGCTGTGTGGTTGCTAAAAAAAGTTTGTTGTCTGTGCACAACCTTGGCTTTGTAAATGGGAAACAAAGAAAGTGGCTCAGGCTGATCTACACAAAACTATTCCAGCATTCCTGTGCAAATTAGTTTTTTCAGAAAATCACCATCAGCCAAATAGATACTATTTGGGTCTCTTATTGTTGGCATTAGAGCTTTGTTATGTAACCCTCAACTGTTAAAAAAGTAGCCAACTTTTGCTAAAGTTATGCTTTTTTCATTGTTGATATCCATCCACACGTTAGTTTCATTCATTTGACTGTTCTGGGTCAGTCTTGCATTGTTCAGCGCTTGATAACACATTTTTCTGTGGCGCTTCAAACAGTCTTTAAGAAACAAACACAAGTTTCCTCTAAATTCACAGCTAAAGCAAAATCGTACACATTTAAAGTCAGAAACACATTTAAAACAAATGCATTTTTATACTGTCTATACATTGGAATCTTAATTTGCCACACAATCAGTGCAAGCATTTTCTGGTTGGTCAGAATTACTGCATTTCATTATTGATTGTGTGGTGGCTGTGGTCACCCCAGGCCACCGCTTGGCTCCGCCCCTGCTCCCTGGCCTTTTCCTAAACTTAACCTTGTAGTTTTGGTGGCCAAACAGCGAGTAAAAACAAACAACACTCAAGGTACAAATGAAAATGAAACTAAGTACAAAAAAGAAATAGTTTGACACCTTCTCAACTTTTCCGCCCATCCCACCTCCCTGTGGCGCTGTTTTAAACTGGAAAAACCTCTACATGTCTGTATGTTTCAAATATTGACATTGGAGGGCTGCAACGCCAAAGGACGCCTTGTGTGGATCTCTGAGGGGCCAGTGACTTAACAAAGAGTTCACCTTTAGGTCTACAGCCCTCATAAACACTGATTCAACCAATTGAGACAGTTATAAAGGATCTTAAAGGATCTATAATTATGTATTATATAATGAAATATATATTTTGCCTAAGCAGTTGCTTTAGTGAGTTTAAACCATTAACAAATCACTACAAATCACTGACAAAGTAGTATTGCAGTCATGTGGCTGTGGGGTTAGCCATACAGGAATAATGTGTTAAGCCGACCCGTTTTTCAGTTTCAGTAATTTTCCAAAAGTAGCATAAGTGCAGCATGAATACGCAGTAAAAGCTGCAAAGTTGGTGTTTTTTATTAGTGGGTTTGGCGCAAAATACAACCCTTCCACACTGCACTGAGTTGCTTGATTATATTTTAATATTAAAAATGTGCTTAATGCAGGTTTAAGTGCTGCTCTTCTGTGCTATTTTTGTTTCGTTCATATTTTTTAAAAGAGAAAACTCTAGTACTCTATACCCTTTTTAATAAACACTGGTTAAATTTTCCTCTGTCGTCTGTGTATAATTAACAGATTGCAAGAGTTTGCGCAGATATTTGTGGTACATTTGTATTTATTCTCCCCTCTTTCCTCTCTGTTCCAGTTCTTTTCCTTTTTCCCTACTCTGCCTTTTTCAGCCTCCTTCTGGTGCTTTTTTCACCTATTTCACACCCCTGCTATCTTCTCCATCTCAGCAGCTGACCCTCATTTGAGCAAGGTAATGTACAAGGACAGCAATTATCAAAGGTACATTGAAGCTGGCTCTGCGGCGCAGGCCTGGGATTTGCGGAAAATTACACAGCAGTAAAACAGTCACCGTATTTCCATGCAGATATATACGATACATAGGGCAAGGGCTGTGTTATGGCTGCTGAGGTATTATATGATACAACAGGGTCTGTGGCTACATGCCCAGCCTTAAAATGAGCTCCGAGCAGAGGAGTCACGGCAAAGGGCAACAGTCAAGATACAGTAGAAAGAAGTCGATGAGAGGGAAGTAGTTCTCACTGTTGGCCATTTATGTGCTGTGTGAAATCACAGATATCTGCTGTCTGGTCTAATAAATACATCCAAAAGCATCACAAGTATCAGCTGCAACTCACAGGGAGCTGCTGTCACCGCTGGCAGTCGGACTTTATTCCCACAGCCGTCAAAACTCAGTGCCAGTATGAATTAATTACGGAGAAAACCAGAGTACTCTTCACTTCTACATAAAAAATGTCTTTTTAAATCATTGTTTTAACTGACATTTAATTTTTTGTCCTGCACAAAATTGTTTCCTCACTCACTCCAGAGTCCCAACAAAAGGAAACACTGCAATCGAAACTAATTAGATGTTATGGATTTTTCATTGTCAAAGGCGCTTTTATTAAAAAAATAAATAAAAGAGCACTTTGATCTTTATTATTTAGATATCATTAAGAAGCTCTGCATCCAAACAGCACCTGCTAATTCCCACTCTGACATCACATTTCATGTGTATTCCCTAGTTGAGCTACCATCTTCATGTTGAAAAGATGTCATTTAAATACAGAAGAAAAGTGAAAATAATACTGTCTCATTTTCCTTGTTGTGTATTATAAGCACATTACTTATTGGTGTGTTTCCCTGCTGCTTCACTTTTGATATTATTGTAAGTTATAATATTTAAAAGCCAGAGAGACAATGTCCTATTTTTGTCTTGAATTGCAGACATGCAGATGCACTGGGTAGCTCACAAGTCTGCAAATGTGTGATTGTATGACTGTGAAACTACTGAATATATAAAGTTTAGAGACTGACTGTGGGACAAATGTGGCTTCAGCCATGCAACAGCTAAAGGCAAATTGCCATAGCTGCAGCTTTAACCTTTAAGCTCCTAATTTCCATTTGAATAGACAGACCCAAATTTACTTGGTAACACCTCCAAAAACTGTGAGAAAGTTTGAATAACTCCAGCAAAAATTGTCATTATTACTTTATCAAAGCTGTAAATCAGAGTAAATAACAGCTTTGTGATGATTCAGTGTCACTGATTGTTACTGAAGCTGTTTTCAAAACTCTCAGCAGCTGCTCTACTACATTCGAGGCAACACAAATTAAGCACAACCATGCAACATCGATTTCAGTCATAGTAGTGCACAGCTGTCTCTTCAGTGAACTGCAGCCTTTGAAATTGATGCCAGTTGCATATTTTTAACTGTACAGTGACCTCCAGGGTGGAAGTGGTTCGTAATGCAACTAAAATTTACTTGCTAGTTTTCCAGTAGATAATATACAGACAGTTAAAGCTGCAGAACAAGACTTTTGTCCTCTTTCTGGCGGTACACAGACACTGTCTATGCTTCACTGTCTACGCTTGCACTTGCGGTTGTCACTGATGCATATACGGCCACAGCTAGAACCCACTCCATTTGGCAAACCAATCATTGCCGGTTGATGTAAATCTTTGGTACTGGTGGAAAAGCACGGGCATGTCACCACAGAAACCACATATAAAACGTAGGTATATTGTGGAATATGAGGGCAAATCAAAAAGTTCTGCTACTGTTTATGGCGCACGTGTATTCAACACGTGCTGGCAGTGAGTGAGGCGGCTGTGTGACACTATCAACAGACTGACCTGTGTAACTCATGTCTTAGTGCATTTGCAATGTCTCCGTGGACCCCCAGACATGTGTCAGTCAGAAGGTTCATCACTGGTGATGAGAGGTGGGTCTACAGCTACTATTAAGAGAAGAAACAGCGGTTTTTAGCAGTAGAATTTCCCTTGTTTATGGAATCAGGTGCATTTATCCCCGGGGTCAGACTGTCAAGCCAGAGTTGTACTGTAACGACCTGAGTGGCATGTGAGTGCTCCAATGCTCCTATGCGCCCAGTCACAACGTGGTAATTATGCCTGTTTTTTTGGCCAGAACAACGCAATCGTCGCTTTCCTCACGTGCTACTTGCCAGATTTGGCTTCCTGTGACTTCTTCCTGTTCCCTAAAATTAAATCCAAGTTGAAGGGCTGCTGTTTTGACACTGTTTAGGAGATTCAGCACTCATGGCAGATGGTGCTTGACATGTTTATATGAAGGAATTTCCAGGGAGCGTTACAAGCATTGCAGAAGCACCGGGAATGCATGCTGTGTCGCTGAAGAAGACTGCTTTGAAGAGAATGGGGACCAAATTTAAAGCAGGAAAATTTTTGGTCATTACACATATAGAGATTTTTACCTGGTGACGATAGGCTTAATTAATTGTGTGAATTCGTCTGACAAAGGCTTGATTGTAATAGATGTTCTTTTGTACATAAAAGTCCCACACTCTAGTTTTCAATAGTAAATTCAAAAATACACATTTTTCTGTACATTTATTAGAAATGCGAGACGGTACACTCTCCTCCCTAGAAGTTGCTCATTCAGTTTACACATAGACGGAGTGCTGAGTCCCAAGACAGACTCAGTTTCGGTGGACTCAGTTTCCTTTCCTAAGTGCCACAGACCGCAGCCAAGTTAGTAGTTAAATCTTTGGTCTCAAAACAGCTGATTATGAGAAAGGAGCTGTCTGTGGCCGCGGTGTTTTTTTATATATACATAATACTTTGAAATGAAACACTTTGTATGCTTAATAACTAAAATAAATATGTATGGCCCCAGAGCAGTTCCACAGATGTGCCGAAAATGACCTTTTTGAAGTGGACCTGGCTCTTTCCCTAAAAGAATGTCATTAGCGTTGTGGTTCAGTGAAATTTACAGTGACTCATGGTCTGTGCTGTTTTATGGGCTTTTCCACCCGCCAAGAAAAGTTTGTGCAGGGGGACTGTTCTGTAGGACACACAAAACCACTTCCTCCTGGGTGGTATCACACCCAACCGCCTGTGCTTTGTTTATCCGAGACTTAAATTTGATCCTTGACCCTGATAATGTGATATTATGTTAATGGGCTCTGTTTTTGTCTGGGTTTTTTTCCAATTGTTATGTCAAAATACTGTATGTTTTTCCAGTTGTAAATTTGCTTTGAGCATTGCTTTGTGATATACTACTGTAATACAGGGAGAGTTATTGGCCTTGTTTAAATAAAGGTCAGAAATAAAATCGCTGTTTCCCCAACAAGAAACGCGCAAGAGATAAAACACTGCAAATAAAATAGGATGTCAAAATGTGGAGGGTTTATCGCTCTCATCTCTTTTGGCATTAGAGTTTTAAGGTTTAATAAACTTTCAAAGGGTACAAAA
Source organism: Dascyllus trimaculatus (assembly GCA_024666655.1). NCBI lineage: Eukaryota > Metazoa > Chordata > Actinopteri > Pomacentridae > Dascyllus > Dascyllus trimaculatus. Next base: position 17,048,894 of record CM045451.1, on the reverse strand, counting down.
GCTCCACAAAGATTTTACAAACTTGTGCTCTCTAGCTCCCTTTTCAGTTTATATCAAATGCGTTCAGTGGTGGACGTGTCCATGCATGACCTATATCCATTCAGTTTTAAAGGTGTGCTCAAGCTGTAGGCTTGAAAGGTTGCTCTGAAAAGTTTGCGGCTTGCTCTTTTTGTAGCTGAAAGGAGTAGCAACAGGATGCAAAAGTTCTATATTTATCTCTTTTTGTGGAGAAACTATAATGGTTGGAACCCTACTCGACATACTGATTAAATTCAGAAAATGAGATTATGCTGCATGAGTTGTTTGACACTTTCTTTACAGGTTTTGACACATTTTTGTTATGTCTCTGGCCTGATCCTTGACAGTCATTATTCTTGGCCGTTTGACAGATTTTTCTCCCCGGATCATTTCAGCAATAAAAACCTTAGAAAACACTGAAAACTCATTTTCAGTCCTAATGAATTCATTTCCTCGGTCTTTGTACCTCAGTGTTGGGGTCATGGTCCAGTATGTTTTCAATACTGCAGAGAAAACCAAGAAAAGAAGAAATATAATATTTTTGTCATTTTAAAAAACAGAATGTTAACTTTTAACTGCGTCTCATTAGCCAGAATACTAAATGAAGGTATTGAATTGCTGGTATAATATCAATAACAAAAAAACCCACACAAATGTAATGAATGACATTAAAGTAATTAAATGTTTATGGAGATGAATGTGACAGATTAATAACTTAAAAATTCAAGTCATATGCGCAATTTCAGCTTTGGAACTGCACATGGTCATGCTCCCTTTTTCTCCTCTTCTGAATAGTGAGGATACAATCATCCTGTTTGAATAAACTTGCAGTTGTCAGGAGCTTTGTGTTATCTTCAGCAATTCAGTGTAAGCACCACAATTTGCAGATTTTGGCTATGCAGCATTAAAAAATCTAGTACGTGTTAACACTTCATTCAAGATTTGAAAAAGTAATGTCTGTCCAGCTTTCAAGGCTAACTCTACTTTTGACGGATGTCTCAGACCAAATGGTTTGAGCACTGATACGCCTCTAATTTGCTGCACAGTTTTTTTCTTTTGATTAGTGAATGATCAAATCCTGTATAGATTTCACATGGTAGTGCACATGAGTCCCTCCCATTGAATCTGTTGGTCTTTTCCATGCTTATAGACGGGCCTAGAGTGACCTCCCACACTGCAATGGAAAAGCAAAACTGCACTCCAGTGTTCAGCTGGAACACTGGAGTGCAATTTTTGGATGTGCCCTAAACATCCAAAGATGTTAAAAATAAACAGTTTTTTTCATATTATTAACCAAATTTATGTTCACTTATTTCATGTCAGACTCCGGCCTATGTGTGCTTGTTTCCACCACTTGTTCGCTCCTCTCAGATGGACCATGAAAACAGACACACATGAATTGGAACAGACACTGCAGAAGAGATAGATCAGATAATATCACCTGAGCCAAACACCTTTACAGCTACTTAATGCATTTTACAATGCTAGCATGGGCTACTGGTTGCAGCTGGATTCTTTTGTTGTTGGCTCTTGTGAACACAACCTTTGTGGCTGTAAATGAAATGGAATAGTCGATGGAGGTGTGGCCGACATGCTCTTTTATTTTGGTCTGAGATGCTGCAGCATCCAGTGGTTCTTAAAGGTTGCACACAAAATCTCTAAATATAAAAGTAGACAGAGACCTGTTGAGATCACACTTTAATGGTGAAGCATCCCTTTAAAACACCAATCAAGACAGTTTCATATAAAATAGCCAGCAGTGCTAAAACAGTTAATGGAGACATAAAGGTGACATACAATTAAATTAAAATTGCTCGTCTGGCACACAAACCAGACAAGGTTTCTGCCTTCCAGGTTGGCTTCCGCTTTGTGCAGCCCGCTGCATATGCGCATTAGTGTTTCCTCCGATGTACCTGCCAGAGTGTTCACACTCTGCCCAAACACTTTACATTGTAATGACATCATGCACATAAAACTGACTTTATGCTTTACAAACATAAAAACCCCTAGGGATTGTAAAAGTAAAGTAGAAAGAGTTTATAATCAACCTTTTTTGCAATTAAAGGTGTCCTGTGAACAGTTTTACAGTCATCCCTTTAATAATGAGGATATATGGGTAAGATGTTTTTGGACAGTAGACCAACAGTTATTTGTTTGCAATACCAGAAGTAACTACTGGGAAAAACTGGCAGCAAGGTTAAGTGGCAACGTCATATTCAGGTCTCTACATAAGATATGCAAACAAGAAGTGAGATTTTTTTTACATTTTATCTGTTTGTAACAACCAGATGAAGCTCTGCATGGTCAGGACGAGTGAAAGACAACATGTCTAATCAGATGAAGAGAAGAGTGCCACCTGCAGAGTCACAAAAACATCAACAGAAAAGCAAAGTAAGAAGCTGCCACATGCTGCCCACACTGTTTGACTGACAGATGATCTCTAGAAAAAAAAAAGAGAAAAAAAAGCTGTTCACGAGCACCCACCACAGCAGCGAGAGCTTAGCAACAAAGATGGAGACAAAATGAAAAATGAAAAACAGGAAATAAAAACAGAATGCCACGGATTACCACTTCATAAAAGATTCTCATTTCCAACACATCCATTCCCATCAGTGCGAGGGCTGCTGATCTTACTGTGCCAAAGACTGCCTGCCCGAATAAAGGTGACAAAAAAAAACAGCAGAGCACTCGAGGACACGCAATATATTTCACACACATCATCATACTGCTGCCACTTCTCTTCCTGTGGTGCTGTTTTGTTTGTTTGCCTTTTTTTTCTTTCTTTCTCCCACAACAGCCTGAAGAAAGAGTGGAGCTGCCGCCATGTGTCAGTACGCCTGTCACCTCCAGAGGGGTGGGGAGTGCTGGAGGGGGGCAGTGGCAGTCACATGTAGTACTGCATTAATTGGTGTCACTTCACCGAGGGAGGGGGGCAGGGTTAAATTAGCCCCCCTTCGTCTCTTTCTCCCTGACAGTCTAATTAGACTCTCTGAGCTGCAAATTTGCGTGTGTTAGTGTGTGTCGAAGCATGTATGCATGTGTGTTGGGGGGCTTATAAACAGGTATGCGGGGGCATGAAGGACAGAGGGCTTTACAAGGGGGTGGGGACGGGGGAGCATGAAAAATGTCCTGATGAGTTATGGGTCATCAACACCTTCTCTGCGGCTAATCAGCACCACGTTTCCTCCCACCGCCGCCACGACACCATCACTCTGCTTTATGCAGGCTGCTGGGCGCCAGTTAATCGCTGTTGTGTTCTGTTAAATGAAAGAATCTGATCATTTTTCGAGTATGTCTGTATATAAGGTTGAAACTGCTTCATTTTTTTAACATTTCAAAGTGTCCTTTTGTAAATTAAGGCTATGCACAAGGTCATTTTCAGACATGTTATATGTAGCATTGATTTGTGGCATTACTGGCTTCATCGATCTGCAAAAGTGATGGTTGACAACACAGTTGATTTCACATCAGAACATTCCATAGCTGTGTTGGCTGACAATGCAAAAACATATTAGTTTCACCATAGAGGCTGTAGAATAGTGAGATGGATACATTTCTAGTCTTTTTAATTAACCTGAGAGCCACCATTTGACAATATAAGAAAAGCAATTAAATCTGCTTGAGGCATGGAGGAAGCCCAAGTCGCAAAACCTTTCACCCAGTTTGAGTCACATGTGGTTCCATTTTTGCGGTGTTGTTCGTCAGTTTAGTCTGACTAACTGGATGGAGACTGTGAGTAAAGTCTTCTGTTTCCATATTTCACTCCTCCCCTTCCACTATCTGCATGTTACTGTTTTCTGAAACTCTTTTACTGTGGGCACAACAACAACCTCTGAGCACTGACTTACATTTTGAAGATTTAGATTGTGCAATAAGTCAGCCCTTCTTGGTTCTTTTGGAGAATTAGGCACTTAAATGACAGGTTCACCAAAACAATTCTCTCATCAAAGTTTTGCAAGGACAACATCACATCATGATCTTAGCACCACCCAAGATGATCGTGACTGGAATGGAAACAAGCAGTTTTCCCCTCTAGCGGAATGATAATGAGATGCAGTCAGACCATTCTTCAGCACCAACTCGCTACTGTGGAGAATAGTCTGGCTCTGTGAGACTACTTGCTGTTTACTATTGTTTCAGTTGCTGTTTGCTTATATTGAGGTTACAAAAATATGTTTGAAAGTTTAGGCATCAAAGTTACTAAGCTGGGTTTAGCAAAAGTGGTGATTGGGTTCAAAAAGACACACAAAGCAATGCATTCCTATGGGGAATGAATGGCTTCTTAAAGAGCGCAAGCATCTCTCAATTTTACTGCAGTTTTTGTGACAATACAAATTTTTGTGCAGCGTACCACTGTTTGCTATTGCACAGTTTTTAGTGAGATGGGTCTGCGGCCAACATAGGTCACGTTAATGCTACTCACAGCTTCAGTCAGGCATACCCATGACAGTGACAGAGACAGCTAGGGGATGTGCATGAAATTTGCAACAAAATTATACAGTACATCAGAGTAAATTAAAACCTCTGCATTCCATATGACATACTTTTTAGTCCAAGTATTTGCATACAGCGTGCATACAATCTGGATGTACTACTTTGTCATAATTTTGCACCTTAAACTTTGACCTCGCGTATCCGTCACAGTCTGATGATAACACGAGCTGTCATCTGTCTGTGTTCTAGTGGCAGCTCAAGCTTGTTTATACTCGAGTCAGACACTGTGATGCGTCTTCCACTGTGCAGTGGACTGTAGGTCAGGATACACCTGAAAAACGCACTGGCTTGAATGCTGCAAAGTGCAACCGGATGTAAAAGAAAATTCTGGTATCTTTGGCATGCTATGTATTATTACATACTGAATCTTTTTCTGGATTATTATTGGTATAGGAGTATGAGGACTGGAATGCATTCTTGGCTGCAGTCACACCAGTAGCTTCTGCTGGGATTAGGTTGCAGCTTTTACATGGTCACCTCCTGAACCGTCCTGTCTTCCCTTATATGTGACTGCACACAGTTTAGACGTGCTCCATGTTAAAGGTGATGTGTAAATTTTAGTAGTTCCAACCTATTAAGATTAGCATCCTGACTTCAGCAGGAAAGTGAGCAGGATACTCATTCACATATGAAGCTGAAACGTTTAGATGCCATCAGATTCATGGAAAGAAGTATGTGTCTGAAAAGGGTTCAGGATGTAGCAGCCTGGAAGCTTTCAACTGATCAGTGACAAACTCACAACAGTATCCTGGGCCTTTGGAAAGTAGGTGAAGTGGGAGCGGGACATGAAACATTCCTTTGTTTAATGCGATCGAAATGGGCTGTAAAAAACTCTTTTTTGAGTTTCTCTGAAGACGATCAATAATAGTTTAGAAATTCTGAGATGTAATTGTTGCATGTGATGAGTCAACCACACAGATATTTCTTGTAATATCATGTTGCAGGGCTGTATAATGTTTGAATGGATATTGGATGAGAGACAAGCATCCATCTCCACTGAGGACAACATTAATACAAGTCATCCAATACCTTTGTTTCCAGCTGCTTCCTAAACCAATAAAAATTAAAGAGAAACATAACCTTTAATATTCAAAACAGAAAACCTAAATGTTGGATCAACATGTACTGCTCAGCTCACATATTCATGAGGTTAAACAAGGAGATTTAATATAATTCAGAAGCTTGTGACTGACGCTTTGATAGATAAAGGTGAGAAAACGTGCTGATTTATCAGTCTTTTTGTGCTTAGCTTGTTTAGGTGTTTTTATTATCTGCAAATATCTCTGCTTCTGAAAAGATTTAATTTCCCTACAGGACTCAAATCAGATCATTTGTTCTGACATTCAAACAGTGTCTTTATTTTTTTTAAGGTTTATAAAGTTTTAAAACAAAAAAACACTCCTTCAGGTATGATAACACAATGAGTCACCCATTCGTGTTTTATTGTCCCTGATATTATCTTGACATTTTCTTGACATTATTATCTTGGCATTATCTTGACAAACTAGGACTACTATATTCTGCTTGTCTGCGCTGCTTCCCTTCGACAAATGGAAGCTTCTGGCTAACCTTTCTGTGGGAAAACTGATATTTAGGGCTGGGAAGATTAGACGTTTAATAACAAGGCCAATATTTGACTCCAGACTTTGCGGTGCAAAAAAACATCAATATTGCTAGTCATTAAACAAATGGTGAACAAAAAAAACTGCTCTCGGACCGGTTCCCACTCCAGAGGCATGGCAGACGGATGCAGTAAAACATTTAATCACCGCTCTTTAAAAGCTCAGAGATTTATTCACCCTGCACTGTAGAAGGCTGCAAATGGTGTGATCTGATCTGTTTAAAATACCGCCCTTGATCTGCCCAGGGCAAGAGGGCTTTTCTGGCTCGTTTTGTAACGTGACTCGCTGTTTAACTGCCCACCAGTGATGTAGAGAGAGGGAGCTGGGGAGCCAGCAAGCAGTGGAAGGTCAGCCCAATGTGAGGCAGCGAGCCTGGCTGGTAAACATCCCAGGGGAGAGGTGTAAGAGGCCGCTTACCCAGCCTTGACCTGCAGCCCACCGGGCGCAGCTCAGCAGATGAGGCTGGGTCCACTTGGTGAACCAGCCAAATCTCCCACCAACCTCCTCACTCCCACTAAAAAATCATTCTCATTTGTTATTCACATGCCCTTAAGGGCCCAGTGCTTGCCTATCGACATCTATGCCAACCTCTCTGTGTCTGTAACACCTATCTGACTGCAGCGCTGGTGGGTGGATGAGTGTGAGTTAATGCTTCTCTTTGAGGGACCTTGCCGCACCTTTGATCATAAATCTAAGAACTTTTTATTTGCAGAACAAAAGTGCTTCCAGTATCAAACAGACCTTTTTGTCTGCATGACCTTGTGAGGTGAGCTGTGTCATTTGTCACTGATGAATCTCAGAGGGGTCCACAGCTGTCTCACCATGTGCTGTTTTTGCAATTGTTTACTCATGTTTGATAGATATGACGCTGTAATCCATGTGACAAACCAACCACTCCAGCGAGCTCAGGGCGGCTCCTTGTGCAGCACGCATGGCCAAGTGATGTAAGCACTTAAGACAAACCCTTATGACCAACACATGACAAGATTGCCGGAAAACAATGTCTAGATGTTCTTTGTAAGTGACAGCGGACATGAAAAAGGACCTTTGTTTACTTGAGGAAAACTGCTGCAACAAGTTCTGTTGTTTTATGCACCAATCAAAAGGTCCTCATCATGACTGTGATGAAGGAGCAGGAAACAAAACAGACAAAAACAACAAGGTCTGGAGGTCATCAAGGTTGTGGTCAAGTCACACATGCACAGGGTTAGTAGAAGAGTACCAAGAGATGGAGAAGATCTGCTGGTTATTTTTTTCCAAAATTCACTGTAAAAAATAAACATTTTTTAAACTGTACTTTTTAAAAACAATTTAGTGGGGTTTTTTAACTGATTTTCAGATTTTGTTAAATTACTGATAATATATAGTAATAATATATAGTGTATACACAGACAGAAAGTATTAATTTGCATGTGAAAAACAGGTCAAAACTGTAAATGTACACATAAAAAAATCATTCTTTTACTTTTTACCATAAATTGCACTATTTTTACCTAATTTAAATTAGTAAAAAATATTATTATTAAGAATTTTAAAAGAATCCGCTATGTCACATGTAAAACAAGGAAAATATGATTTCAATGAACATTTAGAAGGTATCCTCAATGAAAACCTTATCTAAACTTAAACATATCTTTTAGGAGAGGAGGTTGCATTGTCAGAGCACAGTCTGCATCGCAACACCTTTGTGTCTGTCTATTGTATTCTCAAACCCTACATGTGAGTTTTACCGCGTTAACATGTGATAATTCATGTCCATTTGTCAGAAGATACTTTTCCGTTTTGCTTCAATGTTCCAGAAAAGTGGCAATTTCATCACACCATGTCGCTGGATGCATACAACCTACCTACTGTTCTTTGTCTGTCCTCATGGGGCCTCTGGTGAGGGCTGCAGGTGGCAAACAAGGCACCACATGTTGTTGTTGTGTACTTTATCTTTTTGGAATGACTGTAGCAGTCATTGCTGAATACTAATGTGGTCATTCCATCCATGTTAGCATGATGTGGTTCTGACATCTTGCTATTCAGTACAGTAGCAGATGAAGTAGGGGTCTTAGTGGTGATCAGAATTGCAATTCTTCCTGCAGATTTAGTTGTACTCATGTCATTGCATGATTAGTTGTGCAGATGGCTGCTGAGATACAGATTTAGAGTCGATGGTTCATATCTGCACCGCTTTGATGCTTGTTGAGTTTCCACCCTATTAGACTAACTGGATAATCAGTATTGGCTACTATAGAAGTCACGTCAGAGAGCACAGAACAACATTAACATGATTCCAGACAGTTGTTTGCTGCACAGATACACAGCAGTGGTAGTTTCTTCAATTAAAATCCCCAAAAAGAAAACATAAGAATCTCCTCTCAAGCTGCAACATTTATGGATAAGTCTGATAACTCTGACAGCCAGATGTTAGTAAATTACTACCTTCAAATGCACAGCCCCAACTAACCCCACACACTGTAGCGATGATAGCCTTAGCAAAAACAAAATCAAGCAAAATTAGTTGTCAAATTTATCAACATGTGAAGCAAAAACAACATAAACAGAATACATTAACTGAGAAAAATGACTTAAATACAGCAGAGAAGACGTACATCATGCCCAATTTCTGCACAGGAAGCTGCTGTGTAATGAATCAGTTAAAGGAGCAAACACCAGACACCAGAGATGGAGCTCACAGACAATTAACTTACATAACTAGCATAAACAGTAACTATCTACATTCACTGTGCACACTGCACAGTCTCTTATGAGAATTCATCACAACACTTCTTTCAGGATGTTGGTTTGCTCACCATTATTACCATTATTCTCTGCCAGTCATGTCATCTGTTTACAATACCTCCAAGAGCGCATCCAATGCCCATCATCCTAATAGTGTAACAACCAATCTCGACTTTGCATGGTTCAGGTGGCGTAAGGAAGTTTAGACAGTGCTATAATTTGCACCAATCAGACATTATGACCACCTGCTTAATATTGTGTTGGTCCCCCTTATGTGGTCAAAAATGCTCTGAACCATTAGGCATGGACAAGAGGACCTCTCAGGGTGTCTTATGGGGTCTGGAGCCAGGACTTTGGCAGTGGATCCTTTGGGTACTCTGGGTTGTGCAGTGGGGCCTCTGTCAATCAAACTTGTTCCACTGCATCCAGTTGATGCTTGATCAGAATGGGCTCTTGGAAGTTTCAAGGTCAAATCAACACCTTGATCGATTGTCATGTTCCTCAAGATGTTCCTGATCGTTTGATGTTTTTACCTTATGGTGGGGTTCATTTTCCTGTGGGGGTAGACCAGTGACATTTGGGATTTCCATTTGCATGAGGGAGTGTGCTTGTTTTGGGACAGTGTTTATTTGGGTATCTAAGTCTCATCAACATGGATACCAAAATCCAGCAGAACACCACATAGCACCAATATGATCAATGTTATTTACTTCACCTGTCAGTGGTCATAATGTTGTGGCTGATTGGTGTATTCATTTCATGACAAGATCTGCACAAATCCTCTGAAAAGCAGATCAAACCCCAAATTAAGATTGTCCACATTGTGACGGCCTCCAGCGTGAAACTGTCACGTTGCCCACATCTCAAAACAAATCTTTTGAATACAAACAGAGAAATCAAAAAATGTGCTATTATAAATGTTGGACTTTTTGTTCAGTTGCTTTTCTGGATTTTTTAATCATATTGACTGAACCTTGTGATGTAGGGTTAGGGTTATGTAGAGTGCTTTGCCAACTGCTGTTTCCAAAGTATCGAAATAACTTTTGGTCTTAACATTGAAGTTTACATGATGAAATGTCCATAAAGTTCGGAGAAAAATGTAAAAATTTCATTTGGTACAATTCTATGACAACTTCTGAGGGACGTTGTGGGTCTGTATGTTCACTAGCATTTTATAAGCAGTTTTGTTTTGAGCCTTACTCTTCGTTTTTGAATGTTCATTTAGGAGACTCTTGTGCTCATTAGCTTAGTTTGGCTCCCATAACTGTCTCGAAACTATTGCTCAGTTATAGAAGAGTTTTTACTCCAACAGAGGAGGTTAAATTAAAGTGGATGATGCAACACAGCTAAAAAACTGCCTTCATTTTGCACTTTCAAGCTCTCAATTCTCTGGAAGCACTTGCTCCTTGCACTTACTGCTGGTCAGTGGCTCGAATTTGCTCGTTAAATTTCCTTCAAGTTGAACTCTGCATGGAGCATTTGCACGGATTAAATTTGCCCCTCAAGTGAATCCTGTGATCACACCACTTCAATTGGAATTAATTGATTTTGCCATGAATTTTTTTTTTGCCATTCCAAATCCTGGTGTGACGAGAGTATTGAAAATCACCCACTATGCCTGAAAAAAAAACAAGTCAAAGTGTGACTTTTCAGAGTTAGGACTTGGATTTCAGTCCCACTTCAGGCCTCCAATAAAATGACTCTGAGTGTGTGTGTCACATGAAAGCTTTCTGCTGTGTGAGCAGGTGATGTGTTTGTGTACAAGATCAGCTCCAAGCTATTGTAAAACTCCTGAGCAATTCTCTGAGTAATAATCCCTGAAATCCTGTAAACCATCAGGCAGATCCACCAGCACACAATAATAGTGGATGTGAAGATAACCGCCCTTCTTCTCCTTCCATTTTCACTTTCACGCCTGTTTTCTTTCAGATGGGTAATGATGCTATTTGGGAGGGCAGCCTTGATAACTCCACTGAGATAATCTGGCATTGTAATCCTCTCTTCTGTAAATTGGGCCCTACGACTGCCAAGACGATGGTTCTCTGAAGTGCTGTTGAGAAATGCTCTCCTACAGATTACCCCCACTCGTTTCCCATCTCATCCCCCATTTCAGCCACACTCGGGTTGTCATTTTTGTGTTTTGAGTATTGCTTTTTTTCCTTTTATTTTTTCTTTACAGAAAAGATTGTGATCTTTTTAAAGCACAGTCATTCTTTTTCTCTGAAATCCATTTTGTGTGTTTTCCCCCTTCACTGTCTCATGAAATGAAAGCTCTGCCAAAAATTGTCAACAAAGTTAGGGACACTGCATGAGGTGGCTGTTTGGAAGATTATGATTGCTCATAATAATCAGCATGCCTTCGGGCTAGACTGTGTCTTTTGATGCTTCATCGAGTACAGAAGGGTGAGGGAGGCATTTGGAAAGGAGCTGTGTATTGTATTTTGAAATGATAATGATGATGACAGGGTTGTGCTAAACCTGCCTCATGGGCGACAGCTTTAAGATGCTACAAGCAGGCCTGTATATTTTTTGACTGTGGGTTTGACTACCATATGGTCTGATGATATCTTAAAGAACTGCATTAAAACACTTTCCTATTCTGATGAGGAGCTAATTCACAGGTAGACATCCTAGAAAGAGGAGGAAATCTGCACCTTGTAACTCGGATGCAGTTGTTTTATTATCATTTTTTCTATCTGTCATTGTGAAGAAGGGAAGAAGAGGAAAGATAGCAAGATGTTCCAACACCTATCTATTAAAAAAATGATTGCATCTGAGTCATGGGTGTGCAGTGTTGCAATGCTGTTTTTCAATGTTTCGTATTTTTTCATTGTTGTTGTTTTATGTTGAAAACTGTTTATAATGTAATTCCTCATCATATTATTAAAAATTCTGGCTGCAACTTCAAAATATGCAGTTTGCTGCAAAATATCATCACTATCCTTCACTAAAGTCCATAGAATGTATATAAAAGATGCTGGCAGTCACTGTGACGTCACTCATCACTTTGTGGACTACCATTTTGAAGTGTTCAGTTTGGAAATTGCCCTTTGCTATATTAGATTTTTAGAAAAAGACATACTTAAAGAGACAGATCAGACTGTGCACTTGAGGACCCTACACACGGCAGCAACACAAGCTAGCAATGACCTGAAACATACCTTACTGTACATCTATTTTCATCTGAATGGGACCATAGTTTACAAAATGAGCATCATGCTAAATTTGCAAAGTCCTGAAACTCATGATTTAGTCTATCAGTTTATTAAGAAAATGTTTACTGAGGTAATAAATGATGGAAGAAGTTAGGCCGCTTTCTAATAGACTTCTGTTCAGTTTGACTTCTTTTTGTAAACAAAGGAGTCGCCCCCTGCTGGATGTTAGAAAGAACGCAGGTGTAAAACATTATCTTTTAGCTTTACCTTTTAGCCTTGAAAGCTACAGTATGTCCGTCTTTTGTGTGCAGTCTATGCTAAAACAGGGGTCAGATAAATTAGTTTTGGTGCTGATTTACTACCCCTTGCAACAATTAGTGAAGAAATCTGGTCAGGGGTTAACAGGTCCAGTCTTTAACCTCCTGAACTGCCCGCAGACTCATTAGGGCTGAGCCGATCATGTTGAATAAGTAACATGATATTTAAGAGTTAAAATCTGAATGAGGACTACACCAGAGCAAAAGATGTTACCTTTTAAAGTTAGATGAAGCAGCTCCAGGAAGTAAATAAATCTGTCAGACTGTGAGGCAGTGGGCAGTCTTGGAGCGTTTTCATGTAGGAGAATAGAGAAAAGAATATCTGTGAACATTCCCCCAGTGTGTGTGATCTTCATTTAAACAACACTTGAATGTTGAGGTGAGCACATCTTCTTCACTTCCCTCAGATAAAATGTCTTGATTGAGTTTTTTTACACTCAATAATGGCATTTACTTAAGTCTTGGAGAAGTCGAAGATTTTCTGGTTATCCAACAACACATAGCGCATAGCAGTAGGCAGTAAACACAAACTCAAAGCTTCCTTATGCGCAGTACTTATACGGACATGCAGTTGCAGGTTGGTTTCACAGCTGACACAGTCTGTCTCAAAGTCTGGGGATCAGAAGGTCACATGCGTAATTGCCAGATGATCAGACTAAATCTGGGTTTGAAAGTTAAAGTGCTTGTCTCTCCCTCATTACCCTTGCAGAGGTAACATTTAGCAGAGCAATAAACCCCAAAGCGCTCCACTACAGCAGCTCAGTGGCCAACAAATCAGACTGCGGTTGCACTGAGCAGCTTCCAGGTGTGAATGTGTGTGTACATCTAGAAGACAACCACTTATTCTCACTAAATCTTCCTGGTTTAGTCGAGGTTTTTGGACCACAGTTCACTTTGACTATACATTGGTGCCTTCACGTAATAGCTGCAAGTCTTTAAAACTCTTAAAAGGCAGAGCACTTACTTCCCTTCAAAAAACGCCTTAAGAACTGTTGAAAAAAGAAATTAATTTACAAAAGACTTGATATTTTCTCTTGCCAGCCTTAGGCAGTAATATGAAAAATATATATTCCATTCCGGGCTGTCAGGAAATCTTACACACTCATAAAGTTGCCAGAAGGCTCATTGTGCAAAGTGTCACTTTTTAGCAGAAACCAAAATCAACCTAAATGAATTAATCATTTTCAGTTAGCTAATTCATCCATCAATTTTGCGCTACTTAATCAGGTCCAGGTTGTGTTCATGTAATTAATTATATTATTAAATTATTGTATACTGATCAGCCACAACATTAAAACCACCTGCCTAATATTGTGTAGGTCCTTGCTGTGCCGGCCTGGAAGGTTGCTTACATAGAGACAACGTTTAGGTGGATGGTAAATGTCAAAGAGACTTCCACATGAAAGCCATGACCCAAAGTTTTCAAAGCAAATCACTGCATTGTGACAATAAATGAAAACCCAATTAAACAAAAAAAAGAAAAAATGTGATGTATAATTCTACCCTGTCATATTTTCTACTGATTTTCCTTCCTGTCCGTTCCCCCAAGAATTACATTCGTTTACAACTAAACTGATTTCTAAATTATGTTTTGAGGGAAATTTATTTTCTGTCAGGTTACAATTGCTTGTGTTGCATCCAAATCAACATATTTTTGGATTTTATTTTATTGCTTTACTTACGCTCCTTTTCAGCCAACACTTTATCAATAAGAAAACTGTTTAACAGAAGATTGCATGAACCAACATCACAGTATTGGTACCTCACCTGAGCCAAAGCCTCGTCTGATACTTTTTCCCAGCACTGTACCTTTGTCTTCAAGCTGAAAGACTTTTCTCCAATGTCGCAGTCTTACCGCCTGGGGAGAGAAAATACATTTCCTTCAAAGAATAGATGAAAATGCAGCTCGGTTGTATAGGACTATGATTATTAGGAGACAGAGTTGTTTCCCTCATACTTATCATACACTGATATTATGGTCATAAGGCAGGTATTACATGGAAAAACACTGGTGAACCCTGCAGAAATCTTGCCTCAAATACTCTTTCCCACACTGTTTTGTTGCTGCATTGGCTGTTGTTTCAAGATTCTTGCCTGTGCCGGCTTGGGCTGCTGTTCCCGGGTCACACATGGTAGCGTTAAAGCACTGCACATTAAACACTGAATGCCGAAGGATCACAAGCAATTTCAATGAGCTGCAAGGATTTTGTACAGATTTTAGACTCACACATGTGGCTCTGCTTCCGTTTTGGCTGGAAAACACAATGTTTTGGCATCTTTGACATCCCTAACATGTGCTACTATATAAAGAGAATGACTCAGTAATGTGTGTGAAGTTAGGATTCCTATTCATATCCTCTAACCTTTAAGTTTATTCTACAAGCCAGCACCACCATCCATGTTCTAAATTCTGCTTCTCACTTAGCTCTTCTTCCCTGCACCTGCCTCATCATCGATCCGCACGGGGTCGACTCTCTAATGGTGGAATGACCTTCCTATTCCAGTCATAACAGAGGAGTCACGCCTCGCTTCCTTTGTAGACTGAAAACTCATCTCTTCAAGAAGTGCCTCACATCTCCCCTCCTCCAAACATTGAATCACATCCCTTCTCCACGTCTTTCTTCTCCGCTCGCTGCCGTATGTTCTCATCACGGTCCTCTCGTCTTCTCCTCTTAGCCCCGATTTCTAGTTTGCTGCCTCGACCTTTTCGTCATTCTGTCACAGCGGTGTTCAGAGGGCGCTGTGGCTGTAACCCTTGACCTTCTTGGTATTGGTTTCTGGTAATGATGGTGATCTACTGTAGGGAGTGGGGTTCATTCTGCTGGGGAACTCGCTGGAACTTGTCAGCTAAAGGTCTGCACTGTAAATGAAAATGGGAGATTGAAAAAAGGCTTCAGAGGGAAGTTCAATATACAGTAGGTCTATATAGTGTTTTATTTGATTGAAGCTCAATACACCTGATGCAAAAAGCAGGAGCACTTTAGAATGAAAATACACCTTTTACCTATTTTTTGTCTGAATTTCTGCCTTTATGTCTCATAAAACATATAAAATCGTAAATTAACTTTTCAAATAATCATTTATATGAAACATTAAGTTTAGATTTATTAAAACGTTCAACTTGCAAGTTGTTTTTTTTTTAACTTTTTTAAACAGAAAATCCAACACTATCTTTTGTTCTACATTTGGAAGGCCGATCACAAAGAATGCCACATCAGCGTTCGAGGATCTTAGGAATTTAGAAAGGACCTTCCTAACAAATGTATCAGAGAAATAGTCAGGAGCTACTCTACTGGGGATTGGAAAAAAATAAGAAAAGCAAAATCTCAAAAAAGAATTCAAAAAACCCCAATGACAAGCCAATAAATAGCATTTTAGACCGGAGTAATGCGTCTCTCCATTTAGAAGTGTCTTTAAGGATTTCACTGGGAGATTAAAAATAAAAAACAGCATTACAATGGTCAAATCCCTTTGAAATGAAAGCATGAATTAGTTTTTTGGTGACTTTGACTGCACATGGGCAATATTTCTGAGATGACAAAATGCATTTCTAAAAGAAGCACTACACTTAATCTGTCTTTCTTTGACACCAAGGATGATCACCTCAGTTCTGTCGCGTTAAACCTGAAGAAAGTTAAGAAATTAAAACCTCACAATGCTTGCAGGTATGTGTGTCACTTTCTCTGGTGCCCTGACCAACAAAGACCTTGAAAACCACAGTTTAGCACATTTAAATTAAGCAAAAGCTTTTTTTTTAATTCAGAATGCAAGCCAAGCTTTAAAAAAAATGTAAAACGCCAAACAAGAACACCAATTCATGAAGATTCACAGCAAAAAGCTGCAAGCGACAAGGCAGCTCTAAAGGCTCTCAGTTTGCCTTAAACAAACTTAGTCATATCATTTGACTGCATATTTACACCAGCTCTGAATAGATTCCTGGTTGTCTCCCGCAGCCTCTCAAATCTCTCTCTGAGTCCTTTGCAATGAATCGTGTGAATGGAGGAAGGTCTGCTTGCTTTCACACAGTTAATCCTCAAAAGCATTCATGGGACTGAACCTGGGCTCAAAAGTGATGGTTAAAGTCACACTGCCTGTTTAGGGAAGTTAAAAAGCAGGTTGCAGGTTGCAGGTTGATTTTTTTTTTCATAAATTCTACTAAGTATTCCGTCTAAATGATCATTTGAAAAGTGAATGCATGATTTTAGATGTTTTTTGAGATATAAAGGCAGACATTCAGATGAAAAGCAGGTAATGTGGCTTATTACGTCACATGAGTGAGTTGTATCTGCCTCACTGTGCAGTAGTAGGTGGTAGTGTGTCTCACAACTTTTCATTATGGTGAACTCTTGCGCTTCTGCAGGTTGCACAAACTCTTGAGTCCACATTTTTCCTATAGAGCTATAGCCTTCATGCGTTGGCCAGTTTTATGCAAGTAAAGAGTCAGGACCTAACTGCTGCATCATATGGGGGCCTCATTTTAACCAGGGGAATTGTTTTCCCAGTGATACAATGAAGTACCAGATGGGATGTCTAAACCAGGACGTGTGAGCCGGACAGTTGGTGCAGCAGCTTCTGGTAGTGGTGCAAATGGGAGCAATAGATACAGCTCCGTCATAGACTCAGCTCAATAAAAAACACAAACTATGCACTGAAAGACTTCTTTTTTAATGTCTGCCAACTTCTATATTCATCAGCTCTCTCTCATGATGGTGCCATAAAACGTAATGACCCTCGATAAGTATTAATACTCCAATTCTTCAACAGTAGTTTGGTTATTACCTGATATGTGGTAGCAAACTTCATTGTACTGTGATGTATCACAATGATGCGTCACTATCAAGCTGTATTGTTTGAGGCAGGTATAAAACTCTGTTACATAAACAACTATAAATGTAATTGTATTGCACATAAAGACATTTTTTTTCTCCAAAATCTAGCTTCTGTTTTATTTTCCCACACTTTAAATTACTCTGGTCGCCAACCTGCAAGTTGCTCTAGGTAGCTTTAAGGACATCCTCAGATGTGCAACAATCCAGGCAATCTGACAAACGCTTTGTTTTAAAGTGCATTAAGGCTCTAAGGCTACAGCACATTTTTTTCTAAAGCCTGCCAGCAGAAGCAAGCCTTAAAGTTGCAATATATAACTCTTTAAATCAGTTTTAGAATGTTTTCGGTTGTTAACCAATATTTCTGGCCACCATTAAACTACTATTAGCTCTAAGTGTGGGGCTAGCAGCGAGACTCTAAAATGGAATCAACAATAAAAATGACAGAAAACTGTAATTAAAAACAGAGTCTTGTGGAGATAAAGCTGCAGCGCATATGGCCAGTTCACAAACACCATGAAAAACAGTGCTGAATTTTCTATGACTATGTTCACTATCTGTTTTATGTGTGGAAATTTATGGATTCGAGTAAACTGGGTCTTGATGTCGAACAGGCTGTAACTTGACCGGCTGAGGAGAGGGAGAGCCGGGGCAAAACACACTTACAGCCTGAAGGAGGATGTTTGTAGCCCAGTTGCAGTGAAACCCATTCACCCAGGTGGTGTTAATGCCCGTGTCATGGCGGTCAGGAGGCCGACAGCACCAGAGGTCCCTCGGGGGGAAGAGAGTCACACTCTCGCTCAATTAAACACTCACAGCATCTGCTTTATTAGATACTTGTGGGCAAAACCACTGAATCCATGTACTATTAACAAAGCTGCATCTGTGCATTTTTGATTTATTGATAGATTAATGTTTTTCTCCAAAACAGCCTTTCTGGCACCAGTGGTACAAAGAAATTTATGTCCTTGTTGGTTCCATGATTGTTACACTGAAGGATCCATCCGCATTTCTCCCATGTCTTACATCTGTAGCATAAGATGTTGTATGTTTATCAGCTTCTATGTAACACCATGTAATAGGAACCACAGTGAAAACAGCATGTAGGTAGATGTGATGGCTACTCAGCATAAATATGTTCATTTTCAGCCTTGAAAGAGAAAAACACCCCAGTGAGCTCGGGCATCCGGCCAGTTTCTGTCTGAATGTCATGAGGTTCCGCATGATGTTTTTCACTCACATGGCTGTTGACTGCCTGGTGGTGTCTCAGCCAGAGAATGATGAGTGGACTAGCGTATCTCAGGGACCTTGGGGTCAGAGCGGGTGCCCTTCAGCCAGATGACCAAAGTTCAAACTGCAGTGTCAGCAACTGTCCACTCTGCTCGAGTGTCCTTGCTTCAGACCGTGACCACTGCGAAACTAAATTAATGCAGCATCAAATTAAAGATATTAATAAGTAATTTTGAAGCTTCACCACAGTGGATTCCTTATATATGGATGATATCACAGTTGCATTGTGTAGGGTGTATAATATTACATTCAAAAAGTGAGTAGATTTGACTGCAGTTTCTCTGAAAGTGACTATCAGTCTTAAAATATGATTATATTAATAATATTAATAATAACCAAGACATGTATATTTTGTGTTGCGCAATCATTTGATACATTCAACATATACAGTTAGGCCCAACATTATTTATACCATGTCATAAAGAAGTGATAAAAGATGGTAAGATATTGTGTTAAAGAGAGAAGTTTTATGTATTTCTCAGTTATAGGTGTTTTGTTGTTGATGATGTTGTTGCAAATATTTTAGTCAATGCAAGCTTCTATACCATTCCAAAAAGTTGTGGTGATTCCTACCATGTTCAAAAGCATTTTAATAAACCATGAATTTAGAAAAGCTGATGCAGTAGTTCTCTAGTCAGTTAGTCAGTTAGTCAGTTGCAAGCAGAGTTGCACATTCTGGCTGCTCACACGAGGGTATGAAGTTATATCCAAGTGTTTTCAAGTGCCAGTGGTCCACAGTGCAAAACGGAATCCAAAAATGCAAGACATTCCACAGTGTGAAAAATTGCAAAGGTCATTGTAGGAAGCCAAAAGTGACCTCATGCCGTGGCAAGAATGGTAGTAACGCTAGAGGCCAAGATGCATCCAAGGATCACCACCAAGGTCATCCTGATGAATCTGAACAATTCTGGTACCAACATTTCAAGGAAAACACTCCAGCAGACACTGGTCAAAGAGGAAAGCTCTTGGTCGTCAATTCTGCAGTCAAATGAGACATAAACGAAGACTTTTGGAAGCAAGAAAATCAAATATCAGAAGCCCCAGAGCACCACCTCCACAGTCAAACATGGTGGATAGGACTGTAATATTTTGGGGGTGTTTTACAGCCAGTGGGCCAAGCAAACCTTGTCAGAGTAAACAACATCAGGAGAAAAGAAAATGACATTAAGATTCATCAGGCAGTCCAAAATACTTGTCCTTGGGCAGCATTCAACCTTCCAACAAGACATTAAACTGAAACAAAAGTGGTCAAAAAATGGTTAACAGAAAAAAAATACGAACAATTTGGATCAAACCTGGCAGTCAGGGTATTAATAAGTTTGGATATGGCATTTTTAGTAAAAAAAAAAAAATCAAGACAGCAAGAACACATAAATAGTTTAATTTATCAATTATGTATTTCTAACAATGTTTTCTCACTTGTTCGTGTCATTTCTAGCCAAAACAAATATACTGGGGAAATTAAAATTCACTGAAAATCTAATTTGGCATGAGTATGAATAATTTTGGTCTCATTTTTATATTTCTCTTTCAAATTTTCCACATAATTATCTTATTGTCTCAGAATAGCAGCTGTTTTCTTGTGATCGCAATCCTCTGCCGTGCTTACCAGCTAGCAGCTACTTTGTCTGTCTGCCGTTTGAGGGTTTGAGGGAGGAACAGCAGCATGCTGTTGGTTTATCAGAGAATTTTAACTAAAAACATGTACCTGCTTTTGATGTTGTTTACAATCGCAAGACGAAACCAAACGGCACAGTTTCGGGTCAACAAATGGAAAAATCTTCAAAGGATTCATTCCACAAAGACATGGATAGGCTATGAATGAATAATGCAATTTAATAATATTTTTTTAAGTTATGATCGCAAGAAAACAATACCTGATACCTTAAAATAAAATCATAATTAAACTGAGGTCTTGAGATGCTAGTTTAAGGAAATTGACATGCCATAATCAGTGGTTTAAGAAGTATACAAATCCTACAATGTATGAATGATGCTAAAAAGTACATAGATATTAGCATTTAAATGTAGGTTAAATATTAAAGCAAGTGTACTGGCCCATTCCCCTGCACTGATATATCATTGTATACAGTTTGACATACAGTTTTATATACAGGGACAGCAGATGAATCCGAGGGTTCATCACATGGTTATGGGAAAGGAAAGAAGTTCTGATTCACAAATCTGTTTTCATTTTTTAAAACTTTGTCTCTGTTCTTTGATTGTTGGTGAGATACTGGATCATTTGTACCACTTACATGAAACCACATGAGAAGTTTTGGGGCGTGGAACGATTATCAAATTATAGAAATCATACACTGCTTTTTGGAAGAAGTCAGAAGCCAAAAATGGAAAACACTGGTTTAATCCTGAATAGAGCGTTGTATTCCTAAATCATGTGATATTATTCATTGTGTCAAATCAATCAGGTAATTGTAGTGCTGCAGAAAGTCTGATATTTCGACCTGGGATGTGGTGGAGTGAACGTAAAAAGTAAAAATAAGTGTACTTAGCACTACTTTAAGTAAATGTACTTACTTCTCACAACTGGAGGCGTTAAAATAATGACGAGCAGCTTGTTGTCCCAAGAATCTCCAGATAATAGATGTCAAACATCAGCATCCACAGATGTTCTACTACAAATGAATAAATATGTTTGAGATTATACCGGTGTATTTTTGAAATAGAAGTTTCTAAATGAAGCTCTCTGCCAACCATATGCCACTGTTTGATGTCTTAACACAAAATTATTGGTATGCAACAGTGGGTGCTGATAGCGTATCATCTAAGACATATTTACATCTGTGTGAGACGGTGAAGTGTATCAAGTGAGTGTTTTGTAACAGCAGCAGATGTCTGTCTTCAGCTCAGTGTCTTGGCAATGATGGAAGGAGCGAAAGAGAATCAGAGCTCCATTTGTTCTGCTTCCATTAGTCCTGAAGCTGACCTCTGACATGAATTCACATGATAAACAAACAACCAAATCTCTGCTAATCTTTGTTTAGTTGGAAAACCTTCTGGGGATTACAAATCCCAGTATTGGATTAAGATCAGACAGACACCAAATACACACAGCAAACCTCTAATACAGCCAAATGGCGAGACATGTTTCCAGTCTTCTTCCTATGGTTGCTCATATTACAAAGTCACTCCTGCTTTGCACTCAGCTGTGAGGGATGAATGCAAGTGAAGAGCAACTTGCACCTTTTTAAGCCCGGTGAGTTAATTATTAGGAAAGTGAAGACGAAGCTAGAAGTCTATAGATGTACTATCATAACATTTAGAACAGTCTGTGTATAAAAATATCCACCTCAAAAAATAAAATTTTGTGGAGACCTCACAAGAGATTGAGGAGCCAGCAGTTTTACAATGAGAAACAGGAATCATAACACTGAAAAGGTCCAAATTGTATATTTGTATGCATATGTCAGACCACAGCTTCACAATTATGAGCCTGCTGGGCGTCACAGAGTCCAGGAACATTGAAGGATTAGAAGAATGAGTTGCCATCAGTGAGAAATTCATTTGTGGTTTGAGGAGAACTAGTGGAGAAGAGGCCAGACGTCTTGTAGAGAAACTGACCCTAGGTTATATCTCAGTACTGGAAAATTTGCTGTCACATGTCAGGCTATAAGTCAAGTACTGTTTGCAGGAATATTAATATTCACCATAGCAGAAACTAATGCACAAGAATCAGTTTTTATTGGTAATATCTTGGTTGTCTAACACAAATCAACACTATGGTTTATGGTGAAACATGCAAGAGCGTTGACTAATTTGGAAGTTAGCAAACGATAAATGATTACATGCACAGTTTGCAGTTTTGTTGAGCTTCCTGACGTAGACATGCCGTCTGGGACACCATCGTATAACCAGAAACATACTCTTCCTGTCTCACATGAGCACTGCACATGGCCATGTTATTTGCTAATAACGCAGCAATGAAGTTTTTGTCTTGCCCACACACAAACCCTGCAACCTCCGTAAGTAAGAGAAGTGCGAACTCAGTATGCCGATAGGCTGGAGTTTGTGCAACCTGCACATACACAGGTGCTCACCATGATAAAAACATTGTGAAATACAAGGTAATTAGTAAAAAAAAGTCCAGCTTTCTTAATCACAGCTGCTCAAACTCACCAACACCTACTGCTGCGCGTTGCGCTGAGGCAGACATGACTCCCTAATGTGACATAATGCAACGGTTTTAAGAGCATTGCTCAGAAAGCTTACTTTTGCATCTGAATGTCTGCTTTTCTGTCTCATAAAACATGTAAAATTGAGAAATATTAAGCAGAAGTTTGCGAATTCAACCTCCAAGTGGCTCTTTGACTTTTTCTGAACAGACATTCTGACAGTAACACTCTGCACTGAGATACAACTGTCATCACATGGCAGTTGTACAACTAAGTTCAATGCCATGAATCATTATGAGAACAGAGTGTCTGAAAGCAAGCACGCTGTTCTTTATTTCTATGACTCAACAACCATTCAAAAAATTATTAAGTATAAATTTTGTACAAAAGTCGGCCTGCAAGTTGCGCTTTAAAACACACAGAGGCACAAAGCAGCACTTGTAGACTTGAAACTGTGCAAGCTGTCATCTACAGTGCAACGTGATTCAATTGTTTTGGCTTGGCACTTTTGGCTAGGAACACTCTATGTAAAAGGAAACACTAATGTGGTTAAACGTTGATTGCCAGCAGTGCCTTTGAAATAACATTAGATGAACAGTGCAGGATTCATAGATCTTTTGTAGTCTCACAGCAGTAAGGCGACGGTCAGAAAAATACAACCAAGGCAATGGGTTAGTGTTTTTATGATCAGTAGTATTACCTCAGTCTACTGTATAAATTCTATAACCACTTGTTTCATCTCTTTCTTCAAACTGTATGGTGTTTGCTGAGCCAAATATTAAAACCCAAGACTCCATGTGACTTACTGTTGTGTCCATGTTGTTGATGGTGTCATTTTTCCAAAATTAAGCCTGGCATGTTTGACAACTCTGAAAAATTTGGGATATGGAAAACATTCAGTGTATGTACTGCAAGGTTTTGCTAATTCCATATGAGACTAGATTGAAGGCCAAACATCCCAGAAACAAGCAAGAAGTAAAGTTAGCTAATGTTATTATTATTATACCAATTTTTTAAAAAATAGTTATTTACCACAGGTTAAAGGAATCCCCAAAGACACAAAAAGCAGACATTATCTTACAATATATGCACAACCTTAAGTCACATCCACACATTCAGAAGATCCAGAGTTGCACATTACATTAGTTCATCACACAAAGCATCAATCCAAGTTTGTTTGTATAGTGTTGTCCCAGTGGAGTGGCATGAATATATCTACATGTATTAAGGTTTATTGACAGGCAGGGGTATGTCCAGCCTGTGGATAAACACAGGTAGATATTCTCTGTGGTTCTTTGTGGTCCTGCTAGAGGACGAGAAACTGAAGCCTCATGGAACACTGTCATCATTATACTGGATTCATAGCCCACATTTCTCCCCTTCTGTTCTTCAGCTTTCAGTGCTGTTGCTCGCTCAAAGAGACCCGAGGGACCAAACATGAAATATATAGCTTGTGTGTGTTTCTCGTAATTGGCTCTAAGGTGATGCGAGTCTTCCAGTTGTTTCTGCAATCTCCAAACCTGGCTGTTTGAATTCCGCCATTGTGCTCCTCTTTCTCAATGCAGGCATTTGTTGACTTACTGCAGCATGATTGTCGGTCCTGAGGCCATTTATGGGCTGCAGACTAGTTTTTAAGACTTTCTCATGGTCACAGGATTGCCTTGTATTTATTCGCATGTTTGGTATTTGAGCTGCTGTTGGTGGATCGGGGGATTGTGACAGTGTTGAAGTAGGGGTTTGCCCAGTGATTACATAAACAGTATATGACAGGTTTACCATAATAACAACTATAGTATGTTAGTAAGTACATGATCTTTGTACAATATGTCTATTGGTGATCACTATCATTTGAGTACCCCATAATGTTTACTTTGTGTAAACAGTTGCATCCCTTCTTCTCAGCTACACTATCATAGTTGTGGTTCTGTGACTATCTCCACACCCACTGCTCTTGTTTGTAATGCTTATGAACACGTGGTTTGTTTAACATACCTGCACGCAAGATACTTCTAAGGCATGCAGAGTCCCACAGTCATGGTTTTGATATTGCTAGATTACCAACAATCTCCAACAATTATGAAAGCATTTTATGGTGATATACATGTAAAAAACAGCAATTTTATAATACAAAATATTTTTTCTTGATATAAAGACTAATATACACAGTCTGGGTCTGGGCTCATGGGATTAACCAAGAAGAAATAATTATTATTTGGCTGTATCAGACTTGTAGATGCTGAATGATAACAACACCAATGTTACTTGACAGTCGTAAAATATTTTAGAACATGGGGTGCTCTTTAGTTTTCATGAATATTTGTTTAATTATTTTATATGTAGAAAATAATAAGTTGGTAATAAGGCAAAAAGCTGTCACAGTTTTATGTTAAGACAATGTAATTTTGTACTCAACTCATCGCTTTTATGTAAAGTGACATAAAACAGAAACACTGGATTTTAGGAAAATGTACAAATAGAGTGAAATCATCTATTTTAATATATGTTAGGTGCGCAATGTATGTGTGGTTTATTAGACTTGAAAAAACTTAGGATGTGTTAGCTTCATACATCATACACAAGAATTCAAATATCAAAATCTGTTGACTTAACATTAAAAAATAATGTCAACCTCATATGGCATGAGTATTTGTTTCAGCTAACACAGAGTTTTTATGTAATTTTGAAAATTTTGAAGATTTTTGTAGACTCTGCACTTACATTTTGCTTCGTGGATGAATTGGAATTGATAGGATAAAGAGAAAAGCCCTAAATCAAATTAAAATTCACTGGTACACTTTCATTGAGTTTTTTAAGGTACTTGGCAGGGAGGTTGTTCCAAGTGTCTTGAAGATCTTGGCACAGTTGTTCTGTGTATTTAGGCTGCCTCAGTTCTGACTCTTCATGTAATCCCAGACAAACTTGATTAAGTTGAGATTAGGGCTCTGTGGAGCTCCTAAAATCCTGTGCAGTACTACTTGCCACTGAAAATAGCTCTTAATGATTCTGGCTGAATGTTTGGGGTTGTTTTCACACTGCAGAATGACTCTAGA
Source organism: Dascyllus trimaculatus (assembly GCA_024666655.1). NCBI lineage: Eukaryota > Metazoa > Chordata > Actinopteri > Pomacentridae > Dascyllus > Dascyllus trimaculatus. The sequence goes on along the minus strand of CM045451.1, from coordinate 17,023,262 downwards.
ACTGAGTAGACAATCAGATCACATAAGGGATAAAAATCTCAACAACGTAAGTGCCTGAACCTCTTTCATATTTCTGTATATATGGCACCTGCATCTACAAATACACCTCATGTCTGTTAGAGTAACTTCAAGCAAACAAATAACAAAAATATAGTTAAAATTTACATCTGCTTTGCCATAGGAGTTCCCATTTTACCAGAAAGAGTCTCTGATATCCTTCTAGTATTGTTTGTGCCTTGAAAAAAGCTTGGCTGACTTACCGTATCAACTTCCTATGCAAACAAGTGAGCACCAGTTTGAATGATGATGACAGCCCACAGCTCTTCTGCCCTTTTCTAACCAATTATTGCGTTCAAGTTTCTCAGCACCTCCGTTGTTTTTGCTTGGAAGTGTGGTTTTGTGAGATAAGAAGGCAAGACGCAAGGAGTTCGTACCCCTTTGTTTGCTGAAAGTCACAAAATGAAAGTGACCTGCCGTGTATTATAAAATGTCATCACAAAATAACTCCTGGATTCTCAGAGGAAGAGATCACTGATCAGAAAGTTGTTATTGTCTCTGAAAACAACCACGACCTTATTGTTAAGGGGTAAATGTAGAGATTTTGGGAAATATACTTGGTTTCATGGCAAGAGTTAGATGACAGAATTGATGCTAATCTAATGCCAGTACGGTAAGCTTGTTAACTTCACTTAGTGTAAAGGCTGAAAATAGACATACACAACCCATGTAAAACCACAACTTGTCTCCTTTTATGCATATGTTTTTGTATTGACGAATCAAACAAGATGTGACCCATTAATTATCGAGATTGCTACATGTGTTTTCTTTGGATGAAGCCAGGCTAGCTATTATCCTGATTTTTCAGTTTTTTGGCTAACTTTGGGTGGCAACTTGCTCCACAAATACAAGAATGGTATCATTGTTTTCATCCAACTCTTGACAAGACAAAAAATATGCATATATCCTGAAATGCTGACCTATCCTTACAGTCAACTCAGCAATTATTTTGTCAAGTAGCTTTGCATGTACTGTGCACACGTAATGATCTATACTGGAAAAGCGCCACAGCCCACGGCTATGGAGGTATTTGCATTGAGGTTTTAACCACTTCTTTGTTAATCTGAAGAATATGATGTAATTCTGAAAACTCAAAAGGAGAACAGCTTTTCAGTATCTCAAACCTCTTTTGCAGATTGTTGTGGTGAACTGAAGGTGGCCAAACATTTACCAAGTCCACCCAAGTCTTGCTCCTCTGCCCTGTTGTCCTCTCCATCACCTCCAAAGTGCTTCACCACAACAGGCAGCATTGCACTGCCAAAAGAAATGACTGAAGTAAATCTGCTGGTGTTGAATCGCAGCTAACCCCAAACACAGACTTTTTTTTTCTACATCTTAGAGGTCAAGGAGGAATGTAATAAAAAAAGCATGTCCTGGAGTCGTGCTTGTTTATCTGACTACCAAAGTGGCTAACAGTATATGTATCATAACCAGTGCAGAGGCCACTTGAACTGTTGTCCTGTGTCCAACTCAGGAGCATTTTGACAAGAAAGACTGACTGAAATGGAAATGCAATAGATGAAGGCTTGAAATGAATGACTCAGTGAGTCCATGGCCATCTATTAGATTATCATCAAACGCAGATCCAGTCAGACCGAATGCCTCAATTCTGCCATCTCTGCACAGGTGTCTTATTAATGTTTCTGGCAATGCGCTGCACATTATCATCACCAGCTGATTAACTGTTGTTGCTACACTGTGTCCCTGCATTTGAATTATATTCAGCAATTTTCTTTTGCAGGTCATTCAGAGTATACAGTCTTATACAATGCAGCATTATAGAAACATGTTTTATTTTGAAGGAGGCTGAGCACAATAAAGATATTTATTTGAAAAATGTTGTGTATTGATTCATTGTAGTAACTATATATTGTATAGTGGAGGACAAACAAAAAAAAATTGAATTGCAAGACCTTTTGTGAAGCAGTTTTGTTGGTTTCAGCTCCTAAAACACAAAGATTTGCACTTCACTGTAAATGGAATATCTAAAAATTGTTGAATGTTTGTAGGGAACAATAAACAATCCGAAGAGAATAGTGAGGCCTCTCAGAACTTGTAATGAATGGGTTTCACTATTTTTGACATTTTATAGGTAATCAAAAAAAGATTTCATCAACATTTCTTTTTTATTGTGAAACATAAAGGAGGTAAAGTCTTAGTTTTTTAAGCATATCATGAGCAATAGTAAGTGTCACCATTATGGCTGAGCATTTACTGTGAAAGTACACCGATGACAGTCTCAAAAAACATGGATTCAAGCTCCTGGGCTTACATAGGGAACAAACAGAACGAATTGTATCAACTTGCTTCTGTATCATTATTTTTCTTCAGAATCGGTCTGCAGTTTAAACGTGTGGCTAAAATACTCCGATACTACAACTTGCTGTTATGTAGTATAGAGTAGTTTTTAAGCGTTTAGGCAGAGTTGCAATTAAGCTATTTTCAGAAAAGACAGGATTATTTTCATGAGAGAGGTTAAAGCATAAATATGTAACTCTGACACATAGTGAGGAATTTTTAGGGGTTTAATCCATAACCACAGAGGGATGTTACCTGATTAAAATGGTTAGCTGCATGTATCATATAGTAGAAATATCCAGTCTTCATATCAGAGTACAAACTGTGCAAACACATATAATTTTTACGTGAATATATGTAATTTGATGTTATGATATACTTTTCCATAAAGTGTAAACATATCATATCAAAATTATAAAAAATTATTACGGTACCTCACGTTTGCTAATATGGTATAAAAAAGTATCATTTACAAGAAAAATAATCTCCTTAATGTTGTTTCACATTCGTTTAAATGGATCCAACTCCCCACACCAAGTCAAACTATGTGTGTGTTTAAATCCTCCATCCTACGCTCTGATTGGCTGGCTGGGTTCACAGGGGCCCTGATGTTAAGGCATTTAACATCTGGGAGAAAAGTGAGCCGTGCTGGGCGGAGCGCAACACAAAAACCCGAGCCACTGGCCAATCGGAGGGGACTTGTTTCTAACACCGCTCTGTGATTGGACGGAACGCCTGTCAAACTAAGTGTCAGGGGGCGTGGCCTGAGCGGCTGCCGAAGTGTTGTGATTTCAGTCTGACTGGCTCCAGTCCTGTCACAGCAGCGAGGGGCGCCTTTTCGCTCCGCTGGCGCTCTGGGAATACGAACCATTCGGCGAAACAACCAGCAAAAACTAACAACTCTTCCTGTTACTTACTACTTTACTGCTTCTCCTCTGCGACAGTATCTCCTCAGGAAGACTACGACGTATTCTTTTTCACAGTGGAACTACGAAGGAAACAATAAGGTAAGAAGTGGTTCGTTTGCTAGTTGAATACTTTAGCGATGCTGCTGCAGCTGTGTCTACTTTGCTAATTAGGAGTCCGATGCACGTAAGTTTGACACAACAGAGAGATTATTTCAGCACGTGAAGGGCGCTGATAACTTAAAAACAACATTTTCGACGTGTTTGATTAGTCTGAACTGTCCCTTCACTCTTTCTGAGTTGAATTTGGGCTCTGGAGAAGCCACTGCTTGTCTGTGTTTTTCTCGGGAGTCTCGGTCATTTTTACACGGGGAGCGGGCAGCTTGTATCAGCCGTGGTTGCACTGATTTCTATCCAGTCATCTATATGTGTTTCAAGAACGGGTTTCGAAAAGGTATATTTTCTGTGCCTTCTTAGATCAGTCCTGCAATATTCAGATCGTGTTTTCACTCTGTTGTTGCTGCAAGAGTCCACAGCAACTTGCAGCGAATAAGCAACTAATAAATTGTGCCTTTGAGTGGCAGCCTGCCTGAGACACTAATTGAATTTGCATACCCCGGTTCATTTTCTAAAGAAAACAGACCAAACTTGTTTTCACGGGACCTGTCTGTGCAAGAAAAAGGCAGCGCATGATGAAGAATTTGCCCCCTTTTAATAGAAGATAACATAAATACGTGCATTTGAGCTTCTGGGGAAAAAAACAGTAACTGCACGCCTGTTCTGTTTTATGAAAACAGCCCATTTCTCTCTCACTTTGCATAATTTTTTCCTCCTAAATCATGCTTACTTCATCTGCAGTTTTGTCTAAATGCCAAACTCGGAGGGAAAACGATGAGCTCATTGTTCTAACAGGTTTCTGCTTTTGCACGCAGAGTTTCAGCAGCAGCAGCCTGTGTTGGACCTCAGTGTTGCCTACGATGCACAAAGAGATTTGAAACCTGTGTTTTTCTCCACTAAGATTCCTCGGAGCTGCTGGTGGTTATTTATGTTGAAATAGATGCTCAGAGCTGCTCTTGAGCCATTCTTTGCAGAAATGGGACTATGGTTTGTCTCAGCCTGTTGTGCATTAGCCCTCGCATCTCCCTCAGTGGGTGTTCAGTTTCAGTTGAGGCTAAGAACATTTCAACAATAAATAAATCTTCCCCATGCACAAACAGAGACAGACTACACCACTACTTTTTCGATTTTGGCCTGTTGCAAGGTAATATTGTATGTGCCCTCTCGCCTGACTCAGAGGCTGCGGGTCTTGTTATTTTTCTCAGATCTTTCCCGAGCCTTGCAAAAGTTTCACAGGCGTTTAAAAATTTATGTTCAGCTTAAAGGTTACATTGCCTCGATTGAACAGCAGAGGCAACATTTACTCATTCAGAATGTGTCTTTTGTTTTGGCTTTGGCTGCTTGGGGAAAAGCATCATGCACTTCCTAGTCCAACCAGTCAGATGTTTAAGTGGAGACAGTGTGGTTGGATCTTGTGATTGTCTTTGGTTTTTCCATGTCTCTGTTCATCTCAGCTGCTGCAGTGATATCACCGGATGGAGGGTGTTGCTTATGGCTTGCGGTTTCCTACCGCAGTTGTACAGTGACAGAGCACTCTTTGCTGCTCAGAGGGCATTGCAATGTGGTTTCAGGTTATTTTATTTGACATGTAACTTGTGTGCTGACAAAGAGAGGTGCTGCTGCTGTGCAGCACTAGTGGGATGCACCTTATAGCCTGTTTGATAATGAACCAGAAGGTCTGTCTGTGCTGTGACTTATACTATGTATTAATACATATCAATCTACAATCAACTCTTGTTTGTGGCGGTCACCCATGCACACAATCGACAAACTCTTCTTTGTTTTTTCTTCCTCTTCCACACATTACCATTAGGAAAGTCATATTCTGCTGACGAGTGACTTACAGTCATAAATGTGAGAGAGACCAAAGTACCAGTGCTGCATTCATTTCCTCGTCACTGCTGAAAATTGCTTGCTCTTCGTCCAGCTCTCATTTTCAGGCACTGATAGGTCCGTTTGTCAGTTAGCATGGTTAATGGTGCATTTAGCCCAGTGTGTAATTTTATTTCCGATTTCCATTTCGTCGCTTGCTTTTAGTTTGAAATGACAAGAGGCCCCAATGGAGGGGCCCTGTGTGTGCAGATGGCATCTTCCTAATGGTCCTCAGGGTAATGATGGTTGAAATAGGCTCCTAACCAGGGGCTGAGGACTGTGGCCCTTGGGGGACATTCAGCAAGCCTATTTCCATTTTCATCATCAAGATAAAGTGTTCAATATCTGAACATAGCTATATATAATGCTCATACACACACAGTTAGTCTGCAGTTTGAATTGGTCTGAAGAAAAAAGAGTTGAAATTCAGCGGGACAGATAAAGACACTTGACATTAAATTCCCAGGCGAACTTGAAGTTGCTGAATTGTTGCAGTCATGCTCATTTCGCCCCCCCCTATTTTGAGCTCAGTAGAACTTGAGAGCATTGGATAATATATTTTGGGCTATACCGCTGTTGTGACACTTCAACAGCGGTGATTTGTCTGAAGTGTCTCAGACTTCAAGCACATGTGCAACTGTTGATGTCCAAAGAATGGCTTGGTGCAGTGCTGTGCTTCAGGAAGCAACAGTTAATCTCCGCTCCTCATCCGCGACATATGGGATTTTGTTTGGCCCTGCACCTGAGAGAGGCACTGGTCTGTGGCACCTCATATTTCATTTTGATAATGGCTGGTTACCCCTGGCAACTGTGCAGCCAATGAAAGCCTTGCTTCTTTAAGGGCATGGTCGTGGTGGTGGTGGGGGTGGGAGGGGTGGGAGGGAGAGGTTGGGTTATGAGGATGTGAGCTCCAAGGCTGCACCCCTCCACCTTGCGGCACCCCCACCCTTTCCTGGCTAGTTGCATTGTGTCCAGTGAAGGGTGTGGGACCCCTGGGGAGTGAATTATTACCTGTCAGACCCACAGGCTCCCTGTCATCCATAATCCAGGGCTGACACAGCACAGGCTGGTCCAGGCTATCTGCTGAGACCACCAGGCCTTGGCCTCCAGGTCTGGCCCCGTTTGCCCACAGCCGTTAAAAAAATCACATTAACATGTTGCATCAAGCATTACAAATGCACAGGTTAAGGGTAGCAGACAGACCTGCCTTGTGCCTTCTGCAACATGGCAAGTAGGTCTTCCATTAGTGTTCTGACTGGACATAACTTTTTTTGTCCAATAGTTTTTGCATCTGCTTTTCCAACTGAACTGAAACGGCTTCTTTACCGTGCTTAGAAGAAAAGTTTCTGCTCAGTTTTTTGCTGATTCAGTGCACTGTATCTCCCAGGTATATTGGTCTGCATGATTTTTAACATTCATTTACAGATTGCCTGTGGCTCAGACATAATGTGTACTGCCAATTTAGTTGTATCTGTTTCCTTATTATTGTTGGAGCCCACTGAAAGTAAAGGTGAATACAGAGCTGACAACATTTTCTCCCACTGGTCCAATCATCAGCTATTAGATTTGCATCCTTGGCAGATTTGTAATTACTTTTGATTCCAAAAACAGGCATGCAGTCGCATCACTCCTGTGGTCCTGGTGTGGTTAGTGCAAGACTGGAAACTATAGCCAAGCTGATGAGTGTGTAAATTCTGGGAGGAAAACCTTTGAGTTCAGTGAGAGGCTACAGGGAAGAAGAGGGAGAAGAAGAAAAAGATGGCAGGAGGCAGCAGACCACAAACTGGACAAGTGACAGGCTTTGGTTTGTCCACCGAGACTGGCTGTCTTCCTGTGGTTTTGTCGAGCTGTTCTTCAGAAACATTAACCCATTGTCGAACATGAACTTGGGCTATGCTTGCCAACCCACCATGGCCACAAGCAGCGCTGCAGGAACAGTGGATGACTATCTGGTTTCTTTTCATGAATCACAGTGGATAGAGTCAAGCAATTAGAGGGCAAAATATAACCTGTAGCTCACAAAGTCAGCAATTTTCTTCTGATTTATATTTGTAGGTAAGAGAGGTCTAAAGTCCCGTGAAAGATTATTTGTTAAGAATTAAAACCTCAGTTGCCATATGTTTTTCAAGGTTTTTATTCCCCTTTGCTTCCTTTCTGTGTTAAGTCATGCACTGAGGTTTCTGTGTTTTCATTGTGGTTTTGTGTTTAAAAAGGCTGCAGTCAAGGTAATAATGCTTGTACAATGATGCTTTTTGTCCCTGTTACTCCAGTATGGGCTGCCCTTTAGATAAAGGACAGAATACCTATTTTTTATATAGTATCATAGACACACACACACTCTTTGATTTGTCTAACAAGGAGACAGTACATGCTATCCACAGGGCTGCTTGGAAGCAGCATGCACAACAACAAGGATCTTTTGAAAGGGAAGGAAATGAATCATCCAAAAAACGAATCCTTGTAAATTTTTCATGCATATTTCGTGTAAAGAACTGGTTAATGCGACCCTATATATGCATGGATTTTCATCGTTTTAAAGGATTATTCGCTGATGACTAAGCACAAAGATCCTCCAGAACTCCCATTCAGCTGCACCATCCACAATCCCCAAAGTTCTGTGTATTTTAAAAACCTTGATACATCTGTAGCATAACTCCCTCAAGATAAAGACAATACAGACATCACAACAGACTGTCTCTGGCCATTATAGAGCGCACGGAAACACAGCCTCAATTCTAATTCCATTTCAATTATTCTTGATTCTGTGTTTAACTGTAGGAAGCAACTGAAATAACAAAACAAGTGTCTCCGTGAATAGCCTCTGGCAATACATACCAGCTATCGATTGTTGAACTCTTAGTTGGGTGGGGTGGGGGATGGCAAAAGTGCGTTGGTTTCTTGCTCCAAATGATCTCTTAATCACTTCATAATGTGGACAGACCTCCTGCATCATTGATTGGCCAGTCAGGCTGAACATGGAGCAAATTGCCCCCTGACTTCCCAATCTCCTGTCCAAGTTACTGGTAGTGAAGAAATTAGACACTGCTGTGAAACCTGACATTTTTAAAACTGAATATTCATTTTGTTGAGATAATACTGTAGACCATAAAGACTTAGTACACTGCATATAAAAGCTCCCATATCTGGTAGGGATCTGCATTAACCCTCTGAACTTCAAGCAGTTTCTGGGTGATTCTTGGGCTAATTTTTCACCGCAGTGTAAAGTCCTGCACCTTTATAGAAATGTAACAACCATGGTTAGAAGTGGAGAGAACTAGAAATTGATTTTTGAGCAGTATAACAAAGTCATAATGCTGTTTTTTTCTTTTTGAAAAAAGTTACTTTTACTTGATTATTTATTTTACAAAAATGGAAAATAACTGGAATTAACATGTGCTGTATTGTTTCCACAGGTGTTACCAATACTGGGGGAAAATGATGGCTGTACATAATATACATATTTTCCTCCTTGCGTTTTTAATTTGTTACTTATCCACTATCTGCTCTATGTAAAAACAGCCTGCAGTTCCTAAAATTTTGTCACTTTTTTTTGACTGTTGTTCGCAGCTAAGTCACTCATGACCACTCAGTAGAACAGGAGGCACAGAATTTTTTGTTTGTACAGAATCTCGTTAGTCTAAACTATTTTATTTAATTTCAAATGAGACCTGTAGAATTGAGAATTTTTGTGCAATATCACAATTTTAAGCTTAAATTAGGCGAATCTTACAGATAGAACTGCAGATAATACATGATTAGTTTGAGGACTGTTGGACACCTGGAAATTTTATCATTCTTCTGGTTTTTACAGTTTCTGGTTCTGATAAATGGAGTAATTTGACAAGTTTATTTGTTTTTTTTTAAAGATAATATGCCTTTTAAACCTGCTAATATGTGATGGGTTTCAGAGCATTAAATTGAAAATTCACCAAAAGTAAATCTTCTCAGTTACCTACTGTAATCACAGTGGTATGCTCTCAAAAATATGAATCAGTGCTTTTTAATTGCACCTGAAAGTTCAGCAGCATATCACATCTAACTCATTTTGTGCCTGTGTCCTTCATGAGTTCTCAGTCCAACCAGAAGAGGTTGAATTGCAATAAATGTAATATCCCTGATTGTGCAGTGACATTTAATGTTTGAATAATTCTAGAAAATGTATTAATTTATTTTATTTATTGTAATTATTTTTATTGCTTGGGGAAAGCCTTAACTAGATTGGAAAGCATAGAGGTAGACAGAGAACAATAAAATGATGGTGTGCATTTCCTTAGTTGGAACTAAGCCTATACCTGTGGTATCAGGATTTGCTTTATTTGGATACATTTGTTTTGTGCTGATTTACTTTTGTAAGAACTTGACACCTCAAATGTACGGTAAGAAGGAAAATATAGAACCAGTGTGCACCTGGGTACAGCTGGATAGATCTGTTGTTACTTCATGCATGTTTTAGGGAGAGCTGTATTCCAGATTACATGGTAGGACATCACTTTATTCGAATGAAAGTTACTCAGTGTAGAGCTGGGTGATATAGCTGAAAGATTTATCATGATTAAATGTTTCATTTTACTCAACATTGATTATAATCGATGACTTAAATTGACCTATTTTTGATAAAGGACGCAGAAAGGGGTTTTATGTGAATTTAACCACTTAAGCAATTATCAAAGTACACATAATAAATAATATGATTTTAATGTTAAAAGAACAATGAGAACCATAAATAAAGACAAAGGACTGATTTTACCCTGATGTGCAGTAAGTAGAGAAAGGCTGTAAATCCTGTAGGTACACAGAATGAACAGGGCTAAACTGCCACACCGCAGGTTGGTTAAAGTACAGAGTGACTGACCAGGGCTGTGTATCAGCAGACCGGAACCCCACTCCACACCGGCCGCACACACCATGGCATCAAATCAGTCAGCCCTCGGATCAGGCTGCCAGGAGTGCGTCACTTTGGTGGAGATGGTAGTAGACACAGTGTCATGGAGGATTTTAGACCACAAAGTCCATTTTGCAAACACTGGCTGCAGCCATCATAGGGGAAGTCTGCAAGCACAGACAGGGGTGGTGAGAGGCCCAGGTGACCAACGACTAGCAGGCCTTGGAAGACTTTCATAAAAGCCATGAAGAGAGTGACGGAGGGAGATGGGGCTCCACTATCAAGGGATATGAAACTCTGTTGTGAGCCAGGATGGTGTTTTCATCGCAGTTTGCATATGATGCATTTGCCATTGTTATTTCTCAGTATTGTATTATCGCCTAGGCCTTATTCAGTGACGCATGCCAAAGCGTCCTCCATGAGGTACCTGGATGTTCTGCACTTTAATGCAAATTTAGTCACACGGAGCACATACATTACTGTCGGCTAAGTGTGTAGGAAGCATTGTAGGAAGCATACAACGGAATTTCTGCTGACCCTCCCACACAAATGGGATGAAATAATAATCATATGACTCTTCTGGACTTTAATGTTATTGAATTCTGATAACAAGAAGAGTAATAAAGTAAATATTTGGAGCGTCACAACTGCTCCTTTTCACTTTTTGTATAGGAGCAAAAATGCTTTTCTGGGGTAGTGCACAATATGTGATGAATGCAGAAGTTGTAGCAATGGGGGTTGCCTGCTATGTCAAAATTTGGATTTACCAGAGAAAAAGAGGCAGAAGGAGCCATGATTTCATTGTACATTGTTTCCTCGATGAATGAAGGAAAAACATATGGGACTTCTCATCTGGCTACAGTTTATTTCTAAGGTGCATCAAAGGAATTTTGATTTCAAATTTCTTTGATTTTGATTAGTAGCCACTGCATGTTGTGGGCATTGTGGGCAGTGCTATAAGTCTAGATTTACTTTGGCATCAGCATAGTTTTGTTTTATTCCCCATTTTTATTTTTTAAATAGTTATTTTAATTGCCTCTTCATAAAACCAGTACCATTTTACAATGTATACTTGTTACAACTTTCATCTATATTGCCTCTACTGCAACATATTTTTTCCTCATTTCCATCCTCATTGCTGAGTGCTTGTTCCTGTGGTTTTTCTGTGCTTCATTTCCCAGAGATTGGCTCTCAATCAAGCAGTGTGGGCAGCACCGTAACGTCCTTTTCCTTGGATTTTCAATTTGTGAAGTTTTTGTTTCTGTTAGTGGAGTTATTTTCTTTGCCCGTTCAGCCACGGTGGCTATCACAGCTTGTACTAACAGCCCAGTTACTCTGCTATTTCCTCCAAACAAACGGCTGTTGTTTCTGGAGGAAATGTAACCATCCATCTTTGTGCCAGAAGTTATTTCCCTGGATAGACCTACCAGACACCCAGGGCCTCTCACCACCTCTCCTTGATTTGGTGTGCACTCTCGAAAAGAACTTTTGGTACAGCTGGCGTTTGTCTTGTTTTCAGCTCAAGTAGCTGTTGCTGACACATGTTGCCTTGATTGAGAACATGTCTAAATGTCAAACAGTCAAAATAGAGTTTGGCCTGACGTGTTTAGCTGCATATAATTAGTTAATCATCTTGCATCCAGCCTTCGGTAACGCTGATTAAAAATCTCACTACTGATAGAATGATAAAATTGAGAGAAAACAAGGTTGATCCAGATATGATAAAAAACCCAAAACAAAAAAAAAAGCAGGTTGGCTTCATTAAAGTTGGCTGACGATGCCTGAGAATCTACTGTCAGCCGTGTCTGTTTTGGCACAATTCTATTAGACTGTTCATTAGTCGGTTGTTTAAACTCAACTGAGCTGGACACACTTCCCTGCCAGACTGTTTAAATTTGTTTTAGTATTTAGGAGTCAACTGCATGCCTAAGCTGCTGCTTTGTGCAGTTTTAAGATAAGAGAACTTTTTTATATGTTGTTTTAATACAGGTAATCTTGTGAAAGTTGTGTGTAGAGAGACTTTAAGTTGTGTCAGTGAACGAGCTGTGACAATCTGCTGAAGTTTTGAGTAATAGAACTGCAAGCAATATCATTTTTTTAATATTCATCTGTCAGTTACTTTTTGATCCATTGTTTAGTCCAGGAAATGTCAAAACATTATGACAAAACCAAAATGGAAAAAGTACGTAGTTCCACCTTCTCACTTGTGATAAAAGCTGCCACTCTTTGTCTTATGTGATGGTAAGCTGAATGTTTTTGAGTTTTGGACAGCTGGTCAAACATAGAAGGCACTTTTAACTTTTGATTGACATTTTTCATAAAGTTTTACTGACTCATCAGGTAATAAATAATGAAAATAAGGGTTATTCAGCCCTATATCAAGCTATAGCCAAAACACTCAGTGTATTCAGGTTACAGTAGAAGTGGAAAAAGCAAGGAAATCCTCACATTTAAGAAGTTTGCCAGTGATAATCATTGATTATTTGACTAAATGTTTGAAATCTGCTAGAAATTTCCTGCACAGAACTGAAGACTTGTAAGGAAATGTGCAAAATGTTGATATTGGAAAAGTGCTCACCATTGCTGAGGCTGTGGAGCGGACTTGGAGAACACAATGGGGGTGATACAAAGCAATGTAGGGTAAAAGTTTTTGGCAGAGTGAAACTGAGAGATTGAATATCTGACTTTCTTCTTCTGGTTTTTCTTTTGATTATCTGTTGTGCAGAAATTGTCTGACTTGTCACATCTTGGCTAAAGCAATTAGGTTGACTGCATGAGGGAAGGGGGTCCACTGCTTAGTTACTATAGAAGTAATTCTGAGTTATGATCATGTCTCATTGTTGCTTATTGCAGTTTGTCGAAATGAGAATTTTTATGGTCCTGAGTCGTGAAATGAAGCAGGAAATTAAAAACCTAAGATAAGCTCTTTTTTCTGTCCTATTCATCCAAAGCTGCTGCCTTCACACAGTAAGGTCCCATCATATCCCATTGCTGCTCTCCACACGCTCAGGTGACAGGTATTCACATTTAATTTATTTAAGTGTTCACAGAGATTTTTCTTTGTCTGACTTCTATCATACATCTGCTCTCAGAAATCTGCTCTCCTCCCAGCGCTACAGTGTGACATGTGTACTTTCAATGAGCGTCCTAACTGCATCTAATTTCCAAACTTTCCAAAAATAGCTGAGCTTTTTGACCTTGCTCCTTGAAAAGTTGGCCAAGTCCCCTTGCACCTCCTGCTCTGTTCACACTGCGAATGGACAGCAAAGTTAAACTCAGCAAGCTGTGATTTTAGGTGAAAGGTTCATTGATGGTTCACAAAACTCAGATTGGATTCCCAACTCTCCTTCTCCCACAGGCTCTTTATCCGATTTCTTATGCATGCACCCTGTGCTTTGCAGATAGGAATAGTGGCTGATTTGCCTGCAAACAACACTCTACATACCCTTGTGCTTAAATCTGGAATGTGTTAAATATAGAATATGCAATGCTTTTTCTTTTGAGATTCAAGTGTGAATTACTGTGCATGTACAAAGTGTATTACCTGTGTGAACATTCGGGGGTGGATTTTGGCAGTTATGAATCTTAACTTAAGCTCTCACGCTATTATTTGTGTATATTTTAGTGGTCACCATATGTGCAGTGAATATTGTGTGCGATAAGTCTGCTCGCCTACACTTAGCTTGGTCATTTTCATCCATTTCTCAGAAGTCCAGGCTTGTTTCCACCGAGTTGAGGCTATTTTTAAACCAGTCTTTTGAGGAGGGGAGCACAGGGGTCCATCTGGGGGGTTCAGTTAGTGTCATATGAATCCAAACTGGGCAGTGGTCCAGGGTGAGTAAAACAGACCTCCTCCTCCTCCTCCCCTACAGTGTCCTGAACTTGTGTGTGTGTGTGTGTGTGTGTGTGTGAGAGTTTATTAACCATGTGTTGACTCACCCTTGCAGCTGTGTCTGTCTGTGTGGGAGAAGGGAAGCATGGTTGTGGTCTGGGGAAAAAAATAGTGATTCTTCATAGATGCTTCATGAGTCTGTTGAATGGTTTAGCACTGATGCAAAAGAACAATTCAAAGTAATGATTTAATAATAATGACTTTTAAAATGTTAATCTACAATAAGGAGATTTGGCATTTATATTTATGTATCAATTCATTTAAATTATTATTTAAATTAATTATTGGAACAAAGCAAATAAAATATTTATCATAAGGTCTGAGAGACCAAGATTACATCTTTACATCACTTGTTTTTCCTGACCAACAGACCAAAATGGCAAGATGTTTAATTTGCCATGGTAAACGTGAAAAGCTGTAAATCCACATACTTGACAACCTGAAACCTGAGCCACCGTAACTTGAAAATACATGACTAATGAATTATTCTCCATTAATTGATAAATCACTCGAGCACTACGTTGACGAATGTAAAACACCCTGAAGCATGTTGTAAACAAACTGCTAGCACAACCTGGCAGTTCTTCCGTTTTAAAAATCATTGTAGAAATAAATTAGACACTTCACCTGGCAGTTGTGGATATTTAGGTTATTGTTAATGTGGTCAGTGGAAGAGCCTATGAAAATTACAGACAAAACTTGTGTTGGCCTGTATGAGTGTGTATATCTGGCCCTTTTGTTGTGTGGTATGTTTCTGGATCTGATTGGATCAATACGGGCAGTTTTAAATTGTGTTACTGAAAGTATGATATTTGCTGGTGATGAAAAGGGTTAAGTTGTTTGCCAAAAAATTGGATTACAGTCAAACTATGATGCTCCAAACATGAGAATAATCTCAGAGTATTTGCTAATGATAATTTTAGCATAGCTGTGCGTGTGTGCTCCTGCAGTGATGTGGATGACTGCTTCAGGCTGAAAAACATGTTCATTAATTTACTCTGAGGCTGTAAACTTATTTCCACCAAGAGGGACACACACAAACACAACAAAACACCTCCCACTCAGTCACACAAGCCACTTCCATTTTCCAGCAAATGAATCCCTGTTTGATCTCTCTTCATTGCCTCCATCGTCTCTCCCTGAGGGGCAGTTTCTGGTGACTGACGGCATGAAAGCCAACTGAGGGTAAACAAAGCACCCACCAACCAGACCACACTATTGCTTTATTGACACATCTCAATGACATGCAACTGGGTGAAAGAAATGAGGGGGCAGCAAACACAGTCCATCGCTCTCAGGCCATGTCTGATGCTGACACTGCCCCCCCACACTCCTCCAAGCAAAACACAAACAGTCTACTTTAGGGTTTGCTGTAACTACAGGCACTAGAATGGTGAAATATCAAGTAGTCCGATTTGAAGGATTGGAAACAAAAATAGTACACAGGTGTTCATAAATTATCATGACGGGTTTGTAAAATAGGCGCAATACTAGAAGCTATGAAGAATTCACCTAACATGGACCCATGCATGCACTGTATTTATTTGACCAATATTATGGTTGGACATAGACAATCCTGTATCATGGACGATCATAATTAACCATATGATCTGCTTTTTACACAAATTGTACAGGTCGTGTCAACGAGATTTAAAGAGTTGCTCCCTACGTGCACCAACAATATATGTTACAAAATATACTAAAACTCTAGTTGGATGTGGCATCTTTGCGTGGGGCAGCTGCAACCTGTATGGCTGGTCTGAAAAGAATCTAGATGTTTTTGTTTTTTAAAAAAAAAACTGTTTTCACGACATGAGAACATGAAGTTGGGATGCTTAACAGTTTATCTTTCGTTTTTTCATATGATTTTAGTCATTTAGACCCGATGTGGGTTAGACATGGGGCAACCCTACCAAGACAAACTAAAACGTGTGTTTCTGGATGAGGTTTCTCTCTGTTTCTGTGGGAAAAGTTTGCCAGAACTAACTTTTTTGCTAAATGACTCAATCATGTTTTAACTTTTTTTTTTAAGTCTCTAGCAATTCAAGCCATTGACAGCTGTTTGAAAATTTTTTTCCAACCAGATCTACATGAGTGAAGTGTGTTGATGACCCCCAGTGTCACTAATGGTACATTCTTTGTATTCTCCAGCACTATGCCATGCTTTCAAATACTTAAAAGCATCACTCTGTCATACTGTCATTCAGTCACTCATTTGAATTTAAATATCTGCTTGACAGGCATGACAGAAATCTATGAAATGTACTGTCAGAATTCAGTGGTCAATGCTCTCTAATCTGATTTCCAATTATTAAAGATGTTATTATCATTATCATTATTATTCACTCACTATATCAGTCACAAAGTCTGTTAAAGCTTGCATTACAAACAACATGTACCTTAAAAATTATCTAATCCTGACAGTCTCTGAGAAAATTTCAAATCTATACTTACAAGCAATTCAGTGTGAGGACATTTAGGAGAGAAAGTTTTGTGAAAAAGATGCAGAATCCAATCTAATCTCTTGTGCAAGTTTCATTGACTATCTGCTGGAAATTATGAGTCTCTTAGTAAGTACCAGCACCCCCACCATGATCTGGTACGCATCCCGCTGCGCTCTCCACTTCAGTGTTTGCCGTTCGTCAGTCAAAGCTCTTCTGATGTGAAAATAAATGTGTAAAAGAGGAGAGAGATTGACTGGTCTATGCCCAACATGTGTGGAGGCACAGGTCAGTTACTGCATTGAGACGGTCTATTCAACAGGAAGATCTTTTTAATTAGGCTATGTTCTTTTAATTAACCAGCCAGCATAATGTCTGTGTCCATTTGTCACCCCTGCTTTGCTCAGGCGGGGTTGGGTGAAAATACCTTCTTTTGTCTCCTCACAGTTGCAGAGGTCCCTGCTTCCTATTATACATCCCCTTTCACTGGAATGTATTTTTTTCTCTTTCTCTTTTAGATTAGCATGATAATACCCCATGGAGGGGAGGGAAAGTGGTAAAGCGCTATTGCAGGGCTGCTCATCAGACTCACTGTGTGCATACCATGGTTATTATCGTACTGAATGCACCATCAGTTAAACTAACAGCCTGAATTCCGACATTTATCTCCAATATCATAGACTGACTGTCAATTGTAGAGGGAGCACAATGGCAAATTACAGGTTATGTCTTGCTCCTTGGAGCCTAGATCTTTCCCCAGTGTAATTATGCTATGCTAATTCTGCGACCCCCCCACCCCCCCACCCCATGCACTTACCATGGCAGAAAGAAGGCTTCCCAACTGTTGGGGTATGAAGTGAAATATGAATGAATAAATGTGTTGATTTACACACCGGTGTTGCCCAAGAAACTTGAGCACATCCTCTGTTCCCCCTTGGCTGTGGGGCATGGAGGGAAAGACTCAGCTGGAGCTTGTAGCCATGTTTCCAGAGACGGGGTCGCATGCAGGTCAGGCCACCTTGAACTCCTCAGCTGGATTTATTGTGTTGGATGTGGACAGGGTCGGACCACGCTCCTCCCCTTAACACGAGGACTTTGTTAGTGTCGGACACAGAGCAGACGCTGGCAGCACAGACAAATCCCTGTCACGCTCTCTGAGTAGAACCCTGCAAGGGTCAGAGGTCCTGTGTTAAGGGGGGCGTCGTTGTGGCATGACCTGAATACTGATTGATTTCCTCGAGTGGGTGTCAAGGGAGGGGGGTTCTGTCTGGTGATCGTAGGGAGGGGTCGGGCCTCTTACCCTTACCCCATGTGGTGATGTGGAGTGAGGGAATGTGATACAAAGGAAAGGGAAAGACACTCTGAGTCACAACATGCCTGACTCCTCTGCCCAACTGTGTACCTCAGTGGGTGTGTGTTTTCACTTTCCCTGAAACAAGACACCAGACCACATGTTTCCCTTTAATAGACAGCTGAGTGGAGAAAGGGCAGGAGTGTGCTCTGTTTGCCATTTGGTGGAAGACAGACGAGGCCACACTCCCCAGTTCTTTATCTAGATTTATTAGTTGCTCAAAAATGCACAGCCATGGTGGCCACTGACAGTTATATCACTCATTCAATTATCGCACTTCAAAGTGCTTTGCAGGCCAAACGGAAATCCAGTTTTCCTACAACCAGAATAGGACTGTGCTTCATCGTAATCATTCCTTTTAGTAATAACACTGTTAACTAGAACATGGCGGCATTGCATAAAATATTGTAAGATTGGACAAGAATTATAAGCAGAAAGAAAGACTTTAAATAAACGGACAGGGTGGCCAAACTTATTTTAGAAAGGAAAGCTAAAGCCAACATAAAATTACCCATACTGTCAAACGTCAATATTTTTTAGACTGACTTCCTGCATGTCCTTTAAACTCTTTTATTACCAGAGTACATTTGTTCTGTACAATTATAGTGATTGTGACATCCTATGTAATTGTCTCAGTACTAGTGTTTCTCACAAACTTAGATTGATGTAGCAGTTACTTTGAGTATTATGTTACCTGACCATCATAAATACAGCCAAAACTATAAAAATAAGACATAAGTTGTGAATTGTGTTTTAAACTCAGAAGGCTAATGACATGGTCAAATTACGCTGATGCATTGAAAAGAGGAGGTAAAAGTAAAAATATGTAAATATAAAATTGTAATAAAAAATGGTAATGACAAATGAAATGCATAAAAATAATCAGTAAACCACTATTTGGTAATAGGTATTGCTGTTAATCTCTCCAGAGTACTGTATGCTGTTTTGATTAGCTTGTTTTAAGGTGAATGGGTCACTTCAAGCCAGCGGGCCACTAAATTATAGATAAATCATGTTTTCCCAATAGTGGTCAGAGGTTTGACTTTTTCCTGAACTCCTAATGGTATTTGAGCAGCAATTTTGGACTCGCATGATTATAATTTTGATGCATTTCCAGAGGACGAGTGTAATTATGAATAAAAGTTCGTCCTTATCGAGTATCTGCATGATGCCATTTAAATGTCTCTCATCTCCTCCAGTGAAATGGAAAAAGGTCACAAATCTGACTGAAACATAGAGCTCATCATCATCCTCAAACCTGAATTTTCCCTGTCAGGGTGGCTGTGATATTTGAAGCCAACTTGTTTCTGCTTGAAGAAGCACCTAACTTTAGATAAGTCATTGTGTCCTTTCACTGAACCCCTAATAAATACAGACATTTCACTATATTGTTATTGAACTGAGAACAGATCCAGATTGACTAGCAATTCATCTTAAAAAAAGCCACAATTTTAAGGGGTTGGTTGATCAAAAGTAATAGCAGAGCTTTGAAGCTTTAAAAATGTACTTTCCAGCATGTAATTTATTTTGTAACAGGCCACGCGGGAATTATAACATATTTTGTTCTTGAAATTATCTTCCTGTGTATTGTAATGGTCTTTGGATGATCTTAAGAACTGTCTAATGCTGATCCACAACCCAGTTCATGCACCCTAGAGTTTTGATCTGGGATGATAAATGAATAAATCATCCTATGTGGATCCCAGTTGATTACCTGAATGCTGCTAGGGTACTATCAACAGGGTAGGGGAGTGTTTGTGAGAGTGCATGGTGAGGTTTCTCCCTCTATTTGTCATGCAAACTCCGCCAAGCTGGTGCTATATTCAAATCAACATTTAGAAGTGCTGCTTAACACAGGGGTAATCGTTCCTCCTGCTTTCCTCTAAACACGTTGTGTGCTATTAATTGGATGTGATATAGCCAGAGAGCCTATGTTATCATCCCCAGTCCCACTGTCTTGTATCTGTTCACTTTAATCAATGCAAGAGTCATTCTACAAGCGTGAGGTTGGAAGAGTCAATGCATCCATAATCGATTCTTCAGATTGTGAAGGCTGAAAACTCGAGGTAGCCCAAGCAAGCAAACAAGTGAAACAAACATCCAGTCCAGCCACCCGGAGGCCGTGCATCGATTTGATTGCTCCTTCAGTTGTGGCTCCAAGTTGTGGTTTTGAAATTGTTCAATTGAAGGATGCTTTTTATGCATTTCGTCAGCTGTTGATTCTGAGCCCAGGCTAGACTGGAGTACATTGTTCAGGGAATCATTTCTCTTTCTTTTATTCACTTCACACAGTCAGAATAGATTAATGCAACATCATAAAACACAAATCTCCTGTAGTAGTTGTTTTTGCCCAAGACTTTTTTTTTTAAAAAAAAAAGAAGTATTTATCCATAATACAAAAAGTTAGTTAGGTTTTTGGTACTTCTGCTGGTAGTTTTGATGTTCCATGTTAATACGAAATGGCACTGATTTATGAGGCTTGTAAAATCTGAGTGTTTCAAGAATTTACCTATCTTGTCTTATGTGAGCCTGAAATTACTAGTGGATCATGATAGAAGATATGTTGGTATACCATATTGTCTAATCTATTTTATTTCAATTCTTCTTAGATCTGTTCGCAGAAAGACACCCTATTATATTAATCTAGATACATTTATGGGCAATTAGTAGTCCAGGCACTTGAAAATAGGCCGAAACTTTTGTTGTTCCTGCACAGGATTTTCTTTTTCCACGAGGCCTTATCTGCCTTTTGATGCTTTGTATTTTTGCCAGGCTGTACTGTAAGTTCCTACAAATGGTGAGCACAGATCCTTATCGATCAACATTTCACTCTATACCACTGAAACAGGAAAATAATGACCACATTCCTAATGGTATCACACTACCTGGGATAGGCTGTTACTGATACACAAAACAGCAGTTGTACTTTCCATCTGGGACTTGTGGTCCTATTGTCAAAACAAAGAGAACTTGAGAGCGTGCAGGAGAAAAATAAGCTGGCGAGCTGGCTTCGCTTTAACCTTAACTGAACCATCATCAGCATGTGGCTGCCAGCCGGAGTGCTCACTAATCCAGAGGATGCTGCCTCTGCAACTCTTACTGATATGTGCTGGGTTTGAGGTCAAAACCTCCATCATCACCATTTGTCAGAATTAGTCTTTGTGGAGGTGAAAATCCAAGTAGGTCATTACATTTCACAACATCTCCAAAAAGCTTGATTATTATGGTGCACGTTCAGCTATGGATGAACTATACAGAAAGTGAAAAGCTATTCCAGAACATGACCACATTAATGCATTTCTAAAATTAAATAAAGTATAAATGTTTTTGTGACGTCCTTTGCAATTTAAATTCGGCACAAACTCTTCTGAGATAATGCATGAGATTGAACTGCTGATTTCCTTTTTTATGCTTAATGCTCAATTCAAAGCTAATCGGCAGTAGCTGTAATAAGTGGGAAATTAAATATTTTGCTATATGTTCAAGAGTCAGCTCCTTCAAAAGCAATCAAACCCAGTCAAACTGTCAGTTGTTCAAAAATTCTTTTTTTTTTTTTTTTACATGTCATCCTGCATATGGCATGTTTTTTGGTAGCATCATACCATATTAAACTGTTTGGGGTTGTGCACTGGCAAGGTGAAGCTCTTTTGCTGGGAGCAGATTGCCAGAACAGACTGTGAGCTGAGATGCCATCATCAGATTTGGCTAGTTTGAGCTCAGGGATTTGTCATAAGATTTTGTTCACTTCAAAAGCAACCTGTTGTTTCGCAAACAGCATTTTCAACCATCTCTTCTCCCCAGAGTTCAAAACAAGTTGCATTTTCATGTCACATTTTGGCATTTTCCTAATGAAAGTGAATGGTTTATCCAGCATTAGTAGTCTGTCATTGTCATTCATAGTTTGGACTTTTACCAATATTTGATGGAAAATACAACATGACTGCTCTGACTGTTCATAGAGGCTTAGGTTGCATCACTCTAAGGCGGTCACACATTATGTTTGAGATATACCCTCCTGGAAGAGTCATCTCTCATTTTTCATTCACAGATTCACCGACAGCTGCATCTGAACCCTGTATCAGCCTGGTATACTTACCTGCTTGGTGGATCGCTGCACTCAGCAGGCAGTTTGAAAAAGGTAAGGAATGCTGTTTCTTTCTAAAATAGATCCTGTGTAATTAAAAGTTGAAGATTAGATTTGGAGAGGCCTGGAGTCTCTGTTCATTGATCTTTTAAATGTAGTATTTAGATTGAACAGAATATAATTCGACAGAGTAAGGTTTGCTTTTGGGAGACATCTACTGAGAGCACTTAATTAATGGAAATACTGCAGCTGCAGCTTTTTGAAATAAGTAATTGAGTAGTGACTATCCATCTACTCATTTTAATCAAAGGCCAGGAATTTAGCTCTTAAATATATGACACATTTTTTTGATGAGTTTTTCTCAATCCGAGGACAAACTTAGTTCAGTCACTTGGTACATAATACACGCAGTAAGTCCAGTAAATTTGTATTTTGTATGACATTGTAGGGTCTCAGTTCTAATATTCAAATTTGCTACGTACATTTGTAATCTTATTTTTCTATTGTAAAAGCACTTTGGCTCAGTGTTGTTTAAAATGTGCTGTATAAATAACTGTGCCTCTACTTGACTACTGTGTGTGTTTGGTTCCTGCATGATTTCATGTATGCATCTATTTTCTGTCAGAGTTGGATTTGTAGTGCTTATAATAAATTGGAGTTTTCAGACTGAGCTCTTTTCACTGGTTTGAATTTGGCGAGGCTCAGTTGATGATGAGTCTGATGGCATATGGGGTTGTTTGCTCACTCTGCCAGAGAAAGGAGATGCGAGAGTTTTGTCAGATTGCACAGATCACTTGTCAGGATTGGCAGATGGAAAATGAATTGTAAATGGGTTTCTTTAAATTAAGAAGGAGAGTCACTTGTGCTGATGAACCACGATCATCATCACCATTCTTTAATATCCTCAGAGAAACATAACAATTGCAGATTGTCTCTTCAATTATTGATAATCGATAATTGCAAGTTGGCACATGTCTGGTATAGACGTTGTCAATGTTTTCTGGTGCTGTGAGCTTTGTTCCGAGGCTGTCAGGCAGTCAATGGGGAAACAACTGCAGAAATGCATCGGAAACTTGTGGAATCAGTGAAAAGCTATTGTCTGGCCGAACATTTCCCCAGTGAGTTTGAATGTGGACAGTAGAGGACAGGTCCAAGGAGCATCGATGACAGGATGCCTCATGGGAAGGCTGGAGACAGATGGCTGGCCAGATGCAGGCCTGCTGTGACCTTGAAAGCGTCTGAAGGTAAAAGCAGCAAATATGTCTCAAAAACAAGTAGCAATGGGAGCAAGAGAGCAAGTAGAGCAAGAGTGACAATTCTGTCTTTTGTTATATGTGTCTCTTGAGCTCTGTTGTTGTTAGACTTGTTGGTACACCCATATATGTTCCTGTGTTATATTAGTGCGTCATCAGCTAATTATCTTTGTGATTTTCCTCATCAGAGGTTAATTTTTTGGCACATTGTAATTTGGTTTGTTTGGTTTCATACTGTTTGAGTTTAAGTGATCCATGGCTTGTAAACAAGACAAACAAAAGAATCACAGACTTTCAAAGTATTTAATTGGAAAAATGTTCTAGTAAACTGCAGACCTGTTTTGAGATTTGGTTTTGCAGGGAGGTCACATTTTTCAGGATCTATTTATTTAAGCGCGATGGACTTGTCTAAGCTCTTTTCCACAGTTTACCTTTTCTGTTATACATACCAGTTAAAAATGCACAAAGAGACTGTAGCTGATTATAAACATCAGTCGAGGGTATTCATCTTTGCTTCATTGTATTATGCTTGGCCTGCAAGCATGAGGAACTGCTGACTATCAGGTGCCAGCATCCACTTTCTTATACTTACTAAATCTTTAATGGTCTCTGTGAGAATTTAGTTTTCCTCATGGGCTGTATTCTCACTAGGGTGCCAGTTAACAATATTTTTTAGTTAATCTGACAACTAATTAACTAATTTGTGAATAAAATGTGAGAAGATAAGAAAATGAAAATAAATGGGTATAATAATTTGAAGGGCCAAAGTGACTTTTTGATAACTTTTCCAAGTTGTTTTGCCTCAACATTCCAAAGCCCAAACTTTGCCACACTTCTAAGAAAACCTGCAAATTTCTGTTGATGCTACTGAATTTTGGTTTATAAAATTGTATTAATGAGGTTAAGTGACCAAAATTGTTGCTAATTAATTTTCTGCTAATCAGCTTTTTAATTTATTGGCTTTAATTCTCACATTTCACTTCAGTATGGATTCAGTCACATTTTGATTTGACGATCATGCGGAAAAGAGTTGTCCAACATGATCTTCCGAAAAGTTTCAACCTTTTTGGGCATCACTGTGTGTGTTGGTTTTATTTATTGTGTTAGATTACATTAATGGGTTGCAGATGTGATGGGAAGATAAAAATTCAAACAAGTGACATTTAAAAATGAAGTGTTAGTGAAAGCACTTGGCCACTTGATTCTGTGCTATCAATTGTTGAAATAAATGGAAGACTTTTTTTAAACTCTGAGTGAGGTTTACACGGTCACTGACTGAACAGTAGCGATCTTATGTCAATACTCGAGGAGATACACCCCTGATGCAATTCAGGCAGCAGACTGTGCAGCAAACGCCACCAGCAGCCTGATATTGCGCAGGCCTCCGGGGCTTTGAGCACAGCAAAGGGAGAGCCATGATCAGAGCAGGGAACTGGATGGTGAGCTGGGGGTGGGGGCTTTCTGTGAGAAATAAGAGAAGATGGAGGAGGGTGGAGGTGTCAGGCGTATAATTGGGGTGAGGAGATCTCTGGGGTGGATAGAGGGAAGCTTTATTAAGACCGCTCAAGTCTGATGTGCTTGCACGGCCGCCTAGCTCTTCCTCGCACACCCACGCCTACGGGCCAGTCCTCCATTTCCACCAGAGACTCTGTAACAACAAAGGGATGAAGGCCAAAGTCCTCAAGCTCCTTTCAGTCACAGATAAGACAAAAGACCCCATTACTTGAAAAGCGCTGATGGGGAGGCAGCAGTGTATAAATCTGCCTTCTCTTTTTAACTCAAGGCCTATTGTTCCTTCTTCACTTTAAAGCTAAGTTGCTATTACTTATTGATAGTGCCGCTGTATCCCATCCGGAGTCGGAGATGCTGTAGATTTTGTGATTAAGTTGTTCTTTAGTACCAAAACTGATGACTTCTTGATAACCTTCCTGAATTCTCCCACTCTTTACAAAAGTCCTCTTCTCTTTGCCTGTTTACTTAAAATATGATTTTCTTGCATTAGCTCCTTTAGTCGCACATTTACACAGCATGCATTTTATGCTGCACATTATGCTCTGTTTTTATTACATTTTGGTTGTGATCCAGTGAATGCATGACATTATGGAAAGCAGAAAATTCATTAAATATTTACAGCCCAAAGTACAGACAAATATTGGAACTCAGAATGGATAAAAGAGGAATAATCTCTCTTATTTTGGGGAAAACAAACTTTCCAGGGTGACTTCCCCCTGTGACTGATCTTATCATGTTTGATAGTGAGATTACCAGCTTAACTGCTTATTTTCTCCTGCTCTGTGAACACTGAAATGTTACTTTTGAGTCAGTAAAGTTCCCATATCAATAATTGAATTCTTTGTAGACGTGTACTTCCTTGATTTGGGTATAGCAAAAATGTTTGCCGTCTCACAAAAGCAGATTTTGTCAGCAACACAACAAAGAATTTAAGTTGAAGCAGGAGGCGGTTATGGCAAGAATTAGCGGCCTCCCCCAGCTCTGTGCTGTAAATTGGTTTCTGTGGAACTCATGAAAAAGGGGCTGGAGGTCTGTTCTGTGCTTCCTTAGTAGCTTGTTAATCCCCCACAGCTCTGGCTGGAGGGAGAGCTGCTTGCGCATACACGGCCCTTGTGGAAAATGGCGCTACTCCTCCTCCAGCCCTCTTTCGTCCTCTTTCCACTCGGTCCTGCAGGGCTTGGCTAATCCTCTGCCTGGTCATGGCGGGGAGATTGCAGGCTTTTTCAAAGCTGGCTGGACTTCAAAGTTACAGGGATACAGGGACTTGAGGAGGTGGGAGAAAATTAGGTCCACCGCAAGCAAAGACTGTGAGGGGTTCACCTCAGCCTTTTCTTTTGCCATTCCTGAGGTGACACTGAAAAATGCGTGGTCTCACATGAGAGGCTCTGTTGATTGGAAAGACAAAGCCTTGGAAAAGCAGTTTTGTTTTTAAAAACTACACAGCATACACAAAATGTCGCTCTTATGCAACAAGAAAATATAAAAATGATGATATGAACCACAAAAAAGATGCTGCACATGATATTGAAGCTGGACTCAGGGTGAAAACACTAAAGCTAACAAATTTTCAGAAGTTCTGTTACTGTTTCAACTTTTCCACATGAAAACTGATGCCAAAATCCACAGTGGAAAGAAAGGTCAGATGCAACAAATCAGTTTGACAATTTTTTTCACCGTTGGAAAAGTTCATTTACCTTGGAAGTCCAGTCGTGTTTAAACTGTCTTCTACCTTTTTCTTTTATATGTGGGACTAATCTTACTGAGGTCTCATCTGTTTGGTATTACTGAGCTGGATATCCTGGATATCCGATGCCCGAGATTTGGGCATTAGTCTGGTCTTTGTTGCAGATTCAGCTCTGATGTTTCATTTAAGAATTTGGTCCAATATTTTTTTCCACCAGTTTCCCTAATCTAACAGAAATATCTCTGGATACCTTGTTAAATTCTCAGATAACACAAAGAGAGATTAAAGTGAGTTCATTCCAGATGAAGAAAATTGTCCGATATTAAAATTTTGTCTGCATAATAATGGTGTGTTGTCATGCAGCCTTGTGCCGTGCTTTAAAGCACTATGCTTGTTCTGACTGTGGAAAGAGAAATGGGAACTTCATTTGCATGTGTGTTTTTATTTATTGTCAGACAATGTCTTGTAACGGACATCTTGTGGATGCAATTAAATCACTTTAAAATGCTTAGTGCCTAATTGCTACAATTTGCATCAAAAATCACACTCTTTCTTGTTGGAGTCATAACTGTCAAATCTGTACACAGACATAATAGACATATTTTTTGATTCAGTATGTGTTATATTTTGTCACATCTAAGAAGTGCATTGTGAATAACTTTTCATAAAACTGTTTAGAAATTGTTGAATTAAAGACTCAAGAATTTGCCTTTAAACCATCATGTCTCTAAATGTAAAAAAAAATATTGCCTTAAAATACAAAAAAGGCATTGATGCTGTAGTTGTGGGAGAAAGTGTATAGTATTCAATCCAGGGCCACATTTTGCTTTCTGTTTACAATATTTTACATTAAGTAGTAACGTCCGTAGGAGGCGGTGAAGCCTTTTTGCCCAGTGTTTATTCATTTCTATATTTTCTCTTGCTATTTAAATATAGTTATTTAAGTTTGTTAAGTGCAAATTTACAAGGTTCACTAATTTAGGGCACTGATTACAATAAAGCATGATTGCAAATTCCGTGGTGTTCCCAACCCGCCGTCTCACTCATTTCACAGATACATCTGCATGTGCAACACACAGTAATTACTTTAAGTGGACTCCGGGGGTTTGGAATTTTACATTACTCCCTGTCTTCATGTTCAAGAAATTTGCAGTCGATACCCTGTGACTGAGTCAGACCTTCATGGACACACACACATTCCAGCATGTGAGTGTGAGATGTCAATAAGCTGTTTAAAGCTTCACCCTGGGGTAACCCCTTTGTAAAGGTTAGTTAGCTTTAGCTCAACAAGGAGGATTATATCATTAACTATGGCTTCCTCAGTAGCAGCTGTTATAGAGTTTTATCTTATTCTGTTCATCTTATGTCATTAGTACCGCTTACTTAAAGTGGATTTCAGATAGTATCACTATGCTCAGGGTGCAAAAGACCTGCTGTTTGTTTACTTTGTTCTGAACCGTGGCAGAAAAGTTTACTTTGTTGTTTTTTTTGATCAGGTTAATTTAGCCACTAAGAGCCCAGACACCACTGACCGATGGCTTGTTAACAAAAGCTGTAAAACCTGCTGTGAGCAGATTCTGAGAATAGTTTTAATGTGCTTCTTTTTTTAACTTTTGGAATTAAACATGTGACTAATGAAGATTTTAAATACTTTTCAGTTTAACTATGACAGTTCTCTTTAAACACCAACACACAGTGCAAATCTCAAAGATATTTAACTTACAGTGACTGAAACATAAAGAAAAGGAGAAAACTCTCACTGTGATAAATGATCATTTGAGAGATTATCAGTGTTATGTAAGGCACTAATTTCTTTATACCATCATTCCATGTAACACTTGCAGTAAACTGGAGCTGAATTTGAGTAGAAAACTAATCTGGAGCTATTTTGATTATTTGCTGTTCCTGATTCATGGCTGTGAGCCAATTATTTTTTAGTTTGTTGGATACAGTGTGATAATAAATTAAAACTGTGTTTTTGGTTGCATTAAGCAAACCATCTCACCATGTCTCCTTGGGTTGTGGAAAGTCACAGTGGACATTTTTACTGTTTTCTGTCGTTTTATAAATGAAATGATTAATTGAGAAAATGCTCAATGGCTTAATCAATAATGGCAATAAGTGTTATTTCCAGTGCTATAACGGACTATTGAGTCTTTCCTGTCCATGCTTTCAATCCACTTCCCCCCGCAGGGCAGCGAAGATGATGTTGAAGACTGACTCTATTGACCATAAAAACCAGTGGTTTATGAGCGCAGCTGATGTTGTATGTAGTTATTGACCAGGAGCTGTTGGCATATTGTGGGTGGACCAGTCTGATTAGTCTTATTGACCGCGGAGCACTGGAGCGGGGCTCGTTCCTTTTACCTTTTAACGACAGCTTTTCATCACATCAGAACAGAGTGCCTTTTTCTTTTTAGCAAAGATTCAGGTATTTTTCACACCACCATTGCAATTTCTCTTGCACTAAAAATGATTTGATGGAGGTGGTTGAGTTGGAGATATAACATATCTTTTTTCCAGTGACACTTTTTAAAAAATATTTTTATTGCTAATATCATGCTGTGAGTGCTACAGAGCATGAGGCAGTTCATCCGAGAGGCTCTCGTCTTTCTTATAATTGATGTTTTCTAATTCCCTAGGTGGGGCATTAAAGAAGATTGGTGTATTAATTGCCAACGTATGCCATCTAAATGGGTAATTGCAAGCTGTTTGCTGGAATACAAATGTGCTCAGCTTTGGTTTAACAGAGCTTGTTTGTGGAGGTGCAGGCCGCTGGAAAATCAAGACGTATAAATTGATGCCTTCTGCTTTTAAGGAATTATACAGACATTAAAACATTAACTGTGTCTACAATAGCAAATGGCACAGGGATGACTGCTGTGTGCTATACAGATTAGTATTTTAATCATTAATTCATGTTTGGGTTATTGTTTAGAAAATAATAAAATCTCCCCTCCCATCTGCTGAAAATCAAGAGTGATATCTCCATCTAGTTATTTTACCCCCAAACAACAGTCCGAGTGTTCTTTACTTGAAAGATTTGTGAACATGCAACCTGAGAGTGAATTTTGTTTGTTTGTTTCGAACTAAACTGCATTGTCATTTACTCTTTGAAAGAAACTGATTTTCTCCACAAAAGGTAAGACTGTGATGTAGTAGAAGTCTGTAATGTAGTAAAGCCTTAAAGCATGGAGTCACAAATCTGTGTAAGGCTAGTGTCCTACTTTTCACGTCCGTGAGTATCAGAGAGTCAGCTACACTCAGCATAGATTGGAGTCCACCTTAGATTGGAGTTCCATTTTCATGTGCTGTTTGGTCAGGTTGAAGCACCAATGCCATATGGTTATGACTGAGGAAAGATCAAGTTTTGGTTGACCCTTTCACAACTATAACTCATGTTAAAAGCTTGATTAAGTTTAGACAGGAAAATTAACTTTTCTTGCGTTTCGGAAAACAGCATAGTTGATGTTAAAATTACTACTCTCTGACAACATGTTCAAAGCTTCTGTATTTTCTGGGTTACCAGGATGACTAATCCTGCCCAATCTAATATATGATTAGTTTGCTGAAAAGTACAGACACATAAAACAAATGACAAATATGTGTTGATTTGAGAGGTATTAGAGATAAATCACTACCAACTGTTAAAATTGAGATGCAGATTAGTTATATAGGAATTTAATGTTTGGGAGGCAGAACTGACTTTAATTTACACAAAGAGATTACTTTTTAGGAAGTACAACAAGCAGGAGCAGATGAATTGGTGTGTATATAGTACTTTTCTGTTCTGTGCTTACCGTGGCTGACTTGAAATTGAAGTATTTGGTTAGATAGTCCATAACTTTGCAGGATAACACAGTGTATAATAATGACTTGCAGGTAGTTCAGTATTCTTGCTCCATGGTTTTGAATGTAAAAACCTTTAAAAAATATGCAAAAAATGCCCAAATGCCTTTGCCCTCTGGCTGACCAGCTATTTGACTTCATGTTTCTTTATTTCTTCTGTCTGTACAATCACATGTGCAGCCTGCCGTGTAAATTGTTTTTCCCATATTCGAGAGTTGAGCAGTGCGATTGTAAAACATGCCATCAACTCTCATTTATATGATTTTAAATGCATGGAAATATATTCTGACACTCATGGGGCTTTTTTCCCCAGTAAAAGTGTACCTTAATATCCATATGAACCAACAAATTACCACCTAGTTTTTCATTTCTGCCCCTATAATAAATGCAGTTACTTGGATGCCATTATTCTCTGCACCAGTCTGCCTTGAATTAAGCAGCCCTTTATCATGGCCGCCCTCAGCTCACAGCTCTGTACCATGTGACTGACCCATGATAGATGACTTGTCCATGGTAGTCGACACAGGTGGACGCGAACACTAAATCTCCCTCTATCCCAACACCTCTCGAACTCTTACCATTTTCAGTAATATCAACCATTTCATACCTTTACATATGTGCGGGTGTTTGAAATTAGTTCATCTTCATTCATCCCTTCTCGGCAGGCTTTGCACCTGCACTCAGTATCCAATTTCTGCCCAATTGTGGGATGAAGAAGCAGAAAACTCTCCACAGCTGCAGTTTGTGCCCTGAATTTCTCTACACATCAGCACACACCTTCTGCGGGGCTCATCCATGGAGAGGGAGGTTAAGCGCTCTCCTCATAAGCACCTGTGTGTCTCAGAGATCAGGGGATGAGAGTGGGCGGATGGGATGAGAACAGAAGGCGAGGATGAAGCAGTTGAGAGGGTGAAGAAGGTGATTACTGAGGTCTGCCTTCACAGAATGTGACACAGGAAAGCAAGATGATAGAATTTTTTTTCATTGTGGTACAGCCAAGCTTGTTCAGATATACACACACTTATCAGGGCTTTCTTCCTGCTTGCGGTTATTTTCAATCACTCCCTCCCCTGCCTCTTGGAGCCCATCGTCCTCCTCCATTATTTGTTCTGTCCTCCTCTCTCTCGTATTCCTTTTCACCTGTCTTATCATTTCACTCTCCAGCTTCTTCAACAGAGCTGTGATTGGAGAACACTGAGCATCAATGACCTAATCTCATCCCTATTCATAGACTTCAGAGCACTTTCCGTTTTTCCCCTCCCCCTGCTCAGCCTCTACATCACTCTGTACACAGCTTGCCGCCTCTGCTTTTTACCTCTTTGTTTCACACATTTTGTTTAGCTTTTAAGTCCCCTTTTTAACTTATCCGACTGACTTGCCTACCGTAAAAAGTTGACATGGCATCACCAGCAAAAGGCTTGGTAAGCTTTTTAGAGCCAGTCACGGTGCACCGTTCCCCATTCGTAATTACTGCTGAAACAAGCAGCTCTGGGAAGTTTCAGCGCTGGTGGACCCGTCATTACTGACAATCTCCCAGTCTTTATCTGCCATGGCTAAGACGCTCTCGCACCGCAGGGCTGTGATGATTGCCTTCTGAGCTGGGGGAGGAAGAAAAGAGGGAAAAAAGAGGATGATCAGAGATGGAGGAGTGGCGTGCAATTGGAGGTTTTTCATAACCATGAGAGAAATGGTGGTGTAGCTGAAACCCTCTAACTGAAAAAAAGGCCTCACACCAAAATCTGCTCAAACCTGCCAAACAGCCATCACGGTTTCTATGGTGATTTAACACTCTGCAGCTCCAAGTAGAGAACTTCAAATCTATTACACTTGCACTGCCATGTCAAGCAGGTTTTTGCTAAAGGAGGTGTCTGGTGCTTGGCTCGCAGCCTCCTGTCAACACTGAGGGTTAAAGAACACCAGATTGTTCATACCCTTTGGATCGAGTCATCGGCACTCAGGCCTTTTCAGCTCAGGATGTCAGGAGTCATTTGTTTTCCTCAAGGAGTGTTTGCCTCTGCTTGCAACCTTATCATGCCAAAACATGTATTTTTTTGCCTCACCTATGGGTTGTCAGTCACAAACCAGTTTTTTTGGGAGCACCCTGTTTGCACTGTTTCGATTCAATCATAAATTATTTAAAGCAGCAACGTGAAGCACCACTGTGAGAAAATGCAGAAATCTTTTAAGCAAACACACCCACTCAAATCTGAAATGAGTGCGCAGAAAACAAATGATCTCAGAAGCCAGTATGATTGATTTGACAAAAAAACAGAACTTATTTTATTTTCAAATGCAGCCCTAATCATTACGTATTATTAATATTCTTTTCTGTTTAGTGATAAAATGGACAAATATTGTTATGTTACTCAATTGTACTTAATTTAATTTGACAAGCACCTCATTCATTCACTACACACAGATGTCAATACAACTATAGGCTACATGCCCCTCATCTTCTGTGTTATTGGTTAATTCATTTTTGATAGATAAAATTATTATTTGCTATTAATCCTTAACATTAACATGGGCTGCTTCAGTATATGCTGCAGTGAACCAAAACACAGGTTCGAAATTATGATGCTGTGAACTGCTGCTTAAAGAGACTTTTTCTAATCTGAATCTTTGAATTGAATAAGAACAGTGAATAAATAAATCATGATGTAGATAAAAACAAGAATTTAAAATAATTTTTTAAAGAACTCGCATAACTAAGCTTTACTAACAGAATCCATGAACAGTGTGATTTTGAGTCGTGATCCAAAAGTTTTGAGGATTCTACTACTTTTATGGTTAAGATTACACTTCATACCCAGGGAGTTTTCACATAGTTTCAGTAGAGTTTTGTTGTGTTCTTGTGATGTCTTGTATTTCCTCATATTCTTGTAAAATTTCTGATTCTAAGAGGGAGTCTGTTTCAGAGATGCACAGCATAGTGACTTGCTTTACCAAGTATAGCCCTGGCACTGTGCACTAATAGCCCACTCCCACTTGACCTAAGAGGCCTGCAAGAAATTTACTCCTTAAAACATGTCTGTAATGTATTTGGTTCCACTCCATGTATTGATTTATAAACAAGCAGCATTGCCTTATATTCAATTCTGTTGCTGACAAGAACCCAATGTAGTGACTCTAGGTTTAAGGTGATGTGGTCTGACCTTTTGGTCCCTTCAAGAACTCAAGCAGTTGCATTTTGAATAAGTTAATGCTTTTTGATGGTCTTTTTGAAAAGCTCTGTTAACAGACCATTGCAGCAGCCATCCCTGCTATGGATGAGCTTTACCACATTGACTTTTGACACGAAATGTCTTGTGTTTGGCTGTATTTGTAAGATAAAAATGGTCTTTATCTAATACCAGTCAAAATGTGACTGGTATTACACAATGAAATGAAAGTTTGATATGATTTTTGTTCATAAGGCAGTGTTTTTACAGAATGCATTGTTACAAGGATTTTGAGAGCCAAGCAGAGGGAGATCTGAAAAAAGTTTTTATGTTTCTGAGCTGCTTTACATTTGACAAGGATGGGTGACTCACACTACTTTAAGAAGGTGTTAAGTCTGGCTACATTTGACGAAGTTGTCTTAAAAATGCAGTTTCTAAAAGCTTTTCCCGCATTCTTAAGAAACGATTGTTTTTGCCTTTGAAATGAGTCACTAAATGCTAGTGTAGAGGTTATCAAATTGCAGTAGTAACCCAGAGGCTCCGGAAATGTTCGCTGCCATAGACAAACCAACTGTTTTCACCAGCCATTCTGCAGCATATAGTCTACCTTCTGTGCCCAGTGTTTGTGCTTCAGCATTCCATGAAATAGCTTGGCTAAATTTGAAGGCTTGTGGGTGTGTGATTGTGTGCATGCATTTGTGTGTGTGTGTGTGTGTGCGCGTGCATGCAGCTCCATCCACTTCCAAACGGGCGTGGGACTGTGCTAAAAAGGGAGAAACGAGTTAACTGCTGGCACAAAGCAACTTCAGCCCAGCAGGTGGAAACAGGTGTCATTACTTACCTGCCTGGCTGTAAGCACCTGCCCCAAGGTGGAAACAAACTGGTTCTTGTGTAAACGGTACAGACGTAACAACACCAGGGAGTGAACCTTTTTATTTTTCCATTCCCTCAGCTGGGGGCAGTTGCTTTACTTCTCCGACATGCATCTTTTAAATCATTTGCCTTCATAAAAACTCAAAAGTCAATTTGAAAGTGCCTAACTGGACTGTCATTGTGTATTTCAGCAAAGTTGTCAGAAATTAAGATTTGGAAATTTACCCTATTTTCAGTTCCTCTGTTTTAATCTGGACTGCAGGTACACTTAGAATTTCATGAGGAGGACTAGTTGCTACTTGCTGCTGTCCGTCTCTGGAAAATAACACATTTGCAGATCTTGGAAAAACTCTTATGATCTTGTATGTGTGAGTATATAATTTATTTTGACCATAAATATACTCATTGTCATAACAGAATTCTAAAATCATAAAGGTATGCAGTGCATTCAGAAATAATTGATAGTTTTTGTCACCTGTCACTCTAAAACATTGGAATTTCTAAACAGGCTCTAAGATTAAAATGCAGGAGTGTAGTCCTGTTGATAGCACTACCAATTTTAAGGACTACAAATTGATTAAACAAACCTACTTTTTAATAAGGTTTTCATAGTTTATTGCATCTCTTTTGCATTTGGTAGCTGAAGACTCAGTCCCTCAGAAATCAGCAGATACGGTCCTCACTAGTGATGCACTGACAGGCTTCCCCTGATGTCTCAAGTTGGTCGGAAGACACTAGTTCAGTCAGTGAAGAGCTACCACTGTTTAACCTCTTGATTGCATCATGTGTAATTTAATCACACTAATGCATTTTTCTAAAACTGGAACATTATGTATCAAAAAGACCCTTTTGTGCTTGTAAGCACCTTCAAAATAAAGTTGAATGTCAGCACTTCATAGCTGTTTCTTCATTTCAAATCTAGTTTTCTAGTTTACAGAGCCAAACAATTAAAACATATCACTGTCCTAATACTTCTCATTACATATATGCCCCTCACATGGACTAGCATATGTTTGTTGCTGCTTATTCCTTTGGGCTTTAATATCAGTTTTAACATTGCTGGCACTCCACTACTCCATAATCTCATAAATTACTCATCACTTTTTTTCCTACCTAAAGGTCACATGCATAATTCAGAAAATGGACACAGTAGAAATATAGGAATATTTAAAATCCAAGTTTTATCAGTGTTTTGTCTCATGCTATCTAGATAGAAGGACGTTAAAATGCAGCATGGGAGTTTTTGTTTAAAAGGCTGATGGCAGTGGGAGGATTATATTTCCCAAGGTTGTTTCAGTCTTCTCAGTATATGCTCTTCAACTACATAATACTAACTCGGACCAGGCCGCTGTTGTCTCAAGGGCAAAACCTGAATAGGGAATAGCTCTCTGCCCTGTTGACTGATGAAGCTCATCCATGCGCCAAGTTCAACAAGTCAGCCGCTCTTCCCTTGCTGTGCATCCCTTCAGCCTTTCTTACTGCACGCTGGTCCGTCTCCCCCCTGCTATTGCACTCATCTTCTCGCTTTTCAAATGGTAATGGCATTGAACCATGCTGGAGCTCTTCAGCTAGAAGTGAACTCTCGCTTCTCAGAAGAGAATTTATGGATGGTCATGCAGAGTTTTTAAGGTTTGGCCCAGCAGGCACCAAGAATTTTTCCTTGTGGTCGAATCATTTTGGCCACAGTCTCAGCAGCTTACCGCAATACACTACGGGTCTCTGGCTATTGTTAGTATGCATAATGGAACAAAATCCAGTTTCAGTGCCCTTTCTGTACACCCACCTCCCACTTTTTGCTCCACAAAAACCACTAAAGATACATGGGGGCTCTGGCCTCGCTTCTGCGTGTCATTATACCAACGACTGTCCAAACTGTTGGAAAGCGAACAAATTAAATTTGCCTCTTGAGCAACATAAACAACTCACATTCTCTGCTGTTCCCCCACCCCTCTCATCAAAGCTCGTTTCGCCAAAGAACAGGCAATAACGATCAAAAGCTGAGCTCCAGCAAGTCTGCTGCGTTGACATGTTTGGTTTGTGGAAAGCGTGGACATGATCACACATAAACTACAGAGAGAGAAGAGTCATAAATTAGCATCTAACTGTCTTCTATTGTTTCATTGTGCTTTGCCTATTCATCCTGCAACCATCAGCTGTCAGTACACCTGCCAGACAATAAATAGGTAACTTTTTTTTAACAGATGTTTCAGACTGCTGTGATCTGTTAAAGAAAAACAGGAAAGTGTTGACTGATATGTTTTTTTCCCAGTAATAAAGGAGGAGATTACCAATATGCATTTGTGGTAATGATAAAAATCTTGCCCTAATTTTGAATAACACAAACTACGACTCAAAATGTTGTTGAAATGCTTTTATTTATGGTTTACAGATACTTAGCTAAAAGTTCAGTGCTGATAGGCTTTTACTCGTGAGAAAGTGGTAGCTACAGATAGACTGAGCCAGCTGCATTAGAGCCAAAACAACACATTTTCAAATTCATTTATCGGAAATTAGTTGGAAAAAAAATGCTGATAATCAGGATAATGATGAGCAACAGATCCGATAATGGGCCACGCAGATAATCGGTCAACCCCTAATGCATAGATAATACTTTAGTGGTGTTAATTCTAGTGATTGTAACACTTTGATTAGCTGATCACAAATCTGATTGACTCTTACCTGAGCTGACCACTAAACTATCAAAATCTACGCTGTTTGAGTTGACAACAGCCAAAGCCAGAAGAGTTATGTTTCGATGCAATATATCTGGAACGCCTGGAGGGAAGATGAACTGATTGCATTTTGGTGATCAAAGGTCACTGTAACCTCACTTCATACATTTTTGGCCATAACTTAAGAATTCATATGCTAAATATGACAAAATTTCACACAGATGTGACATAGGATAAAATCAGGTAATGACATTTTATATCTAAAATGTCACAGGTCAAGTCTGCACAGACATAAAGCTGGGAATTGACTATTTGGCGGAGTTCTAAAATCATAAGGTGGTAATTCAATTACTTTACTGCTTTGTTAAAAAAAATCTGTCCCTAATTCTTAAATCATACCCCTTCATGTATCATAGTTATTAAGTGTTTATGTGTGCTTGACGGTTGAGGTTTTTAAATAACTTCCAGGTGCATGAAGATTTTCAATGAGGCAGCAAAAGCTTGGGCTTCTGTGTATTGCATTAAACTCTTGTCATATGGGGAAACAGATTTATAGGGCAATGTCTAAGATGCATTTACCATATGCTACCTGCCAGTTCTTTAACGTTTGACTGGCAGAGAATCATAATAATGCACTCACAGACAGCACTGGTCAGCAAGACAAAGTGATGTCTCTCTCTCTTGGCATTATCTTGGCAACACTAATTTTGAAAACAGCCAGACCAGTTTATAAAGGTGTGGCTCCACAATATTAAAATGAAAAGCTTGTATTACGTTCTTGTCAACATAAATAAGTTTAGGCGTGTGCTGTGAACCAGCGGTTTAAGCAGTTCTTGGCCAGTTTCCAGACCCATTCTAACACCCAGTATCTTTTTATATTCGATTGTCAGTAGATTTTTTTTTTAAATCCCTTGACCACTCACATCAGTTTGAAAGTTTCTCCTAAGCAGTGTGTTGTAACAAAACTCCTAATTTATGTACATACACATGGTGTGTGAAAGAGGCCCTGACAGCTCAGTGTTCATCCAAAGGAAATGCAAAGTACGACAATTCAGTGCTTATTCCTGGAAATAACACTGAACAAATTGGGTACAGAGGCTGTTGAGAGAGGACAAGCCAGACTAGATGACCATCTGGTCTTCGCAGTGTCAGTGACCCCAACTGTCAATTTTTTTCCTTAAATAACTCAAGTCTTGATTGCCAGGGCTTTTATCAGAGCCTCAGATCTTGGAAGAAAAACTATGTTGTAAACATCGGGTTGTGCTCTTGATTACAGTTACATACTAGCGTTTGTATGTGCGTGAGTGGAACTCATTCTGGTTGATTGTGTGCATGAGTTGATTGATGGTGATTTGTGTGAATTAGTAAGGGAGGGATGGAGTGACACAGCACATTGAAGTGGAAAGTAGAAATTGTAGACTGACACTGTATTTTAGAATAGTCTAAAGTTTTCTACGTTAGACCTTATTGTCTTTCACAGCATAACACAAAAGGCAGACAAGCTCAGACTCAGATCCTCCTGCCGGGGATCTACCCCATTTTGGCAACTCTCTAAAATGATCCCCTCATGCCAAACCTCTTCATTAGTCCTAACAAGCCCCTTGAGTTGAAAGTGTTGCTCATTCTGGCAGTTTCAGGCATTTCTCAATGATTAAGGTGCAGGGTTAAGCAGCACTTGCTTGCCTTTTAGCTGTTTATTTTTTTCTGTCCTGGGTACCACTGGGACCAAAGATTGGTTCATCATGTGAAGGTACGGCAGCTGCATGTTCAACCTCAGCCTCGTCTCCCAGGGCTGCTGCAGCAGCAGTGACACGCTGCTGCATTTCAGCATAGAAAACGCGACTGCTCCTGGAGGCTCCCAGCGGGTGATCAAAAACTTGGCATACACCATGCCTAAATACTTTCTCTATTTTGGCTTCCCTCTTTCTTCATATTCACTGTTCATTACTGGTGTATAAATAAGGAATGCAAGATCATTCAGCTGAAACTTGGCCAGGAGGGAGACTCGAGGACGTTATAATGGAGTCATTTGAATAAGAGGGCGGGTGGCTTTGTTTTTAAGGTTTTATCAGAAAACATTCCCACTCACATTTCCAGTGGATTAGACTCTTAATTGAATCCTCCCTTTAAGCAACTTTTTCATAATTCATGACTGCATGATGACGGGAATGGAAGCAATCTTTTCTCTACAGCAGATAATATTCGCACGTCTCACTGTGTAATGCTATATTCATCCAAATGTCGTCTCCTGCACCCGCCTCGGCTCAGCCGTGTTTGTTTCCAGCTGCTTTCTTTCATTTTCCGTTTGCCTTCTCTCTTTTGTATCCCTCTTTTTTCCCTTTGTTCTCTGCTCCCCCTGTCATCACCTTGGCAAAACCCCATTCACAAGCCCTGAAACACTTAATTGACTTTTCATTGACACGAGCTGTAATTGGCTTTTAATCACCGTTTTACATCATGTTTTGAAATTCAAATCAGCAGTGTCAGCTCAGAGAAAGGGGCCTCTTCAGTGCCTTGCTGTCATTCACTAATGCTACAAGAGGAGTATCTCAATATTGACGTAATGTTTAACATCTTGCCCTTGCTGAGTGACTGAAGGTAAATTTTAACAAACTGTGTTGGTGCACAAGGCCACCTCTGGAAGCACAAATCTACAGTCTGATTGACACTTGATAGGGACACATTTAGGCTGTCAGTGGCTCTCTGTGACAGCCAGTAGTTATAAGATGTTCACGCCCCTTTCTCAACATGGACCAAACTCAATTGTAGACACAGTGCACATTGACTCATGTCCCCATTTAATGCACTCAGCTTCAAAATTCACATTGAGAGAGTCAAAAATCTTGAATGTTGGATAAATTTCCATAGGTAGGTTGCTAACAGAATTTTTTTTTGCCTCATAAATACATTTTCAAGGCTGATAGACAGTTGTCAGGTCCACAACTCTGACCATGAAGGAAACAAGAAATCCCACACACACTTTCCTTTTAACTACTGGATTCCTGTTTCTGTCTTCCAAACTCTATCCAGATCTATTGTTTTCTTTAGTATCAAAAATTGTTGTTTGTAGTTGTTGTTTGTACATCAGTGGTTACAATGAAAAAATAAACAACTACCAGCTGCTACTTGGTAATAGGATATTGAGGATATTGAGAGGGTGAAAAAATGCCACATGTTGTCAGTATTGTCTTCAAGTTAACCAGTCAAGGTTGAGCCCAGCACAGCAATTTTTCAGTATCCTACCTTGGAGTAGTTACTTTCCCCCACAAAAAAATGTCCTTGAAAGAGTTTCTACGAGGGAGTTCTAGTAGTTTTAGCACGCACAGAAATCTATGTTGTCCTTAACTGGCCTGCAAGTTCCTGCAGCGGAAAATGGCCCATCAACTCTAACACTTGACCTGTTTTGATCACCTAAAAACATTGTGTTGCAATGATTAATTCATTTCAAATGGAATTTGTAAAACAAATAAAACAGGAGAACCCCAAAAATAGCAGAAAATGCTTTTTCCACAAGAAATTCCTTTTACATGGATGTGCTACTGGTATACCAAATGATGGGCAGCTTAATTTATCTGATAATAACCATATAATCCAAAGGCATGTAATTAATTTGCCATAAACCTCTAAATAAACAGAGCAAAAACGGAGCAAAAAATGCCTCTGGCCCAAGAAGACGGATCAAGGTTAATACCTGCGTTCTAATTTAGACATGCATTATGTTATGTAAACACTGCTTTATGGTTTCAGTGCTGAAACTATGCGAGGTGAAATATGTATATGGGTTTATTGTAATCAATAGGCTCCATTTTTAAACGGACTGTATTTGGCAGGTAGCCACATCAGGCATGAAGATGTGCATTGTGAGCACCGGTCGATAAGTCAGGGTCAGTCTTCCACCTCCGCTCAACACTCTAAAAGCAATTCCCACGCTCTCTGCTACTGGTGGAGGAAAGATGAGAGCACACATGTACCCTTAGACGGCATCAGTTTTGCAGTACCAAACTTCTTTTCTTTCTTTTGTTTCTTTCTCTGTTCTGACTGTGAACATGGCAGCTAAACCTGGGTACTGCTGTCCATAAACTCATAAACTTCAGGATGTCCTGTTGTTTTTTGTGCTTTGCCCCAATAGCAAACATGTCCTATCCCTTGACAGTTCCAAGCGCTGCTGCTCAGAAGCCTTTTTCTCACATTAGACAGAGCGCCACAGGAGACAAGGATTAGCATGCATAAGTGTTTTTTTTCACTTTTTGTCTCTCTTTCTACTTTTTACTTCTTTATCCCTTTTTTGTTATTCAACCATCAACCTTCTCTCCTCTTTGTCACTTTGTGTCACTGTCTCTCTATTTCTTTCTTTTATTTTATCCTTTTTTTAACTTCTTTTTCTCCTCTGTTTTCTCCTTCTCCCCTCTCTGGTGGCTGAATGATCGTGAGTGACGTTTAGCAACTCTTCAGCCGCCGGGAAGGCTTTGGGAGAGAGCCCGCTCTTTTTAGAGTGTCCGTGATGCTCCCCAACAAATTGTGACACTAAGACGAAACGTAAGCTGGCAGCCAGCGTGTAAACCATTCAACTCCCCAGACCTTGGACAGGTTTTTTTCACTGCTCCATAAGACTCATTCCGTGTGCCTTTCACTCTCCCTTGGCACCCAGCTGGAGAATGTAAAAGCATTTCTCTTTTACTCCTGGACAGGGAGCAAAGGCAACCTCGAGGCCTGTGAGTTATTGCACTGACAATGGCTACTACCCCCATCCTCCACCTTACTTCTCTACCTTTCCTTCCTTAAAGTAAATCATTCAAGCAAAAGCTGCCCATGGCAGTGTTGCACAAAATTCTGGGCCCTATACTTAAGCAGTGCTTTTCATTTTTCTAACTTA
Organism: Dascyllus trimaculatus; assembly: GCA_024666655.1. Lineage (NCBI taxonomy): Eukaryota > Metazoa > Chordata > Actinopteri > Pomacentridae > Dascyllus > Dascyllus trimaculatus. The sequence continues at coordinate 16,981,486 of CM045451.1, read as the reverse complement.
TGTTTCATCGCATCCTCTTTCCTTCCGCGACCTGGAAATCGTTTTCTCTCCACAATCATGGGCGATCATCCGATCCCTTAAATGCATGACGTGGAGAGAGGGCTGTTCTGGAGGAGCTTGAAACACAAGTGTAACCTACGCCAAAGTCTTTTATCAAAATTGATTCTGTCTTTGTTAATACAGTTTATTCTCAATGCACCGACTTAATAAACGAGTAACACATGGGGTGAAATGTCATGTAAAGCACTGACACCTTGTGTGTGATAAATCTGCAGAATATATAGGATGATTTAATTTGAAGTGTGGTGGCATCACACAAAGCAGCAGTTTGCGTAAAAATGTAACATATGTTGAACAAAACCAGCTATGTGGAATAGTACTACGTGGACAACAATAATGCAAGTAAATAAATATCCTAATTGATCATACCAATAAACACTGATCTGTACAAAAATGAGGAGATTTTAAAGGAAAACCAAGGTTTTAAAAATGTTACTAAATAAGGGCTTCTGTGGACATTTGTTCTGGCTGGTGACAAGTGATACAGCTGTGTAACACATCATAAGTAACCAAGAATTTCTCATTTAGCAGCTTCAGCTTCTCTGTCCTCTCATCTCATTCTCAATACTCCATAACACTTCAGTGTCAAATGATGCCTTGTCATAACTCTTAGTAGCCACTTGATGAGCTCACTTTGTCTCACATCCTTAGTAACTGATGAGGGCCTGCTGCTGCTCTACTCTTGGTGGCTGTTTCTGAAACATGATGCTAAGCTCTGTTAGGTAATGTTGATAGATATGTCACATCCCATTGTAGATATGATGCTGATTTATTTATGACACTGATTAATTTATATTATACAATGCAAAGGTGCTCTGAGCTAAATTACGGGCTGACTGCCGTTGGTAAAAAACAACTGCAGATATTGTCTTCAACTGTGTTAGCTGTGCTCACCTTTCTTTTAAAAGACATTATTGCAGTGTTTTCCCTCAGTTTGCTTTCTTTTTCTTTCTTTTTTGTACCCCAGCTTGCCCTTTTTGAGGAAGGAAATGACTCTATCAGACTGCCTCCACCATTTTAGATTCAAAATACAGTGTGTCAGCCACCTCATTCAGCCAGTTTCAATTTAGTTATGACTGTAATTAATTAGAACTTTTAATATAATGCAAACAAAAATGAAGTTGTCATTCATTCATTTTTGATTTCTTTCCTTCTTCTGTGTTCCTTCGGTCAGTCCCACTTTTCTCTTATGGGGATGCTTCAGCTTGATCATTAACGCTTTCTTTTTCAGTCGCTTGAATAAATGCCCCCTCCCCACCTCCACACATTAAAGGTTATTAATTTTTTTTTTACTCCTTTAGTTTTTTATTATCATTCAACTGTCATAACTTAAACCTCTGTGAATCCCTGCTGAAAATACCAGCCCTCTTCTCACCTTAGCAGGAGGATTCATTTTCCAATTCTCTTGCTCCTTGTGATTAATTTTGGTTGGACTGTGAGGGAGGCAATTATTATTTCAAGTGATTTATATATTGCTTAGTATTCAATGGTTACTCTAGCTCCATCTTTACTATATTAACTATTAATCATAAGAAATAGCAGGACTCCAGCAATCCAACCAGAAACAGACGATGAAACTTAATGTCGCTGGTAAAACCACACATGCGATGTACAGTGTCACTGTTACATTAACTCATTGGTTGAGAAAACTGTCATATTAAGTGTCAGCAGGTCTTCTGTCCCACCGTTCATTACTGATGCCCCATTATCTGAATCTCTGTCCCTCTGAGGCTATGAAACCAGGCTGATAACGAGAACTGCCATTTAAAAGGCCACAGTATTCTCACTGTGTCATGTCTCATTACAAACCACACGATATTTGTTTACACTCCTCTGGCCTCACAGACCTCTTATCGAGAACTGTGTCTGCAAGAGCCGTAGCAGTTGAAAAAGCCTTCATCAAAGAAATGGGTCTGAAAATTTCTACATTAGAGTAAAGTGCCATTGCAGTCTATATTTTCTTTCCTCTGCTGCCCCCTCCCCAATGTCTTTTTTCTTTTTTAAGTGAGATCAATCTTGTTTCCGCACAATTGCACAGATTGTAATCTATTCCAGCGAAAACGAAAAAAAAGAGAGCTAAACTTGAAATAGAGCCATTCATCACAGAGTAAACAGCATAACAGAAGGGCTGTGAGAAGGAGCAGGAGAATGCTAAGAGAAAATGCTTGAGGTAAAGAGAACAGAAAAGAAATTGCCGCTGTAAAAGCAAACAAAGCACGGCACCCTTTGCCTGACAGAAGTTCACCATTCCCTGCTCTCCTCACGAGGATGTGACATTTAAGAGGACGGTGTCTTGTTATTGCAGGCCTAATTAACATTCCACGATATGCCAGCTGGAGATGGACACCCTGCCAGTGTTGTCCCCCTTTTCACCCTCAGTCGTGTTTGTCCATGAGTTCTTCACTTTCTTTAAATGTAACTGGCTCTCAGTGACTGTTCCCTCATGCCCTGAGGTCTTTATTGTGTGACGATGCACACAGGCTCTGCCAGTGCCGTCTCAAATGTTCCGCTGTGGTCAGTGTATTTGCCATTGCCAGAGGTGTCAGGCTGTGGTAACCATAGTGACAGTGTTAGGCCTGAATTGTAGGAGGTGTCGGAGCCCTTGGGGCACCAGAGATCTAAGTACAAGAATCTGTCATGCTCGATGCACTTTCTTTGCCAGGTTGGTTACAGTCCTTTGACAAATGTCAAAGAAAAGTGTCATGAGCCCATATCCCTGTCTCAGGACACCACCACGCAAGAGCTGTAATACAATATAAAAAAAATACATATAAAAATCTATTTAAAAATATAAATTTGTGACATCTTTAGCTGCTGTTTCTTGTTTTGTTTGATTCATTATGAATATCGGTGCTGCTCATGTAATTATTCATTTGTTATTTCACTCCTTATTTTAGGGTGCAACCTGCTCTGGCTGCATTTATAAGGAGGTGTAGCAGCGGTTTTTATTCAGAAATGACCACAGAGATGATATTTAAAGTAAAACCTTTTGTAAAATGGCTACAGGCTGATTCACTGTTAGAAGAGAATCTGGGTTTTAATTGTATAATACTATGTCCTAAACAGCAGACATTAATTTTAAGAGAGATTTAAAATGACTTTTTACACGAAGTTCAAACTTTCCTTCCAAAATACAAGAAATGTCATCAATGCTTCCTGTTTTTATTTAGATCCTTTATAATGTCTTGTTTGTATTAAGAATTTGAGTGTTTTAATAAAAGAGATCTATATTCACTCACTGTCCATCACTGCTCTCCACAAGCGGCTGATAAATTTAGTGTCTGAGTCCAAGGAGTTGTATGACAAGCAGGACACAGAGGCACAGAGCTGAAAGAAAACACATTGCAGACAACAAAGGCGGCATGGGTATTGGATTTGCGAAGTGCATTTTTGTTCTTTGTTGGTACACGTGCTGCTCTGTTGAATTATAACTTAGGCCTAAAGTGTCTCAACCTTATTTTTGCTTGAAACATTAAAAGCATTCAGAGAACCCTCTGTTTTTTGATGAAAAAAGAACTACATGATGCAGAATGTGGGCAGCTGCAGCAAAGAAAAGAACAGTCGGAATAAAGGCTGCAGAGATCCTGGCCCTATTCAGAGCACAGGAGGAGGGTTCATTTTTTTTCCTGCTGTTAATCTTTTCAGGAAAAAAAAATACACCGAGTTGGTTTTTGTACCTAACAATTTCCTGATCATAGGCAATAAATTGTTGTGGACTAGATGTGAAAAGAACTGAAGTCCCTCTCTTTACAAAATTATAATTGATAGATTGAATTTATTAAAAATGTTGATATATTCTGCTTTGTTCAGTACCGTTCTGTGTGGCAAACAGTGATTCACATTAATGCAAGCAGTGATCTTTAAACTCTAACTAAATGATACAGCATGTAACTGTATACCAAAATTCATTCCAAATCTCTAAAATAACCAAAAATACACCAAATAAATATGCCTCTTCTTGGTTTCAGTAAGTGTGTGTGCTGTATTGTGATTTATTCATCACCTCAGTGTTTGGCTGCTTATCAGCAGTGCAGGCAAGTATTGAGCTTGCGGAGATGACAGAATTTGCAGGACTTGCTGTGCTGGGCTGAATCTCTGAGCCTGGAACAATAGACGACGAAAATGAGAGTGGCAGCGCGGGGTTGGGGGTGTTGTCACTCGTGTGAAAGATAGATGCCACACAGAGCATGGGCTGAAAGTGGGACAGCTCTCAGAAGAACAACACAGAGACGTGGGGCCAAGATACCAAATAGCCTCAGAATCAGCAGTCTGAGGAGATCTTTCAAGGACTGATTCAGCAGTCCTCTCTATGTTTCAGTGTTCAAGACACGGCAGTCTGATAAATAATAAGCATGAGCTGTTTGGTTTTGATGTTTGGGGGCCCTCCCTTGCTGTCAGTGCAAATGAAACTCCAATTTAGATTGTGTGCGTGTGTGCATTTGCACTTCTTACTGTAGGTGGAGTTTTCTCCCACTGGTAGTAAATTCCAGTGACATTTCATCGTCTTTGATATCCTTGATTGTGTACTCCACCTTAACGAAAACACAGCCTCCGAGTCTGTACAGGTCTCTGTGGACTGTCTCCACTGATCAATTCCTCAACCCATCTGTCTGCCAGGCTTATTCACAGGGCCGCACCGTAGGCGAGACGAACTCTCGCAGCAGGAGTCTTCATTAAACCAATCCTCCCTACCTCCTCCTCCTCCTTACCCCTCCCCCTCTTCTATTTCTCTGCAGGCCTGGAGAAAGTTAATGAGAAGATTCGATCAGCTGGCACCCCACACCTTCTTCAAATCCATCCCCTTATCCCAACCATTGTCTTCCTCCAGTGTCAGCGTTGACTTCTTCACATAGTTGGACAGTGGTGAGTCCATACTTGCATACACCCCCACAGAAAACCTCAGCTGTCTTTAATAGGGTTTAGATCAGTTTGCTTTCTACATCACCTACCACATGACTGAAGTTTCAGCTTATTGAAATCTTGGTTGGGTCAATCACTACTCAGTTTAAACGTGGGAGTAGATAGACATGATTGATTCACAGCATGTTATTGAAAAACTTTGCTTCCAAATTGTTAAACCGAAGTGGGAAGCCAGATGCATCTTCTCTGTGATCAGTTTAGTTTGATGGCCTGTACAATAACTTTGCCTGTTACATTATATTATTCCACACAGCGGTTGTGTTTGTTCAAGGCGCCACTGTAAAACACTGCCATGAACCTTGATATGTAGCTACAGGTTCATGTTACTCTGCATGCACAAAAATACAACACTGGTTTCTGTTAGTGTTTGCTGCTTTCAAATACCCAAGTTTAAATTTTAGAGTCAGTATTGGAAGATAAAAAGTAGGAATGGTTTATCCCTAGCGAATAACAGTCTATTTTCATCTAAATGGTTTTGCAGAAGGTTTTTCACCTTGGCAAAGATAAATGTTTGCAGGAAATTTTTAATACAAAAACTGTTTTTTGTTTTGTGGATGGATAAACTTAAAGATCCACGAACAATTATCATATATTTCAGCAACTTCAGCCCAAAAACATCTGCATTAGTATTAAAAAACCTGTACCAACACAACTGTCTTTTGAATGTCTCCCTATACCTGCTGCTGTGCTGTGCTGTGTGGGAGGTTGGGGGTGATAGTGTGGCTCAGTTGTTCTGCCAGAGAAATGGATTTGCAGTGATGGATGGCACCAGTAGCACTGTACAGGTCTCAGCCTGTTGCTGAATCACAGCTTTAAACTAATTTTGTGGGCACAGCGGAGCCGTTGTGCTTTGTGCCCCAGCTCGGGACCTGGCTCGTCTAACAGCCCTGCTGAAGCTTGCATGCCAATTACTCCCCAGCCCCTCCCCTACTTTTGCCAAGAAGAGCAGGCAAAGCAAGAAAATACAAGTATTTGCACATTTGCTGAACCAAACACTTTGCTGTAGTGCCCTTGTAATTCAGTAGCATAGGTAGCAAGGTCTGTCACTGTGTGGTTTCCTATGGATTAGCACTGAGTTAATTTCATTATAATCATCATGGTCATTTTCCTTTCCTGTAAATATTTCTAGCATAACTGTATATCTTTCATAGGAGCAGTTTCTGCTTGATTCACCACATCTTGGACATTTGACATCTTCTTTTGCTCTGTTTTTTATTTATAAGTAGTGTGTGGGCCTGAGATCTGTCTTAAACTGTTAGGGTCACTGCACACTCTTTATCTTGTGTATGCTTTGGAGAGTGGTGTGAAAACTAAACTGAGAAAATGTCAAAAAGTAGCTTTTGGTGGTCAAATTGATTTCACTCAAGATACTTTCTATCACATTTTTAATTTTTCATAGACTGTTGCACTTTGCACATATTTGGCTGTGATTAGAGGTTTGGCAATGTACATGAAATGTATCAAATTCAAAATCTGCATTACAGCAAAGAATAGTCATTTGTTTTTCAGGGTGTAATTTTGTGACATTTAGCCTTTGCACATGCTTGCACTTACTATTCTCTCTGCTTCCACTATATTTTTAAGGCTTTTGCTTGCTCCCTCCACTTTTAAAGTCCCTCATGACATGAGCTTTTGATACAGTAGTTGAAGCTAAGAAAGGATTGTGAAGATACATCTGGATTCAGCTCAGTAGGCTGTATTGGAGAGAGAGCATGCATGCGTTTAAGGACAAGGCTAATCCTTTTACATTGTTAGACGTCATCACTTTGTGATGTTCAGTGCCTTAACTTGTTTTTATGTAGGGATTTAATTTAGTCGTGCGGTGCAACAACCACAGAGAATCGGCATAAATTGATTTCGATCAAGGTTCTTTTAGTCATGGTGAGTAAATCTAAACAGCTTAAAGGCATGTTTGTTATGTTTTGGGCTATGTATAATTATAGTTGTGCATGGTTGTCTCTGACTCCAATCTCCATATGATTGTTTTGCATTATTGTGTATTTAAATTACCCTGTGAGAATTTTGACTTAAGGCCCTTTCAGACTGGGAAGTGACAACAGCAGCAGCTGTCACTTACTTTGCACGGCTTTCACCAGAATTACACAGCGGTCTGCTCTGCATCCAGGAGCAACATTTTGACATTGACTAACTTCAGCTTAAAATGAGGGAGAACCGTGCTTGCTCATGGTTCTTCTCCCCCCCTCCTCTCTGTTCTCTGGTCAGTAATGTCATGCTGGAAAAATGTCAAAATGATGCTGTGATGTTCATTCATCGGTTGGGACTTTAAAAGGTTAATTTGGTGATTCAATGTTGCTTTCTCATAAAGTTGTGGGTTTGCAAGAGCTTGAATTTCAAGTCCCTTTCAGACATGCACTACTTTCCACTAATCTGACCGCATCTGACCGTGTTGGTTTCATGTATGAATGAGCACTCTGGTAACCCTTCCATAAAAGTCGAAATGGTAGTCTTACTGGGTCAGTCCTAGCAACATTTTCAACATGTCACATGTTTGAACTGCATGTAGTCGTGTTTTCAGATAGGCATGCACAAGTGCAGACTTCTAAACAAGTGCAGTCTTTCTAAACAAAGTCGTTAGGAATATGATTGTAAAAGTAACTTAAGTTTAAATGATAGAAAACATTACTTCAGCGGATTGATAATTTCAGGCATGTTACATATTCCATGTCGAAAAAAGAAAGAACTTTACAAGAACTGGTGACATCATCAGGGTCATCTGGCTTGACAAAGTAAATAAAATGTAATTCATAATTTTCCACCTTTTTGTGTGAAACTTCTGGATATCACCTTTAATGCTCGGACACCAATCTACAACCAGAAAGTTGTCTTAGCAATGCAAAGTTTGCTGCCAGCAGTCGTTTGTCGCAGTGGTGAAATGTCTTTCGGTGGATTTATCCTTTAACTTTGGTAAAACATTCCAGTCTCTGAGGACACCCTTTACTGATGACCTGTCATGATGCAGGTAGTGTTAGTGAGGTGATACAAACATTAAAGTGACAGTGTTGTTTTGCTTATATCTCTCTGCGTCCCCCCCAGAAGCTCCCTGGCCATCTCATCTCTCCTCCCCCTTTAGAATCAGACAGAGGGATTCATGGCAGCAGTGTGTGACCTGGGACCTGTTTGGGTCTGCAATGCATTAAGATGAATGCAGCGATCCCACTGTCAGATGATAAATTGTGGGCTGCGGGGGAGGCTCTCCGCTATGTAAAAGAGGCGCTTGCAGACATGGCACTTTCATCAATCAGAAGAAGGACTGCTGTAATGTTGTTACATTGCAGAAAGAAGAACAGTCTGTTTATATGCAGCAGACAGACCTGGTCAGACACCCTTTCGCTGTTTGGATGATGCTTTTCTCCCTCTGTGTTGTAAGAAACGTGACTTGGGTGCATTATTGAAACATTTAGGCAGATAAAGTCCTTGTTTTGGGCTTCATTCAGAATGATCCCACCATGTAATCAGCTGTCCTCACACAGGTGTAATGTTGCCTCATCTGCCCTACAATTTTCTCATTTTACTCAAACGGCGGTATCAAGGTCTCAATTAAAGTGGCACCCAGGATCTCACATTCACACTGTTCTTTACCAAAGCCCAGCAGAGCCTCCTGACAGTGAGCCCACAGCTGCTTAGTCAACACTTCAGAAGCCCTGGAGATGATTTTGGGGAAGGTGCAATGCCCCCGGTGGAGTGATGGTGGGTTGCAGCAGACTCAGCCAGCTCCAGGGAGATTAGAGCAGCAAAGGGGTTTTCAGGGCAAATACGGGTGAACAAGGCAAATGTCATTCCCAGGTTACAGGCACAGACAGCAAAAGATATGAGCAGCTTTTTTTCTTTGCTTTTGGTTCTTTTTTCCCTCACCATTTTCTTCTTTCTACTGTTGTTTTCAGTGCATCAGTATTTTGATAGAAGATACAATACTATTTATGATTTGGTTGTGGAAATATCTAGATCAATCTCATATGTGTATTTCACATACAGTTACAGTGTTGTAGCTCCAAAAAATGTTCTTTAAAAAAAATATACCATTGATTTATTTTTCAAAACTCAGAGTATTTCCCCTTTGCACTATTGCAGTGGTAACTTTCTCTTGTGATCAATCTTCAGCAGTCCATTACATTAACTTTTCAAAGCTGCCAAGCAATCAAAGTTGGTATAAAAGTTCTGTTTTGCTTTGATTTGAAATTTTGTCGTCTAATTTTAGAGCGTATTTTGTTCATTCAACATTCTTGTCTTGTTTGTGCCTAGACATTAAAACATTGTATTAAAAACTGAAGTTAAAGAAGTTTAATATACTTTGTTACTTAAGAAAACAGTTTATATTTCTTTAAAGGCATTGAAAAACATACAGCTTATTATCAGCAACTTAGGATATCACTTTGGAGCTAGTATCACATTGATACCTGACCCAACAAGAATGATAAACATTGTTACTGTAGCATGAAATTACTAATTCTGTATAGCATTTTATTCCTAAAAAATAAGTCATATTCTCTAAAGATAGCACCTTCTTGTAGCTGACAGGATCTAATGAGTCTCCTGCTTTTTTGTGAGTTGCTGATATCTTCCCAGAGCCTGCCCTATCTCCACCACTCTGTCTCACTCGTCTCTGCCTTCATGTCGCTACCCTCTCATTCTCTCTGCATGTGGTCGTTGAGTCGTGGCAGTTGTTGCGGCAGGAGGTGTGGTGTAACCCCGGCTGTTTTGGCAGATAAGCCGCAGCCTGCCCACCTGCTTCCCCACTGCTCGTCAGCCAAATAGGACTCGCACTGTCACCAGCATTCATTCGACGGCGGGAGGTTGCCACCTCGATGGATCCAGTGCGACCGCCTCGCCGCCTCTAATTTTCATGCCCGAGAAGAAAGAAGAGCATCCAAATCTCTTTGAAACAAACAGCAAAAGTCTTTAAAGAATTAAACCATTGAGTGTTAAAATTGAGTTAGTTTGAGATTAATTATTTATTGACTTTCATTTGACCTTTATTTCACCTGTTGAGATCAGAGTATTGCTTTTTCAAGAACTCTGGCCTGCCTCTGTTTCGTCCTTGATTCTGTCTTTTTGGTTAGACAATACTGTTGGCTATATGGTTTCGATTGGGGTTCATGATGTCCATCAAGTTCCCAGATTTCAAGATGCCCTGACTTATGAAGATGCTCTAAATCCACCCAAAGTTTGTTTTTGCAATTCTTTACAAGCAGACAACAGTGACAAATTCTCCCATTGGAGAAGGTGGAATCAGCAAATATTACCAAATAGACTTTATAGCGTCAGCAAAGCTTGTATTTTGAGTTGTACTGTATAGCCTCAGTCAGGGAGCACCATTTTGACCTGCATTACTTGTACACTTTTATTTAAAAGGCCCTTGCTTAAGAGCCTTATCTTAATTCAGACAATTTCAAACTAACATTTTTTTGGGCTGAAATTGGATGCTGGCATGCTCCCACTCTGAGTGAGACTGTGACCATCAAATGCTATGTTGCAATGTTGTTGAGTCCCTTTAATTGATTTGTTACTGCACTAATGATGGTTATAACATCAAGTTGTCTTTTTTGATGATCCAATCATCGTAGCTGTCAGAGAGGCACTCCCTCCCCTGGGCGCTCACCGCACATGCTGATGTGTCCTGAGCTGTGAAAGCGAGTATGAAAGTCAGTTGCACGTTGGTAGATTTACAGCTTCGAGGCGAACAGAAGGAACTATATTTCTGTGCCTTGAGCCAAAGACGCGATTGCCTGGTGGAAAGCGGCGTGGTAAAGGTCAATAAACAGTGGCTAGGTTATTGTGTGGCAGATTGAAAAGGAAATTATTTTTTGGTGGAGGCAGAGAGGGGTATGTGTGTTTGCATGTACAGTTTTTATATGTGAGACTGTGTATTGAGGCGCAGCCCTGTGCCCTGTTCTTTCCGTTAAGGGTTTCTCTTGGCAGTGAGTCTTCCAGCTGACCTGTCAGTGTTAGTCAGCCTACAGGGCTGTGAAATGACCCACCACAGGGCTCACCTGGGGCCCCGCAACCTCTTTCAGCTGTTCCCTTCACACTGTAGCTCCCTAACTATGTTTTATTCTTTTTCCCTCCCTGCGTTTTTGCTACTTTATATTCACTTGCACACCTCATTCACTCACTCTTTTCACTCTCTTACATAGGCAGAATCGCTTACTTTCTCTCTTCTCTCCAGAGAATTAGCATTTCCTGTTTGGATCCTGTTTGCAAGGCTTCAATAAGAATCACTTAATGAAGTGAGAGAAGAGAGACAGACCCCTGTTTTTTCATAGAGTACTGAAAATGTTCCAGGAATCGGAGCAACCTATCTCAACAACGCGTCTTGCTTTCTGTGGTTTTTGGCCGTGTCTGATGCTCTTCTATTATGTACAAAATGAGAATGCCAAGTTTTTCCTTTTTGTTTTCTCTTTATCTCCTGCAGTAAATGTATTCCCTTATTCTCACAGTACCCAGTACACCTCCTACCCTACCTGCAAGTTTGGGGGTTCAAGTGGTTTTTCATTTTGTGAATTTGATACTGGGAGCACATTCACGCTGCTCTGGTCCAACATGCCGGAGCACTGTACTTTTTCTCTGATGTGAAGAGATGGATGATGGAAAGAGATTGATGCTCATGGCGCGGACATCAGTCAAGCTGACAAATGGCAGCCCCAAACTTGGAAAGCCATTACCAAACCAAGGCAGGAGTGAAGCCCAGCCAAGCCCCACTGATTTCCATGAGCCTCCTTTCCAAAGCACAGGCCTCTGCCAGGCCACGACACGGTGGTGGGTGTTAGCATCACCTCATGTCCCTTCTGGCCTTCACTGCTACCAGCCAGCATGTTGACATAGGGCTGAGCCTCAGTCATTGATGAACAAACCCTCCAAAGAAACATAGAGGGGTCAAGCCATCTTTTCATTTAACTGTCATGACTCATACAGTTGGCAAAGTACTCTATGGGAGTTGAAAATAAGGGCTTTGACTGGTATTATGTATTTACCACTCAGTGTTTACAGTATGTCCACACTGATGTCATGATTAAGATGTAATTTGAACAAGGTAAAGCAAGGTTTTTGAAATAAGTGTGCGGAATTAGAGCATCTGTGAAGCCAAAGTTGTAGCAGTTTGATTTTTTTTCTCCTTCTTACTGCTCTCTTTTTGAACAGCTCTCCTGTTCCTGCTGGACATGTGCCAGTTTGGAATTATTTCGATTTTGAATTTGATTTTCACCGCATGGATTATGCAGAACAGCTTTTTTTGAGCTTCTCTTACAAAAGGTGAGAGGTTAGCTTTTTGACTTTGACTGTGCTCCACAGAGAAGAAAATGTGTGGTAGACATCAGCAAGTGCTGTGTTTTTCTTTTTGTCTTTGTTTTAACAGCTGCTTTTGTAAAGGAAATATCACTTTTATTTCAAACAGAAATAAAGAGTCAGTTGGGAGGGAGGGCAGATGGGGGAGAGAAATATTAGCTTGAATAAACGCTCTGCAAGAACTCTTCATCTGAAGTTACTGTAAAGTAACACTAAGTACACTAAAAGATGTTTGCAGAGATATCTTGGTAATCATGTCTGATTTTGTAACTAGTCTTCAAAAATGACATTACAGTGAAGTAAAATGTGAATCAGTGCACTATAAATCTTGACTGAGTAACCCAACCACCAATTTATATTTTATTAATAAAACAGTTTGCTAGAATTACATAGGCAGAGGTTGTTTGAAACATATCTTCAGACAGCACTGCTCTGAAATGCTTGTAGGAGATAAGGCAGTCTCGATGCAGAATAGACTGGCAAATTTCCCCTATAGATAAAGAAGAATTTGGCATCATTTCAGAGGGTGGTTATAGCAAGCCTGTAAACAAAACAGATGCTGAAATGTCTGATGTTCTAGTTGAAAGTAGTTACTTCATCGTAGCAGACTGTGCTCGAGTGTGTTTTGGAATTGAACACTCTTGTGTTAAGCAGCAGAGTGACGGACAGGTAGGGGAGAGAATGCTACTCTACAGGAAATGATAGCGTAAGGAATGTGGCCCGACTCTTTCTCAAGCCACCCATGTGTTGATGAGGGAGAGACAGAAGCTCTAAAACCAAAAAGAAAACTGCCTCATTTCGATGAACTTTTGGACTAAAACAAGCTTTTGTGCATTTACCCGTACTTGACACAAGAATGGAAAGGGCAGTGAGTAAGTAATTACGTCTATTTTCTAGTATTCTATGTTTTAAACATTTTCTCTGTTCTCTGTATGAGCCTATGAACAATTTCACCTTTGATGTAACCTGAAGTCACAGTCTTCCACAGATGATTGTAAAATGAATTTTATTACAAAGTAAAAACCACCGTAACCACACGAGAAAATATGACTGAGATTTCTCTAGGTAATAATTTTCAAATGAGGGTCTCATACCACGATCTCAGACTTACAAACCCAGACCTTTCCACAGTGACTGTCAAGAAGGTATGAAAAACACAAGGAGTGACGGTAAACAAAGACACTTGTCTATTAAAAAGCAAATAATGCAGTAAAGTTTAGTTTCGTCTTGTATATTGTAGTTCACAAAATAAGTCATATCAGGTTACTTAATGTGGTGAAGACTTTACAATATTATATTAGAAAGAAAAACTCAGTAAATCTAATGGTTCCCTTTGAAAAAACTCTTTGGCAACAGTGGGTAGAAAAATATGCTTTTCCGAGGGAGGAAAACCTTCGGCAGAACCAGGCTTAGGAAGGGTGACCATCTGCCTTGGCTAGTTGAGGTAAGAGTGAAGGGGAGAGACAACAGTACAGCAGCGAGAAACATAATACTAAAGAAATGCAAATAAGCAGACAAACATATTGGTAAATATTTATTCTACATCTACACTAATACACTTTCTTTTTAAAACCCAGAACTTCATGTTCAAAATAGAAAAGCACTCAGAGAGCGCGTACCTCCGCCAAGGAGCTTCAGTCCACCCCCAACACAATCTCCAAATTCAAATATTTTGTATAGAACACTACAGATACAAATGTAATTACATACAGTTCAAATGTCCTACTGACAATGAGGTGTTCACCCCATCCAACCTAATGAACAGGCGTACCGTCTGGCGCAGCAGCTCTTAACAGCCTCCCAGCTTCTTAGACAACCGGAGATAAGAATGCCGGCCCAACTGTGCGTATGTCGCTCAGGAGGGGAAGAGAACTCTGCCATTGCACTGTCTGTCGTGTGGAAACCTAAAATCTCATGTGGTCACAGGGGTTACCCCAAAAACAAGAAAGCCCTCTGGTGGCTTTTAGAGTAAACTGCATTTAATTGTCCACCTGGTTACACTTGCATAAAAAGAAATTCCTGGATGGAGACAGTGATCTGGATCAGTCCCAAAATCATTTGTTCCTTGTCCCATTTCACACATTTCCTGAAAATTTCATCCAAATCTGTCCATTACTTTTTGAGTTATTTTGAACACAAACAAACAAACCAGCACCAGCACCAGCCATGACATAACCTATTGGGCGGAGATAGTTAATCTTACATGTCACTACATTCGTTCTTTAATTCATCATGTGAATATCACATTACCGTTTCTGGAAGAAAACAGGGACATATACCTTGACTATCAGTGGTTAATTCAGTATAGATAACAAGTTAGGGTGCAGGCATTGCTGACGTTGTTGTTTATGCTAGCAGCTGTTGTGCAGACCTTACTTTTCATCTTCGTAGCTAGTGTTTCCTACAACTAATCAACCAACCTACTGTTTCATGTTTAAACCAACATCTTGTATTCATGTGAATATAGTCTTAGCAGTTACTCAGAATTAATCATTTGTATATATATTTTTAAAACAACTTTGAAATTAAGCTAAAAATACATTTAAATATGTAAACTCTGATGTTATGCTTCTCATCAACAAAACCAGGACAAATTAGTGTATATTGTCCACTTGATCTCTCAAACGTAAATCATTATGTTGGCAGATTGTAATTGTCAGTTTTAAAAAAAAACATTTAAACGATTATACTAAAAAAGACAAGTTAAATTCATCAGTCTATAGTTACTACACTAAGGTCACAACCAGCATCTAGTATATTCAGATGCCTGGGCTGCCAGTTTATGTGGCCAGTAGACTGTAGACCAGTAGAACAACATGCTTTCTATTTATTAGCCCTTTTTTAAAAAACTTTTATTTATTTTATCTGTTTGTTATTCAACCAGGGTGGTTGTTTTACATTGAAATCTGCTTTTTGTGATAGAGTCCCAGCTAAAATGGCAGCACATTTGTTCCACAAATGAACAAAAATACTGCAAACTAAAGAAGAGGAGTGACCACATGACAAAGGGAGCAAAAGCAGAGAATGATTTGGGAAGGAAATGATTGATATATGAAATCGAAAAGGAAGGGGAAGTATAAAAGAAATTTAAAACTTATTGAAATGCAGCATTTCTTTTTGGCCATTTCCATCCTTGAAATATCCATGGCTTCATTTTTAAAGCCATTTAACATGACTAGTGTCTGTAATTTCCAAGAAGATGAAGCAGCCTGTCTGAAGGCTCATTTCAAGACAATTCTGAGAATAAGCGCTCAAATTGAAAACATTCTTAAAGAATGAAATATCACTTTATTTAAACCTTTCTAGTATGAAACGGCTTCAGTGAGCCACTTAGGCCAAGTGCAGGACAAGTACATCTGTCTGGTGCTTCAGACACAAAAGGCAATCTCTGTCACTCCAGTTATTGTCAGCTACTTGCACTGAGATTGTATGTGGACTTTGACCTCCATCTTCATGAAGTTTGAAACATTTTCTTGGTAAAGTAGGTTTCTTATAAGCAGTTAAATTCGAGACAGTGCTGTCCATGTTTCAGGACCTGTTGGAGGGATTTTAAGACAATATGAAATTTCATTTACTATCTAGATACCTTGTTTACCGAATGGCTCTGCACACCGGGAAACAGGCAAACGGGAGCTTAAGAGTGTAACTGTCGAGGGAAAAAAAGGGATAGCGTTGACAAGGCAACGGGAGCTCATTATCTCGTCGTCTATGCTGGTCCACGGTGCGCCATTGATGGGTGCCAGAGGAGAGTTTTGAGCAGACAGATGGGGTTGCACCCTACGTTTCCATACAAAAGACGATTGAGCAGGAATAACACGTCCACGGAAATGACATGTCGGTGCTGTAATCCTGGATTACCTGTCTGCCTCGCTCTCCTTCACTGTGCGTCGACATGTCGCACGTTCCACATCACACAAGATAACAAACAGCGGCTCAGCCTCAACTGCTGTGAGACTGTGTTTGATCTGTATTGTCAAGATACAAAATGTGTGCAGTGGGAGCCCAGCTTTGTCCCATCCCTCCACACATCATGTGCGGACCAGTTTTTGACAGGATGTGTAGCGCAGGGACAGGTGGGACTGAGGCAGAAGAGGTCGAGGGGAAGGATGTCTTACATTGTGATTTATTTAAGATTATGGCTGGTATTTTTTTTTTCTTTTTTGTCTGGGTTAATGATCTTATCTATCTATCATGCTAAAGGATGCAAAACATCTGCTGCAGTTATCTTCAAGGGATGCGAAAAACAGCATCTTTAAGCAGAGCCACAATAAGGATAAGTGAATGTCCCACAGTGAGAAAAGCTTGATACTGCATCATTTTATTACAGGAACAATCTTGGTGCATAATGTTCCAGCTCATTGCCAACAAAGAGATCTTCAGAACAGAAAGAGCTGGTTTCAGTTTTATATAAGCTTCTAAACCCCAAGCTGTTTCTGGGCACAACCATGGCAAGAAGTAGGGAGAACTCAAAAACTTCTTTTTGAACCATGACAAAGTCATGTAGCCATAAATTATAAAACAAAAACTAAGGTTGAATTCTATAAAAATGTATTTTACCAGAAGTTTTTTTCAAAAAACTCGAATGCACATGTGCAACATTTTGTGCTGCACAAGTGTTGCCTACATAGTAATTGATGGATCCACATGCTATAGATATTTTACTGTTTACATTACATTTTTACTACCTAAAAAAACAAGGTGTTTTTCACACTACTCTGCACATCAACACTACAAAGATATTTCCCCATGCTCAATGTATCTTCTTGCATTCATTTTATTGCTAAAGTATGTTTTATTTTGCTTCCAATCTGTCAAATTTGTTTCTGTACTCTTCTAATCTCTGCTACTGTGTATACACAGCCTGCAGGTTACTTGAATAATCACAGAATTTTGTAACAAGACTGTCCTTCATGGTTGCTGGAGGAATGCAGAATTTTTATTTTTTTACTGGATGTGGTTGATGCAAATGGTTTATTTTTGGTGAACTTTTAAATGAGTTTAGTAAAATAAAATTACTTTGATGAAATATCTCACTTTAAAGATTAGACTCAACTTCCCAGAACCCCACGTTGCACATGATTCGTTCAAGGGAGCTGTTGCAAGGTTAAAATTCTAACGATTCTTCCTTCTTTCAGAGTTTTGTTGCCCTGATAGTGACTGCAGGTTTTAAGGTTGAGATGGTTAGCTTGATCGTCATACAGATAGACCTGAGTATAACATTCAGGGTCAGGAATATGAAACCACATAGCCAAGAGAACAAAGAATAATGGCCAAAATCTAGGCCATTGTTAAATTTTTGCTTTGAATAAAATGCTGTTGTCAAGAATCCTTTTGAGATCAATCATCAGCCCAGATACCAACCAATATGACAACTTTGGTTTCTTTCTACTCTTCAAGTTTGTTGCATCTTCCATTCCAACACTGGTTATGCCTTGACAGCTGTCTCAAATAATTGGCATGAGTTTATAGTCGCGTCAGTTTTTATATATTCTAACTTGAGCTTAAGTCCAGTTTGGTACCATTTATCAGTCCCTCCAGGATTTCGCGGGTGTTTTTCAAGATTGTTGCAGCCTAAAATGCCTGAATTCATGGCAGCTTTTATAAGAAATTGTGATGTAAGTTGCGATGTGTAAAGCATATTTGTTGTGATGAAATTGTGGGAGACAGTGAAAACTGCTAAAAAGTTGCATTTTTTTTCTTTGTTTTGTGTAATTCATTAAAAATTTTAAGTTTAAAAAGTTTATTTCACATTTTGGCACACACGTATTCACACACACACACACGCTTACAGCTTGTCACGTCAATTAATTAATCTAACTTACCTTCATTTTTTCAGCGCTCGCAACAGATCTGGATGCAACAGCTTCCGTCACGGTGATTTGTCTGGTCTGTGGTCCGCTCGTTTCACCTATTCTACTAATATGTTTCACAGTAGAAAAGTGTTTGTCAGTCGATGATTTTCGTTTGTGTTCCACCTCAATATTGCACGGGGTGCAAAACAGTTTACCTCCACTTTTGTGAAGAACATCAGGGAATTGTTTTGCACGGTCTTTCGCAATAATTTTTGTTGGTAAGTGAGAGACATTACTATCGCACATGTCTGCATCTTCAAACCATAAACAAGGAACTGAATTTGGTGATGTACGTGCATTACGTTTGCGCTGGGGACTGCTATGATTGGTGGAACTCATGGGAGGCTGGCCAAAATTGAGGAAAAGTCACGGTGATTGGACAAAATTGCAAGGTCGCGCAGAATTCATGGAGATTGGTGGAATTTGCGTTATATGTTGTTACCACAACATCGCAAATTCCTGGAGGGACTGATTTATTCACATGGTCATGTTCAAAGTGTAATTCAGTTTAGCTAATTGTAGACCACACTGATGAGAAAGCATCATTTTCTACTAAGGTGTTGGGGAAAAACCTCTAACAGGGACAGGGTTTTCGAGCTCTTCGTGTTCACAGCCAGTGAGATCTACATCAGCAGATTTGTTAGTAAGGACAGTCCTCAGAGATTGTATTGGACTGATGCCACTGGTCAGATTAGAGCCACAGGAGTCTGCAGAAAAACCTCCAATGAACAACTCTGCCTCGCACCTTTGTTCAATCCCCGTCATTAGTGTTTTATTTCCAGAGTGTAACAACTCCTATTCTGAGAGTTTGCAAGCTGTTTGCATTTCTGTCCCTCAGCAGCAAGCCTTTCTTTGCAGGATGTGTTCTGCTGTTGGTGTTTACCAAGGGGTATGTCTTGTGTTTGCAAGAACTGAGTGGGAGAAAGGGATTTAGTGTTTTTTCCTGTTCATGATTTGCATGATTTTGGTTGGAAGCGCTGTGGCAGCCTGCAGAATTTTAGACGCATTTAGTTGGCACAAATAAATGCACAGAGCTCAGAGCAGGCAGAGACTTGACATTCTAGATTCCTTCAAGGAGGCTTGTTCATCACTTGTGTGTATCATATGTGGGCATAAAAACCTTACAGAAGTTGATGAGTGGCGTTCTTTAGGCTGAGTTGAGCAATGGTACACTGTGATTATAAAACCATTAATTAAATCTAATAGCTGTAATTTCAAAGACCAAGGTGCAAATATAAGACGGCAGTTTGCTGTGATGTGTCTGACGTCTTTCTGAATGGCCCTGCATGGCACAGTGATGTATTTTGTTTTACATTACACATATAGAATAAAGCTGCTGTGCGATCAGTAATCCTGCAGAAGTGACACATTAAAATCCTTTAGGATTTAACAAATCACTGGAGCTTATAGTACTACAGTGAAGGAAATAATTTGTTACAAGTCTAAAGTATGTGGGCTTCAGAAACCAAGGCAAAGACACACACACACACACACACACAAAACGTAGTGTGTTTTTATTGCTTTTATTATCAGCATATTGTCTGAAATCTGTTTTTTTGGAGTTTTCCCTTAATGATCTCTGCGAGGTCTGCAGAATCTGTAAATGCATCATCAGAGTTAAGTCTTTGACTAAGAGCACAACCGTTCAATTCCATGTTCAAAGGTCAGTTCACAGTTATTGTTGAGGTGACATCCACACTAATACATTTTCATTTTGACACACATTACTTCTGCTACGTTTACACCTAGTGTACACACTACTGCAGTGTTTTTGGACCCCTGAATCAACAACTTTTGGAAACACTTTTTGACCCTGTTTAAGTTAGTAAACTTCAATGTTTCAATTTAGTCTGGATGGGCAAATATACAGACAGATAGCCATGTTTTTTTTCTGTAACTGCCGCAATGTGTTGTTCCATCGTTCATCACACAGCTGTCACATGAGCATTTTCAGGACAAAAACAAAAGACAATCTTAACTACCAGTAGCCATGTTTCTAGGCTAAAACACTCATCTGAATGGAGTTCGTATTGCTGTGGATGCTGCCTCAGACACTGGAAAGGAAATTTTAAAAACCTGGTCAATGGAAAGAAATGTTTTTTCAGGTTTTCATCCAGAGAGCACAAAGAAAATGTCAATTAAAAGGTTTATACTTCACTGAGGAAATTAGGGTTGAGGCTTTCAAGAGCACCTTAATGTTCAAATTATGAAACAGAATGAGCTCTTGGCTTCACTTTTGACACAGAATATTGAACACGCTTAGAGGATGAATGTTTCCTCTCTGTCAGCATATAGGGACTATACTCATCTCTCTTTATTGCTATTTCTTTGTCAGCTCACATGACATTTACTTTTGACATTTTCCAATTTAGTTGTCAAATTTAATGGAAGGATGGAGAGGGAAAAAACCAAACATCACACACCAACAAAGCAGAGCAAACACACTCACACAAATGGCACACTTTATGTACACTATTTGGCCAAAAACATCCAAGAGATTCACTAAGGCAAATCAGATATGAATAGGCATTCATATATCCAAATTAATGCGTCAGTCACAGTGGGAGGGAGACAATTGATGTAATTGTGAAGAGGGACGGTGACAAGATGTTAAAGCAATGCCAGTCTCTGTTTGTCTCACGCACACACACAAAGACGCACTCACATACGTTCTGTATATAAAAGCACAGAAAAATGTATTTGTGCCTGCAGAGAAAAGTATTTGTATCTTGTGTTTGCATAAATATATGAGCTGAGGTGTTTATAGTGGGGCGACTGTGGGGGAAAAAGGCGCCTTTCAGTATAATATGCTCTTTAATAAAGACACAGGTTGGCAGATTGGGAGTGTCACTGCATGTGGCATACAGCCTCTTCAGGTGATTTATGAGCGCGCTGTTAGGCTATTACATTATGGGCCCCAGTCCTATTCAGTAAGGGTGATAAGAGCAGCCCACCTCTACTGAAAGACTGCAGGTACGAGCGTTTTGTTTTAGTGGAATATCACTACTTTTTGATAAAGGAATTAAGTATGTGGAGAATCTAATCATGTTGTCTGTGCTGCAGCTGTACCTCATCTATTAGGTTAGCGTTTGTGCTTTTGTCCTTCAGAGTTTGCAGAGCATGTTCAAGGGAAGATGGCTTGGAATTGTTTGCATCTTCATTGAATTTCAAATTGTAAACCTCTCTTTATTGTATAAACAATATTATGCATCAGTTACACTTGCATGAAGCAACGGACAAAAAGTGAA
Organism: Dascyllus trimaculatus; assembly: GCA_024666655.1. Lineage (NCBI taxonomy): Eukaryota > Metazoa > Chordata > Actinopteri > Pomacentridae > Dascyllus > Dascyllus trimaculatus. The sequence continues at coordinate 16,960,107 of CM045451.1, read as the reverse complement.
TTTTTAACCTCTTGAGGACTGGTTTCATTTATTCTTAAACAGTTCTTAGCAGAGCAATTTCTGCTACACTTAAGAACCACACTGCAGTGAAGAAAGGTGCAAGTCTGCAGTTTCCTTCCACTCTGCGTGGCTTTGGGCCTGGCCTTGTGTTTGCACACGGAGAAAGGTGAGAGGCCGACACGGCGAGGTCAGAGTTCACACCGCAGAGCACCACAGCCAAAAGGCCAGTTGTCAGCTGCCGGCAGAGAGAAAAACAACGGGGCATCAGCCAGAGTGGTTTGGAAAAAGGACGAGTCAGGGTCGCTTTCAATTAGCACAGCATGCTGTCACTGCAGTGAGCCACGGGGCTGAGGGAAGGAGGTGGGAGGTAGCCTTGGGCTTGGGGAAGGAGAAAAGAAGGAGAGCAGGTACAGACTAAAACTGTCAGAACTGAAGACAGATGGACAAAGTCAGTCGACAGTCATCACAGTGCAGTTTTAGAGGGAATGAGTAAGATCTTCCATTGTGGCTTTATTAAAATTACAGCCTGAATTGATCGGGTCCGTAAATTAATGCCATCTTTATTTGTGTTTGCCACAGGTCCCCAAACCACAGGCTAAACCTGTGACAAAACAAGCTGTTTTGTTGCAGTTGGCATGCATTCTCTGAGTGATCCTTTTAGTATCAACCACAAACAAATACCCCAGCATATAATCGCATGTTTAATTTGATAAATAGTGCATTCTTCCAAAAGTATGAAGAGTTGAGCTATTTTTTGCAAAATTTCAGGATGACGGTCTTTGTTACCTCCTGCTGAACCTTTCTGTGTTTCACATTCGTTCTAAAGGCATCCAAAGGTCAATGGCAACTCGTGATAGTCCTGAATGGTGGATGAACTCAGAAATGTCTCCCAGAAGGATGGAGGAGAGGAATAATTAATAGGTGTAATGTTCTCCATCCTAACATCCCGTCAAGAACTCATTTGTGACAAGAAAGCACAAGGACCCATCTCACCGTCAAACATGCTGATAAAGACCAGGCTCCTTATGATTCATGACAGGAGATAAGAGGACCAAAAAAGCAGACCCTTTGTTGGTGAAGTGCATCACTGACAGTCCAACTGTCATCACTAACGACATCATTATGTCAGAGTTGTGAGGTGGATATGGACGTCTTTTTTCAGGGCCAATGCTGATTCTGATTATTAGTAGTCAAGGTGACAAAAAAATGATATTTGGAACTGGTATATATTTGGGCTAGTACTAATGAAGCATAACTAATCAGATGCTGTGGGCAGGACTTTGCTTGAGACCACAGCATATTGACCATCAGCTGCATCAAAGCCAAAGAATATTATTTTAAATTAACTTTTTTAAAAATCGAAAATCTGTTTTGAAAAAGAGAAAGAGTACTTACCTGGAAAAATGTTGAATATGAGATTCGATAATCGACCAATTCAATAATTGGTTGACCCATACACGGTGGTACTTTCCTTGTATTTTGCAGTTGGGCCAATTTTAGGACATCAATAGACTCTCTGGAGATAAATCTTCTTTCCCCCTAAAAGTCAGAAACAGCAAAGTTAATGCACTAAACATTGTTCACAGGGACCGGCAGAACAGGGTACAACTCTCCGTGGTCTCCTGGTGCAGAGGCAGGCTGAGACAAATAATGCAGCTCTCTATTTGGATGGCATTATCCCCTCAGAAGTGTGAGGCTATTTATGTTGAGTGTGGGTGTGTGTAATGAGTGTGGCCATACCAATGTGCCAATTATTCTCATACTTAGAAACTCATACATGCCTGCCTGCCTGCCTGCCTGCTTGCCTTGCCATTTGTTGGGAATTAAGATGTGATTTTGACAGAAATAACCGCAGCATTGATGTTGATGATGTGTTTGAATTATGTAGATTTTTAAGACTAATGCCACCTTTAATGAAGCATTGTTTTCCAGTCATTTCAATATTAAGATGGGAATGCTTTCGAAAAACTTTTTGACCATGAGACACTTGACGCTGTTAATTGAAACCAAGGATAGTTGAAATGAATCAAAACAACTTCCTGCAGTCTGCCAGTTAAGTCCTGAAAAATTTAGCAATAAATATGTCCTCAAACAAAAATGCATCACATTCATCATGTTGGAGGTTATACAATGACACTAAGTGGCAAGTAATTGATTTTTAATTATGTATCAGTCTAAAATATGGGCAAACCAATTTCAGTCCAAACTGAATTAAAACAATAATTAGTACCTTAAATGACATTTAAAGTTGACAAGACACATTTTATGGAAGAAAAGACGTTAATAAATATATTGACAGATTAATCTACCATTTAGATGTCCTACACCGCTCAGATTATAATGTGTATTCCTCAGCTTTGATGTGAGTTTTATTAGTTTTATCTCCAAAGGACAGCAGGAAGATGAAGTGGAGCTCAATCTCCACACACCTCTGCACTCTTTAGCAAATGGCTGGAACACAATCATTACACACATTACACGAAAACTGGAGAGTAGTGGGCCTTATCATGTCATGTTTTCCAGATAGCGATAGCTAACAAGACACAAATGTGTGAATTGGAGGAGGGAAATTGTCTCAAATGAAAACAGCAAATAACACCAGTGTCTTCCTCAGTTAGCAGTACGGTCAATGCAGCTGAATTGTTTTATTTTGGAGTAGGATGGTGCTTTGTAGAAAGAGGCCTGCAGAGAATTGAACAATGTATTAGACATTTTTATAAAGTAATAGGAAGCTGGTTGGACTTTGATTGAATTCTTGTTTATTACACAGACTCGGGCTATTCTTTCTTGAATTGTACACGCATCTCAGAGGAGAGGCTTGCATTCCTAATCTGAAAAGTCCTTTTTTTTTAAACGGCCTCAGTGGACATTTTTCAGCTGGCCGGGCTCCTCTACCCTCGCTCTTGTCAGGGCCCCAGTCTATTACATTCTCCTCCTTTTCTAAAAGATGGCAATTAATCTAATTAGTAATCAATCAGCCATTGGGCCTCCCGCCTCCTCTGTGCTAATGGAGGATATGACAGGCCTGGACCTTGCATTATTAATACCTCCATTCCTGGAGCCCAGGGCCCCCCTGACGCCCACAGCCAGGGGCCATTGATCACTACCACAACCCAGTGAGTACTGCGAGGACTGCAGGGAAATATCCAGTGCAGTGGGAGTGAAGATGGGAATGTGGTGTGTCAGTGTGTGGTGCGATGAATCCGTTTAGTGGGATTTATAGTAATTTTGGAAAAGGAAGGATTTTGCCAATTTTGCTCTGGGGAGACAGAAAAGATGCAAAAATCCTTACAGTGAGATGTTTGCTTGGTGGTGCATGGAGTCTGCAGGGAAACTTGTGGTGCATGTTAGAAGGAGGAAAGGGATTGTGTGAGTCGTGTTAATGGGAATGTTGTGCTCCGAAAAGCTCATTTGGTAAATGGGGCTCACCTCAAAACTATTATGGCAGGAAAAGGGGGCCTCTCTGCGGGACTATTTCAGGAAAATGAGATTAGAAATTATAGGACGCCACTAACGCTGGGGAACAATGATCGCAGTGTGGCAATAAAACAATCACGGCAACATTATCCTTCATCTCCCATGCGTTGTATGAGCACCCAATCTAATACAACCAGCAGCTGAAGTTACAGAGCCTGATAACTACCTCATCAGCGGATCCCAGGCTAGAGAGGAAAGAACAGCTGAGTAGAACAACAACTCTTTGCTCATGGGTAGCTGCTATCTTCTACATCCAACACATCTTCATCCTATGTCTTCTTTAACTGAATCTGCTGACCTAATTTATCTAACCGCTGTCCCAGAAGCGGTTAATCATGTTCAGTCTAGATGTTGTTTTTGAGGACAAGTAGTCAAGACTTTGGTGACTTGGACTAGACTGTAATTCAGTGTCAGCTTTCTAATTGAGATATAATTTTACTGTGTCTAAATTTGTTTTAAATGTGTGAAGAGTTTTCAGTGACCCATTTTTCTTTATGTCACTTTGTCTATTTTTGGTGTTTAGATTTTGTACATTTGTAATGTTAGTCGAGCTGAAACCGACAGACAGATAATGAATGTACAACTTTTTTAGCGTTGATTAATCATCTGTCATTTTTCAAGGACAAATAAAGAAAAGTAACTTGTCCCAGCTCCTCTGTTGTGAGGAATTACTGTGCACCAAATCTCTTGGAGCATTTGACTGTTGTTTGGACAAAACAAGCAACCTCAAGATGTCTCTTTTGGTTTAGTTTCATCATTTTCGGGACCGAAAAGCTGTACATTAATCAAAAAGATAATGAAAAAAAGCAGCAGTTGTAGCCCTGCATGCATAAATATATTGAAAAAAAAATCTGAATAAATGAGTACTGAAATGCAGCAAATCCATTTATAAATGGGATGATAAGTATGAACGATCTCAGCACAGTTTCTAGGTGCTTTTTGATCTGTGGCACCGTATTGAAACACGTCATTTGTCACCCATCTGTATATCTTTATCAAAGAAACCATTCTTTTTAGCCTTGTGATATTGAGTCATATTGATGGTGAAAAACAGCTGTGGCATGTCCACAATGTGACTGATATGTGGGAAGGTGGAGATTGGTCAGAGGTTGCGTTTAAATGAGCCTAGTGCAATTTAACTGCATTTTAGTGGTGACATCATTCTTTACTCCACCAGGCCACTTCCCATGATGATGGCTTGGTGTCATTTGGCACAGTGACCATAACATTTCCACTACTCAGCCATGCGTTCAGAGTTTAACACCGCCCCCCATCTTTAAACCACACAGGTTAAGTCACTACAAGCCGGCATGCCAAAGCTGTCACACCACTCTGCTTAATGTGCAGAAGGCTGGGGTTGTTAAGTATTTACAAGCCTTTAGTGGCTTTATGAAGCTACGATGGGAGTGAGCAGTGGTATTGAGCTCACAGCAGCTGTAGTCAGCTGCCTTATTCTGGAGGGATTGGGAAAGCATTGCAGCTCATCTGCTGCACTGTGATAGGGTCAGTGAACATGCTTTATCCATGGCTAAGAATGTGAGGAATCGCTCTGCGGTCACAACCTCCTTTCCTCCCCTCTTCACTTGATTGCCATGTGGGTGTAGGTGTATATATGTCGGTTTTAAACAGTCTGTTTCATATGGGGTAAGCTTGGTTACAGGAAATCCATAGACCAGTTGCCCTTAGTCATCCTTAGTCATCAGAGACAGCATTTGTGTGTTTGGGGAGTACTGAATTTGCAATAATGGATTTACAGGAAGTTTCTCTGTGATGAATTCTTGTCAGTGTGATTGTGCTTTCTCAGCGGGGAGGCTGGGTCAAGGAGGACAGTGCCATTCGTGAGGTGAGCTAACACCAGAGCTGGTTTCAATCCCAGCTGTGCTGCATGAATAAGTCTCTTGAGACAAGCGTCAAGCAAGCGAATAAAGTTTCAAAGTCCTGAAAAGAACAGAAAGATGTGAAAAAGCTGCCAGCAAACTTGATGCACGATAAAGTCCTGAATAGCCTTCCTAAAAAACTTCTGGGTTAACGAGGTAGCTGTAAATTAAGGTACTAAAAATGGATCAGAAAAGAGTAACGTTCTGTCAGTTGTAGAGCTGCAACTATGATTGATTTGTTAACTATTAAATTTGTGAACAACTATTTTAATAATGGATTGATTGGTTTTCATGCAGAAAAGGAGAAATTCCGTATTTCAGCTTCTTAAATTTGAATATTTTCAAATTTCTTTCCTCTTCTATGACAGTAAACAGAAAACCAAAACATTCAGGGACGTTGTCTTGGGCTTTAGGAAACTCTGACATGTTTCACCATTTTCTAACATTTTATAGACCAAACAGCTAATGAATTAATTGAGTAAATAATTGACAGCTTAATTGACAATCATCAGCTGCAGCGGTAATCAGTAGGTCACGTAAACACCTATAACTTTCTGCCACACTGGTTTTCGTGCTCTTATTGTTGTGAACATTGTTTGATTTTTGCAGCAGATAACCTGTGATAAATCACTCCTGCTATTCTGCTTATTATTACCTCCATATTTTCATATTGTTTGATAAAGTAACCCCTAGGGCTGAACAGTTAATTGTTTTCAAATCAAAATTACAATTTGAAACAGTCCAGTTAGTAAATTGCAAAGACTGCAGTTTAGTGTATAAAAGGCTAGACTAATCCTGTAATTCAGATATATTTAATTTGAGCAGATCAAATCTTTTAGAGTCTGTTTTTGATTGCCCAGTCATGATGATACGCTATGTGGTTCAAGTATGCATGCTATGGTTTCGTTGACATAAGCCAAGTCTCATCAGATAATAGTCACACCTCAGACACAGGATGAGATAAGATAAACTTTATTGATCCTCACCGGGGAAATTCACAAACATTTTACTGCATGTGTGACTGAAGGTTTAAAGTGTCCTGCCAGTGGTTTTACAAATTCATGCTGTCTGTCTTGTGTGACAGTCGCACTGGTGTCTGATGTTGTAATACTCCATCATGTTTTAAATCAGCTACACAGTGAATATTATACTAAAGCTTAACTTTAAAAAGTTATAATACAAATTGTAATATCTGTCAGAAAAAACAAGATATTTTGTCCACATCATTCATCCCCAGTGCCCACACAGTTTACTACTGTGTGGGCACTGTTGAACCAAACAGTGCATTTGTTTTACAGGAATATTGTATACTTACCCTTTGTATCTGTACACGAAGACTGTGGGTAGAGGTTTGGACATGAGAACAAAACAGTCATAAATTCATGGCTTGTCTTTCTTTATCAGTATACATAGTTTAAATGAATGTGTGCTCATTGTGTTATTAAAAGGAAGATAAACCAGGAAAGGGGGAAAGAAAATGAATCAAGAGCCATTCTGTAGTCGTCCAGAACCATAAAGTTCCTTGGTCGTCATCATATCCTTGCCAAGTTGTGCCTGTGTGCAAAACCAAGCACATCTGGACCTACTTACAGCCTCTCTGCTTGTGTTAGTTGTGATGTTATGACAGCACAGTGACGGAGAAGATTACACTGCGAGGATATAGAGCTGCTCTCAGTGGAGGCAGCGTGGGTCAGTGGCCTCATTTAAGCAAAAAGACACAAACGCTTGAGGTTTTTCAGCAGTGTGTTTGCAGTGCAGCTGTTCCTATGGTGTCGTCCATTCTCATGTTTTTTCTTCTGTTTGCTCTCACAGGAAGTTTGTTGAAGACGGAACGTTCTTAGAGGGCGAACCTCAAAGGGGCTTTTAACCTCTGACAGCCCATCAACCACCCCAGCTCCAAAACCCCGCCTCCTGTGCACCCCTGCTGAGGTCATTTCCTGGGAGAAGTAGGAGGAGCACGGATTGGTGGATTGTCGGACGTGACAAAACCTGTCTGTAAGTTCAGATATGATTCCTATTTCCTCCATTCTATGCCACCAATTTCAGCTATTTTGAGCTTTGACCTCTCTTTTTTGCTCGCGTTTTTGACCTCCTTGTGGAGGTGCAAAAACACCAGCCTCCTCAAGCTGGCATCAGTAGAATATCTCTGCATACTCTCAGTATTCTCCTGATATTTGTGACTGAATCAAGCAATCGTCACCGCTACAGAAATGCTCCACATGTACCCTAGAAAAACACACAGACTGTAATAAGTACATCTGCTGAATTAAAGTACATTAAAACTTAAACTCAAAACTCATTCCTTTGCGTCTCTGTTAAATATTTGACTTAATCGGTTTATCTAATGATTCATCAAATAACCCAAATACAGCATTTACAGAAGAGCAGCTCAATAGACAAACAATGTAGACACTTGGGGTAGCATTCTTTTTAAATATGTGCCCATCTCTCAAATGCTCAATTGCAGAAATTCCATACAGCTCTGTGGGTTGCTGATGAATGTAGGAAATAATGAAATATTTGTGCGCAATGATTTAATGTTCACACCCTGTGAGGCTCAGATTGGCCACAGTAACGAGAGGAAACGTCTGCCAGTTAACAGCCCTCCCCTGTTATACCCATATCTGATTGTGTGAGCCAGTGCAGGTCGAGAGCTTTCAAGCACAGCTCTGCGTCAGACACACAGGTAGACAAATAAACACGTAGGAATAGTTTATAACACAAACACATTGTTTTACTGGGCTTGGCACTGGCTTTGTTCCGATGAGCTCTTACTTTTGGTGATTTGACACAATGAATGCTCGCGCTGGACTCTGGATCTCTTTATTCATGCCCCCTTTCAAAGCCGCTGTTGTGTGATCCCTCTTTTGGCTGGCTATGCATACATGCAGCACGGGACCATTGTAGAGTATTGTACGCCAGTCAAAGTGAAAAGGAGCCCACCACTTTTGCATTGCACTCTGCTGACAGCAGGGAAACAATACATGATAGCTTGGTTAGAAGGTTGAGTATACAGCAACGAGGTGTTGGTGTTGAACTGGACCACTGGCATCGGGGTGGCATGAGGGGCCCTGATGTGGACAGCCATTTTCTGGCTGTCATTACCGATGACACAAAGACGTATCAAAGGGGGTGAAATGGGACAGAATGGCAGTCAGTGTGGGTGCACAGGCGTGAAACATGATCAGACCGCCGAGTTGAATAGAGGTATTATCGTGCCAAAAATGTGAGGGAGAGACGGAGGCAGAAACCGAGTGAGTGGCATTGCTTTCATATCTTGTCACCCACTCACTTGACAATGCAAACACTGTGTCCTTGTCGCTGTAAGTGAAGCATAGTTTGATGCATAGTTTGGATGTATGAACATTTGTTCATGGCCCACATGCTTTAGAGGGAAAAACTAAAAAGGATCTTTGTCTACCAAAGCAAAACATGGTTCCTCTGGCAAATCCTGCCCTCTGTCTTAATTTGCACATGCAAATGCACCAAGTTAAACTTTGAAACCTGCATGATGTGATTGATAGCCACAGATGGGTTCATATTTTGCGACTGTCGTCTATTCATTTCCAGTTTATTTCGATAACACATTAAAATTGCTCTACACCCCATCACCCCTCTGCATGATAATAGATTTAGCTCCTGTCTTTTCAGCTACCAAATTAAGAAAAGACTTCTCCAAATCAGTGCCACAGTGAGAATACAGTTGTCTCAGTTTCTTTCTCTTTTTCAATCTTTCTTTGTTTCTAAAATTAAATTGTAGATTTTTGTGTTTGTGAAAGTTTTTGCCTTTGCATAAAAGTATAGATGGGGAAAGTTGCCAGAAAAGGGAGACACATCACAAAGGTCCTGGTCTAGATTTAAACCTGGAATATAGCACGGATGTGGTTTGTACTTGAGTCACCAGGATGCCCCCCGTGTATATTTCTTATCTTTGCCCTCTGATAAACTCCAGTTGACCTCTCTCACTGCTTGCCCCAAGGGCTTGAGTCTTTGTCAGTGCCCTTATTTTCTCCTCCTTTCCCTTTCTTCTGTGCTGTTTCCTGAGCCATGCTCTTGTTCAGTGTTAAATGAGGGCATGGCCACACTTGGATGTGCTGTGACAAATTGGCACAGAGGAGGCAGATGGTGATGGGGAGGAGACTGGTTGTCATGCCATTTGCTGCAGCGACATGAATTGATCTCCGTGCCGCAGAGCAAGCACACATGGTCCACTTGTGTAATCCTGACTTTGGTTACTCCATATGCACACACACATACACACAAGTGCAAACTCTGATCCACATGCCACCCTACACCAGCCTTCCGTCCCCATTAGTATCAATGATGTGTGCAGCAGAGGCGTTCGCTAACTGTCAGAGGCTCTCCGCTTGGATCCGCTCAGAGAGGCGAAGGGGCGCTGAGGGATTTTGACAGAGAGACAGAGCTCAGACTAATAGTAGGCTGGTGGGACACTGGAAGCAGCAACACACAGCCTACTATAGACACACAGCATTGCTGATGTACTGTACATGTAAGCAGACTGTTCTATTTACAGAGCAGCTGTCTTACCACTGTTTACTCATGAGGCTTTGGTTCAGCTTGACTAAAATCCTCATGGGTGTTTTTCATTGCAGCATGACTTCTGGTAAGATCATAGTTTGTCTGACAGGACTGGCATTGCTCATTAGGCTGTGTCCCAGGGATCTGAAAATGTTCCCCAATTGAGTGTTTTTTTGTTTTTTTTTTTACAGCTGTGTAGGGCAAGGGTTTTAAAATACGCCCATGGTAACTTAAATCACATGGGGCTGCATGCAGGAATAGTATCTCCTCTCACAGTAAGTGGAAGAGTTCAAAAGAAGTAAACTTTACTTGCTAATGTTGGCTCTCTTTACCCTTTGACAGAAAGCATTGCTAGTCAGGGAGATGAATGTGTGCATGCTGACAGTTGCCTTAGTGTTGCACAGATGTAAACAGAAACACAAAACAGTTTATACCAGTTAAATAGCAGCCCAACAATTGCATGATACATTGATCATTTCACCTAACTGGGTCTTGGACCCCCTATAAAACTCATTTATACCAAATTGTTTGCCTAAAAAATCAGCAAGACCTGGATTTTAAATGAAGAAGGATTGTTATTATAAGGGCATCACGTAGGTGCAGGACTTTTAATAAGCCAAAATGGACACCCACACACACTCCAAAGCAACAAGTCAAATTTTTATTACAGACTGTGTTTGGGTCCAACTCAGATCTTCATCAGGTCAAAATGTTTTCAAACTATATAAATTATTATTAATATTAGAACTAAAATTTGGACTTAAATTATTTGTTTCAGCCAGAGATGTTTAATAAAGTTGTAAAATTACTTGACAGCAACACTCTGGTATTGAATATTCAAATTGGAAACATTGTCCTTATTGCCTTTTTACCATCTTCCAATTAAATTTGGCCAAAATGCCGTTCAGTGAAAATGCTGCTTACAGGCAGCTATGGTTAAACTTGTATTAAGTCTCTGTCTGACATTTTTTATGAAGTGAAAAGAAAAATATATCATTTTGAGCAACTGGTTGCAGCTGACTCCTAAATAGCTAGCAACTAATTGTATTTTAGCATCTGAGCTATGAGCTCATACCAATTCCCAGCTACTCTTACAGTGGTCTCAGTCAAGCTTACAAGATTTGGCCAAAACATTTGTTAGCATGTCTTAATGTCCTTAGGGTGCCTCAATAAGGCACCACAAATGCTGGCAAATTAAAAAGCAACATGTAAACATTAGTCTTATGCAGTTAGTCTGTTTATGAGTTTTAAGACATGATAGTTTTCTTTTGTAGAAAAATAAGTTACGCACATAAGTAAACGTTAAAAAGGGGAAAGCAATCTGCATTTATCACTCCACACTGAGTAAACCATTAAAAACGTGCAGGTTTTCAAATTAATGAGGTTCACGAATGGATCAGAATTTCTTTTCATTAAAGACCTGTGTTCAGTCTGTGGGCGGGTGGATGGGATAATTGCTGGCTTTAGTTCTCCTCACCTGGAACGTGGCAGGATAACTTTCCCACGGTTGCTTAATATTCAGTGGACCTGCGAGCCCTAAGCAGGGGATATCGATCAGCAGATGTGATGTATTCCCTGCCTTCCTAACAGGCATCTGTTGAGCAAAGAGCAAAGTTCTCAAATGGTTGACTCCCTTTCAAAAAGTGAAAAGAATTACTCTTTGTACAGATCACTATTTGAGCTGGTATTCACCAGTGATCTGATGAGCTTTACTACTATAGAGAAAACCATATCGACTTTCCTCTGAAACATACCTCTCAGACTCATATTTGATCTTCAAAACAACTTTTTGCTGACGTTCATGTTTATCAATGACTAATTAACCTCACATAGGAGAGCCAAAGTGATGCAACTTCTTGGGGCTAGCTCAACTAGCCAGCTTTGCAAAAAAAGTACAAGCCTCACACAGCATGCAATGTTTTATAAGATGTCCACACGCTATTAGACACTCTGAGATGCTGGACAGGAGCCAGTTTGTTATAAGAACACACACAAATGGATTTGTGTGTCCATGCTCAAGCACAGCTGACAAGCTGTGAGAAACAGCTCTCTGTTTGTGATAACGGCTCTTTCACTGTCAGCACAAACAATCTGTAGGCCTTACTCCCCATAACCAGGGCTAGTGTTCACATTTGCCATATTCATACTGAAACAAAAAGCTTCCAGAACATGAGTGCAAAAACAAATCTGCAGCTGAGTTAAAATAAATCATCTCTCTGCAATGGGAGAGAAGTCCCTCTAAAAGAGCATAACTGCTTGTATAATGTCAGCCAACATTGCTGCGGCCCTCCTGCACGCCACTCAGCCTAAACATCTCTGTCAGGAGCAAGTATCAGGTGCTGTGGATTTGTTCTTTACTTTAACCTCGGGCCTCACATCTCTAAGTAATTTCATCCCTGTGCTCTAGTTGAAAACATTTAGTAATTTTGGATAATGAGGCTGGGATTGCTTGAGTTGAGTTGAAAGGCAGGAAGCCCTCCAAAGCTTGACTCCAGGCTGTTTATAATTACAATTCAAACGAGCACAGGGTCAACAGTTTTTTGTCTTAAACAACAAGTAAAGGTCATAAAATGGTGAGTTTTATTCTAGAGTTAGTCTGGAATTGGGTTTAATTTATGGTAATGTTCTGTGCTATTGAATAATGTTTACTTTGAGGGCAAAACCCAAATTAATTAAATTATAATAAAGTTCATATATTTGCCCATTAAAGTTCTGTCACTTTCACCCTTCAGATAACTCCTGTGCACATTAAAATTGATCTATTTGGACAGTTGGCTGGGGTCCAAAAGACCTGCTTGAGATGGAATAGGATATCAGATTTTTAGCTTATGGCTGTTTGCACTTGTCAGCCTGATGCTGGCTGGCTGCACGTGCTTGCCAAAGTGAAATATTGATTTTTAAAATTTTTCTTCCTTTCAATTGTTTTGTGCCAAAACTGGTGCACTGTTCTTTCTGTCACAAATAAGCTTTGAATTATAATATAAAAGCAATGGCTTAAGGTTATTTGCAACATGAGCACTGTTTTAGTTCAAAAAGATTCCTGAATATAGTTGCAGTTTAGTTACTAATTACTTGTTTTGTGGAGGTGTTTGTCTGCAACAGGGATTTACTCAGAGAGCACATTTGAGTGCGGCAGAAGGGGACAGTTTGTTGAATGATAAACTAAGAGTTCGAGTCATCAAACTGTGCTTTTTGTTCAAACAGAGACAGAGAATTGAGTAGTGGACATTATCAGGATCAGGAAGCCATACAGCTATGAACTGAACGTCATATTTTTATTTTTTTTTTCTTTGCAAAGCAGCAATAGATGTAGCAGTCTCAGACCTGGCTGCAGCCAAAACACTTGGAGGCAAGAAGCTCAGGCGAGATTCAAAGCCTTGTGTTTTTTAATGACAGAATGTGCTCCGTCATTGAGAAGACTGATTAAAAGCCCTTTGTGTCACAGTCTGGGCGGCAGTAGCATATGGCCGAAGGGCTTAAGCAGAGAGAAAAGACATCTGCACAACCAAATCACTGGGACAGACGCAAGGAAATGAAATCACAGAGATTAAAGTGAATCTGCCTCGTTCCTCTTCTGGAGAAATGCCTCATTTGTGAATACCACCAGTTTTTAGTGCGATACAGTGGAGCGCAGTTGTTTAAGCTGATTGTTTAACTACCATTTAAATTGTACTATTTTCTGAGCATAGTCTTTCAACTGATTAAAGAGTAAGATTAATTCATAATGTACTTAGGAGATGCCAGCTATGGTTTATTGTGCTCACTGTGCAACTGTAAATAGCGTATATAGACAGGTGACAAATTAAAGGAAAAACCTGAACCCTTGACCCCTATAGTGAGGGGTTCTAGTGACTCTGTTAGGCTGTAGGGGGCATTTTTGCTGTCATGGTTTGGATCCACATGTCCTCTTTAAGCGAAAGGTCACTACAAATCAATACCTTTATCCTTTGATGAAACATTTCTATCCTGATGAGAGCAGTCTCCTTCAGGATGACAATCCTCCATCCACAGGGGTCACTGAATTGTTTGATGAGCATAACAATGATGTGAATCATATGCTGTGACCTTCATAGTCACCAGATTTACACCCAATTCAGCATTTATGGGAAATTTTGGACCAGCGTGTTCGACACTCACAAACACCAAACGAGGGAATATTTTTTGGAAGAACAGTGCACCATCCCTCCATTGTAGTTCCAGAGGCTAGGATAATTGCATTCATCATTTTATCTATGTATTTACAGCATTCTTTTTTCTTAAAACATTTCAGCTCCATTTGTTTCTGCTTAAAGTAAATATGGATTTCTTCTGCAATTCCTTTTAAAAAACACATTTGTTTGCGTTTTGGATGGCAGCCAGGCCACAGGCTGCAAAGTTTAATAATTCAGGGTACTGAAAAACCTTCACACAGTTGAACAGTGTACATTGAAGAGAGTCAGTGTTTATATGTCTTGGGTGCGCACTGTGATACTATGTCAGAGTCTCATAAGCAAACATTAAAACGATAAATTGCAAATGTTTTTTTCTCATGCATGGTTCAGAGTTCAGGAAGAGTGCATCTTATTGCTCTCTGTCTTTTGCATGAAACTATCAGATTTATTTCAGGGAACTGTTGCACACTCCTAATTTAACGTAGAGGAGGTTCTTAATTCCTATTGAAACCTTGGTCATACTAGGTTGTTGAACAATTTTTAACACCGGCATTTTCTTTCATACCAACTATGAGGATTATATGCAGTGCAAGATATAAAGAGATGTGACTGCAGCTCTGAAAATACCAATGCTGCCTCCAAATGCATCTTGAAAAGCATTTATAACTCTGCTGTGGATAAAAATGCCTCAAATCAGAAACAAATAAACCTATCAAACAAAGGCACCATAGAAAATATAGTGTAAATGTGTACTTGTTAGCAAAAAAGCCTCACAAATAATGCAAATTTATTCCTTTAGTTCTGACTTGCGTGTCCCTTTGGATATAGTACTGATGTTTTTTGTGTATGTTTAAATTGGCATGTGCACATTTTCAGAAACTTTAGTTGTAGGAGTCTGTAAGTATTCCAGAGTTCCCCCTGGAACTCAAAACAATCTTTCTACCTGTCTTTTTGTTCATCTTTGTATTTTCTTACCTGACGTTTGTATCTCCTTCCTAGTTTGAATTTTTGTGTGCTTTCATCTCACTAGATTTTGCAGCTCTCTGAACAGTCTCATCGCTCTTCTTCTTTGCTGCAAGTGATGGTTTCAATAATTGGAAGAGATATAATTTTTATGAGATTGTATGAGAGCTATAATTTTTTACGGCTCTCATACTGATTCATCAGTATCCAGTGCATAGTCTTAAAGCAACATGGCATCCACTCTACAGAGGCTTGTACATAATGAAAAATATGCAGCAATTGAGCATCAAGGTCATTGTGGCGGAGGATTCTCAAGAGGGCTGAAAAGTCATCTACGGAGTGAGCAAATAAGGCCAGGTGGCTGATGAACTCCAGGAATAGTTTGACAAACCCTATCACCAGTGACAAATTAAAGTGTCAGCGGCCGACCTATGTGGCATCGCATTTCCTGTGTTGTTCCATGATAAGCCGAGCCAGCAGCACATGGCGGTCTGCAGAACAGCCTGAGAAGGCTATGAGGACAGAGGTACCGTAACAGGAGACCCGGACAGATGCTTGTCTCTGGGTATTGATTGGACCAGACGTCCAGACGACTGCTGCAGCCACTGACGCAGGCAGGCAAGCTCGCCTGGCGACTACCTCTCCCTCATTCCCCTGTGCAGCTGAAAGGAGCCGTTTTGAAAATGTGACATGACATGCTGTCACCGAGCAGCAGCGGATTAAGGAATATGTTTCCTGGGTACATACATCCTTTTTGCTATCACACATTTAAAGATACTGAGCAGCCATTGTGTCAGTCTGAGACATGGGCAGCTTACAAATACATTTTCGCACGGTGCTTATGTCGCACAGTATGTGTTCTTGTTTTTTCTTGAAGAGGCTTTGTGTTACAAACCTCTTGGCAGCCACAGTTCACTGGAGAACTGCACATATATAACAGCTAACTGCGTACAAACCTTGCAAAGGAGCTGAATGGATTTCGTAGTGTGGGTATCAGCTCAGTTTGGTTTGCTAGAAAGTAAGATTTGTGATTACTGAGACAGAGGAAAAGTGGCTTGTCAGTAGCTATAGTCCTAAAACAAAAAGCTGGATGAGTAACTTATCTAAAATAGAGTCATGGCTGGAGACCAAGAATTAGGATTTGGAGCATCCTTCTAAAAGCACATTGCTAGTAGGGATATATTTTGTTCAGTGCCAATTTATATTATTAGCAATCAAGGGGACCAATAGCCAATATTTGGACTATTTCATATATATATATTTCCCATAAAAATACAAATCTTTATATTACAATTTGAATAAATTCCAATACAAAACTTAATTGAATTTCCTTTGTGAATTATGTTTTGTCTATTTTTACAGAGAACTTTTCAACATTTGAAAAGAAGGGACTGCATCAGAGCCAAAGTAGTGCATTTTTAAATAATTTGTTTTAACGAGAATTAGTTGAAAAACAAAACAGTGTTAACTATTGCTAAAATGCTGACGATTGGATCCAGTACTTGTGTTTCTGTCTCAATAACTAAATACAAATGTGATGTTGCTGTGTAGTGCAGACAGTATAGGATTTCAGAGTCACATAGTTAAATAAGCCAAATAAAAATGTACAAAAAACATTTTTCACAAAGCAGGAATGATGAAGCGTTTACTCCAGCGTGTTATTCATTTTCTATTTAGTCATTATTTTGCAACAGAAACATGCAATGGTAATGAGTTCAAATCTAGAAAAACAATTAAGTTATGTCATGAAGGGGAAAAGAAGGAATACTTTGAATCTCATTTTAGAAATGAGAAAGAAAAACAAATTGCTGCCTACATCTTCAGTTTTTTGTCTTCTGATACAAAGAAGTATCTGTTCCAATCACTCTATCATAGAAAAATCAGAGTTGTAGAAATAACTGGAAACTCAAGAGAGCCATGACATTATTTTTATGTTTATATGCTTTATGTATGTAAACTTTTGACCACAACTGTAAGTTTCATTGTCTCTCACTGTTTGGTTAGGTTTGAGCACCAAAACTGCTTGTTCTGGTTTGGGAAAATATCATGTGTTGAGTGAGACCCTTCACAACATGTTTGAAGCTCCTCCTAGTTTTCTAAGTTTCCACAGTGACAGCTCCCTGCTTCATCTAATATATGGTTTGTAGACTGAAAGGGAGCAACAGAAGGAAAGCTATAAAATAAATGGCAAAGATATCATAAATGTATTTGTGATACGTCACAAACGTACGTAATCTGGGAGATGATCCCAAAAATATAATTGAAAATGCAGTTTAGCTGTGGAGCAACAAAATTTTTATGAGACGGGGCTCGAACGGGAGACCTCTGACTATGGCTGCTAAAGGGTGCGATACATCATCTAAAATGCCTCTATGTATACAAGCTTTCCATAGAAGCCCACACTTTCTCTCTCTCCTATACACAGACACATCCAGCCTCTTGTCAAAGCAACCACAAGAGTAATGGCCCCAGGTCTCCTCCTGAACACAGACTAATGAGAATCTCAAATCCGACAAGCAGAGTGCATTTATCACGCACTCACACTTAATGACACCACCACCCAGGCTCAACAGCATGCTCACGCCAGTATCTAGCCCCTTTATGGATGGCCCCGTTTGTCCCCTTGCCTTCCTATTATTGTACTTGCTTGGTCAAACCTAGTGGTAGACTGAAGAGAGAGGAGTGGAGGAGAAGGAGGTGGGAAGGAAGAGAATCAGACTCAGTGGTAAGTCTGCTGGCAAAAGAGGTGCCTTTGTTTTTTTTTTCCCTTTTTTTCTCTGTTCCATGTCTTCCTGTCCATCTTTTTCCCCCTGCCCCTTAGTGTGAACTTATCTGTTCTCAAATTCTTTTATTCTCTTTGTGTCTGGTTCACTCGTGTCTCTAAAAACCTAAAGTGCAGATGAGTGGAACACTTCAGCTGAGGAATAGTGAAGGCATCAGCAGATGAATACTACATGCACTGTTTTGATCTACTTTTCTGAAGTGTGTTTTTTTTGTTTGTTTGTGGAGTGACATGGAGCTTTACACAAGGACTCTTGACTCGAGAAACAACAACTGTCCTGTGTAAAGGTAACATGGATTTTTAAATGAGTAGACATCTGGTAGTGGATATTAAGCAGCATATTGCTTTTATTCAATGATTCAAAGCAGCTGACCATTATAAGCAAAAGTGTCATTTTAGTACACCCTCTTCATACAATTCTGTGTCACAAACTGAAGCTGTGATCACTCATGTCAAGCTAGAAGGAGTGACATCCTAAATACAATGCCTATATAATCTCCTTTGTTTATTGCATTGATCTTTATGTTGCAAGGAGACAAGGATGATTTGAGTCCTAATTAGATGGACTTCTAAGCAGGCCCTGCCGCCTCTAATGACTGTTGGGGATTTAGACAAAGATGAGAGCTTATCCTCCTTAAGTGTTGGAAAGGCTGCATTATCTAAACTAAGATCCTGGCCATACTTTAACACACAACTCAGACACAGTAGACAACTGCAGAAACACAAACAGCTAGCAATCTGACTTAACTGAGAGCTGTTTAGATGGTGGTGTTTAATTGTCAGAACAATGGACAATAGTGACTGATGCCTGTGATGTAACCTTAAAGAGTTGAATTGCATGAACTCATTGATGGTAACCAGGTCTTTTCAGGATGTTCTTCTAACAATAATTTACTGCGTTAACTCAGCAGATAGGTTGATTCAGTGATGCTACAAGACAGAGACTTGCCACTTAAAGATTCCTAAATAGAAATCTACAGGAGAATTTGCGACATGTTCTGCCTGTTTTTTTTTTTTTTTTAATTTTATTTTTTTTTTCAATCAAATTTGAGATCTGGTCATTCTATACAGATTTTATGCCCCATTGATCACTGAAATTGCAGGTATGGCCCTCTCCATTCATTTAGATAGGAACCTGCTCTTGTTAACCTAAAATTAGTGCCCAGGGATGTTGCCAAGATGTCTGCTGAGTGACAAGACTTGCTTGTAAGAACTTTGGCTGGTGTTTCCAACATCAATGAGCACCACCATGAAAAAAGTAACTTAATTTCAATTTTCAAGTTACGTGAAATCATTTTATCTGGTGCAGCTTACAAAGTTACGCAATGTAGGGTGCAGGCATTGTCAGCTTACCATCAGCACCTAAAGATTCAATAACAATTATATCAAAACAGTATATTTATGCAGCTAATTTAGCAATGCTAATTCTGTTCAAAAGGGATTTCTCTAGTTGCCCTCAGATTTTCTTATCTTCAAAATTACTTGGACAGAAACACAGAGTGTGTCCCAGTCATTAACTATGCAACTACTGGAATGCTACTACCAAAGCTGCGGAAAGGACGTTAGATGGATGGTACTTTTAAAGCTCTGTTGCAGCTTTAAAAAGTTTCTTTGTAGAAAATCCTATTTAACCCAACAAAACATTAAAGACTGCTTTACTTTTTCTACTAAAAGAGGTCAATACATTTAACAAATGATTTTGTATATGTTGCTTTTTGAGCAGTAGTCTTTGATTCTTAAAAAGCTTCTCTGGTGAAGATCCAGGTTTTTCCTTATTAAAATCTGTACTATTGTTCTTAATCAGAATCCGTTTCTGACTTAAAGATGTGTAACTGAGTTAGCTCAATAGCACAACTTGCTATTGTGTAGCACAGAGTAGTTTTGCAGTTTTTGAGCTGATGTGAGCTTTTGTGCTCGAGCTGCAGGGAGTGGTGAGAGGCACGGAATTCATAGATCCACATATTCTCGAAGAAGCAACTGAATAAAGTTACATCTAAGCCACTTTAAGGCAGGATGGGAAAAAAACACTTCTAAATATGTCATTTTGAGACACAAAGATGATTTTTCAAAATGAATGACTGGAAAGTCTTGAAAATCCTCTGCAATGGTTCATTTATATGCATTTTTTGAGCACGTAGAAGGAGTGCTACATGAATTTTACGGTAACATAATGTCAGATAATGTGGTTTAAGTACTTAAACGTGGAGTAAAGAAGTGACTGTTACATTTAATAATCTTTAGACTTCCTCCTAGACAGAACTGTCTGAAGGTGTCTAAAGGGAGCATGTGATTCTAATCCATTCGACTTTTTGTGAAATTCAGCAAAAATCTTGTCACGTTTTGCTTGTGATCTCCTCTGTTCGCGCTGAAAAATGATCCACTGTTCGTACACAGTTCTGACTCATCATATAGGAAACAAAGTGGCTCAGAATGATCTACATTCGGAGCCACGAGCACAGGACTATTCCAGCATGTCCTGTGCACATTCACGCTTGTGCACAGGGGAGTTGTAAAGGAATAGGGAGAGGAGATGTGCTTCAAAGGGAGCAGTGGGAGCAAGGAGAATAGCAAGTGTGGTACATGTGAACTATCTAAATGTGCTAACTAGCTAAATATCAACAATCTTGCACAGAATCTAAGACTCCCTCTTGAATTAATCCCAGTAGAAGATTGCAGGGAACCATCTAGCAGGGACAGAGATCAGGACCGGTCAGTTTTGTCCTGTCATATGTCATGGATCATCGTATATTTTTCTTATTTTACTTCTGTAGCTAATTATTAAACTAATTCAGTGTTATTGATAATTTGGTGCTGAAGCAGGACCGACCAGCCTGAAACTGAGTGGTGGAATTGATTGTCTGTCTGATTCCAGACCAGTGAGCTGTGAGACACTGTCATTCCTCCCACCTCCTCCTCTTCCTCCTCCTCCTTCCCCTCTTCCTCCTCATTGAGATTTCTGTCTTTCCACTGTCACTGTTCATGTCCCATTTCTTTGTTTGATGTCTCTGCTCCTACTACCTTCCTTCCATGTTCCATGACACACTGGAGCCTTTGATGAGGTGAAAGGAGCCACACTGCTCCTTGGTGCACGCTTGCCCATGGCCATCACCATTGTTGGGAAAGACGGAGTTGTTACAGCCATAAAATGAGATAAACTGAGCTTGAAAGCTTCTGGGTCTTTCAGTATGTGTTTAGATGATATCATCAGTGTGAGACAGCGGTAATAAAAGTGAGGTCAGCTGCCACCGTGGGCTGCTGCCCTGAGAGGTAGCACTGGCCTGATAAGACGGCTGTCTCTTTTCATCTCTTCTTTTTAGGCTTTGGTGTGTGATGAAGCTGACACATGGATCTCGAGATTGAGTGGAAAAGGCGTCTAATAATTGGATGCATGCTCAGTGTACAGGGAATGTTTGTCCCAAAGACAATGATAAAGTGTTTAATCTTCCCAGGAACAGCGAACCACACAGGCATGATGATGCCATTATCTCTGTGAGGTACTCTCGCCAAGAAGCTTCACTCCTACCCTTGATTTATATTTCCCTTCATCAGCATCGACCACTCAGATTGCAAAAATCATTCATTTATAAAAGCGGGGCTCACTGCTTTTGTTCTTGCTTAACTGGAATTCACCAAATGTACTTTTGTCACACACTCCCTTGCTGGCTCTTCTCCTCACTCTCCTTGTAATCGCGTTGGGGTAATCTGACAGCGATGGATCTTCTCGGTGACAGCTGTGTGTTAGCCTCTGCTAACAAGGGATGAAGGCAGTGGAAGAATCTTCACAGCTATTTATCTTCCTTTGATCAATTCTCAACTACTCTGCCGTCCTGTGTTTTATCTTTTCAGGAGAAATCTCAGCTTAGGCACGCTTGAAGCTGTGACCTCTTCTTTTGTTAAGACTAACAGAAATAAGCAGGAGGCCTCCTCATTGCATCATAGTGAAATAAAGAGTTTCTCATTGCGTGAAGGCAGCATTGATCGGTGCGGGAAACTAGGTAACTGATATCTTTTATTCGAATGAGCCAAACTTTAGAGATATGCCACTCATAATTTTCTTTTTATCAAGACGGAATAAATGTTCAGGTAGATAGATAATTCATGCAGGATGTCTTTCAAAATAGGAAGCGCAGAGTTTGAAATGCAAGCGGTGCAGCAAACTAATTGGTACCACAGGGGAGATAGAGATCAAAGAGCCTGTGTGTTAATAGAGAACTCGCGCTCTCTCTTTGTCCGCCTCTGAGTTAATGGACACAAAGCCACCATGAAGTCCTCCACAGTGGTGGTCCTCAGCTTAAGCTTCGTCAGCAACAGCAAAAATAAAAAAAAAATACATGTGTTTCCACTCAATTTATCAGCATTTATAAGTTCTCATTGAGTCCCATCAAATTATGGAAAAAATGATTTAAAAAAAAAAAAATTATGTGTTTTATTTTTTTCACATCTGTTGTCAAAGAACTGTGACTCTAAGGGGTTTTCTGTACACTTGTACTGTATTTATATCTGATGGACCACTGCTGTGTACCACATGGGGATCTTTTTTCTTTGATATGTTTTTCATTCCCTTGTATTGTGAATCTTCACTGCCTCGTTTTCTTATTTGATGAGTTAGCTGATTTTTTTTTTCCTGCAGTGCCAATGTCTGTTTAAGAGCCCTCTTACATTCCATACTGTTTTTATTATTATTTATTTTAGCAGTGAAGCTGTGGCACAGATAACAGCATCACAAGCAAGATGAGCTTCCAACCCACTCTTTGTATATTGCCATTTGGACAGCAAAAAGTCTAATTCTTGTTGTCATTTTGGCTAGCTTGGTACATTTCTGCTTATGTATGAGGTTTTTCTTTTGTTTCCTGGGATTTATTTTGAGTGTTTTCTGCCTTCTGCACTGACAGCAGAATCAGGGTCTGCCAAGCCAAGCCTCGAGAAAACCCTATACACAGTGGGATCAAAGTATTAATTGGTTTTACTGATATAACCTTGAACACGTAAATAAATGTGTTGGCACAATCACAAATCAAATCACCTCTAAGGACTACAGACAAACCTCTTAGCTCTGTGTGCTTTCCTTCCCATGAGTTTGCTTCTGCACCTCAGGGATTGCGGGGGGACCAACAAACATCACCTAAGCCTTTAAACACCCACTTTTACTTTGGTCTGAAGGCTCATCTCCTGGCAGCATCAAACCTGTCTGTCTCCCATCTTGATCACCATAATTTATCAAATCATTATATTAGCATATTTTAAGACTGCCTGGTCTGTTGTCTGTTACATCCGACTAACTTATGCCTTTCTTAATGCCCTTGTAGAGGGTCAGCATTTCTGTGTGAACCATGACAAGCTCAGGCAGCACGATAGAGTTTGAAATGTTCTTGGACAAGAGATTATATCTGCTCTTTCCTCCTTTATATCAGCATTTTCCTTCACTGGTTTAGTATTGGAGCAGACAACAGTGTACAGCATCAGAACAGAGGTTTTATATTTCCACAGTGTGCATACAGATAAATCATTTTACAGGGGATGTGACAGTGATGTAACTTTTAAGACAGTGTCAAGGAAACACCTATTTGTGCACATCACCCCTTACTGATGTACTGATGTCCTGCAGATTTGGGCTGCTTTCATTTTTCACTTTTCATGGGGCTTAGTGTTACATTGAATGAGGTTATGTGATTCAGATTGTTTTTCTTTTTAAGCACAGTTTGTGTGAAGCAAGCGTCTTTACCAGTTTATAAAATACCACAGTTGACCTTAGTTCAGTGATTCCCTTTGCAATTCCAGTCTGAAAAGTTCGGATACTGAAACACTTACTCACCCACCTCTAAATGTTCCCAGGGGACAGTCCTCACGTCGATACGTTGGCTGACTTGAGCTGCTAGGTCAGATTGGAGTCCCTGAAATAGAAAAGTAAAAATGGAAACGCACAAAATACAGAAAACAACAACACTTAGCCTGCTTTTCCCTTTTGCTCTGCATTTCGCATCAGTAGCCTCGGGGGGTATCCAATTATGACGCCCTTGAGGGAATGACAGTGCTTGGATTTCTGTCAATACAGGGTTCAGGTAGTGTTTCTCAATAACATTCTGAATTATTGATGACAGAGAGATTGAAAGGAAAATCGGGTAGTTAACATTCACGTTTTTATATGAAGAGGAGAAAGGGAAATGAGGCGGGTGGGTTAGCACGATTGCTGCCCGGCATATTTAAACTGATGGGTTTGATTAGGTGACCCAGGGGTGAGTCTCATCTTAAATGCCATAAGGACCACTGAAGATTGAAGGTGGATCCTGACTGACAGCACAACACAGAATGGTTTGGGGAATTATAAGCCTCTCTGAAGATGAATGTAAATAATTAACAGGAGGCAGATGAATAAAGAGGATTTCACTGGTGCAAGCCTGATCCTTCTTCCACAGATAACCCTTTGGGCTTTTTTTTTTTTCACCCATTGCAAATAGACATGAAGACGATGGATGAAGCCTGCAGCGGTTTTGCAGATCGATCAGAGAACCGTCTCACTGTCTGAGTCCTGCATAGATCCCTCTGTGTGAAGTCTGGCCAACTCGCTGTCTGTAGAAAGAAGTCCTGAGAGCAGGCCTGACTGGAGGCGATGCTACTTTTCCCTGAGAGTGATGCCCATGTACTAAGCAGTTGAGGTTATCCATTCTGAATGCTGAGGAAGACACCAGTATCTGCATCCGTGCTCTCAAAGCCGACAGTGTTTAAGTGAAAAGCTGAAACAGTTTCCAGAACTTTTGTTGTCTCTTGCTGTCATCTTGGTTTTACTTTGATATCAATTCTCTAAAGATCTGCCATGGAAGCTCAAGTATAAACCACACTCTAATCTGTGGGGATTCTTCGATGAGGACAGAGCCGTGTTGTCTGACATGGGGTGACAATCAATGGCCCCTGCGACAGGACTACCCGTCACTTGTCTGAACTCTGTGAGCACTGAGGTTAAAGCAGCACTCCCCTGGGAACACACTGAGTGGCATTGATGGCAAGGAAGGTCCCAACCTCCCCTGACAGACACATTTCATCCTGGATGCCATCTTGCCCTCTCCCTGCCATGGCACAAAGCAGATACTGTGAGAATGAGACTACATTATACTGACACCAGGCAGTTGACATACTAATCCAAGAACTAAAGGACTACAGGGACCATTGATTTTCTATTCTCAGTAAAATGCAAGAAGCCAGACATCACTCCTCTTCGACCAGGGATGCTAATGGACTTTTTAAAATGTTGCCACAGTGATCCCCTGGAGCCGTTCTGTTTTTGCCACTGCAGGGCCTTTGAAATATACCGAAATCCCCAGCTCCTTTATCTGGCATGTTTGTATTCAACAGCCCAGCTTAGATGTCTCAGCTGAGCCAAGTGTTTATATGCAGCATCTGCCTGGTCAGCGACAGGTAACATTGAAAATCTGAACTCTGGCGATTTAAAAGTGAAAGTAGCATTACAAACATCTAGCTTACATATACACAAGAAGTATTTTTTTGTACTTAGTACATACAGAAAAATAGAGGTTAAATTTATATAACAAACCTACACTAAATGTTGTATATGTAATTATAAAAATGCTTTTGTCAGAGGTCCCTCAAGGTATAAAGGTCTAATGTTGAAGTCATCATTTTAGTGTACTCTCTGTTTAAAAGGAAAAAAACACAGCTTCCTGGAAGGCTACAGGTCTTCTTAAAAATAGATGTGTTAATAGTGCTTTTAAAGGAATTCTTAATTGGCGCTAGATTGTAAATGCACTAGAATGAACTCACGTGCACCAATAAAACCAGTCTGAAAACTAGCCCAGGGAATCCACTTCAGTGTCCTGTGGGGGTTGTTCTCTCAATTATTGCTCAAGGCTCCTTGATCCCAATTCCAATTTGCCATGACGACGTCTACGTGGTTAGCCACTGGAAATCTAATTAGCAGAGTTTCTCCTGCCTGGAAGGGTTAAGTGCGGAGATGAAATCACTGTCAGGTAAAGTAAAGAATATTCCTGGTCATTGTTCACTAACTGGATTACATGTATGTGAACCTTTGGGAAATTTTGTTTTTCACATCATCCTTTATGTTTGAATGTCAGAAACGGCTGTGTGTGGAGAGTGAAGTCCAACAAGACGAGAATGTGAGTGATAGAGAAAAACAACTCTGTCCAGATGGTGATGAGCTGTGTGATTTGTGTCATGGGACTGCAGTGAGATTGGTGGTCTGATGAACCCTCCAAAAGGAGTTGGGGAGGGACAATACATCTCAGGACTCAACAATGAGATGTTTGTCTCACCACGCACCATTTATATCATGTGCTGTTTTTCCTCCCGTCACATTAAAATTCTCATGAGGTTGTTTTGACACAAACATCATCAGGCGAAAGCCATACTGGTTCTGGCAAAGCAAAGAAAACCAGACAACTTGACACCCAGACATTATTTCTTAAAGACCCCTCACATCAAGTTTTTTTTTTTACCTTTTTATTATGCCCATATGGTGTTTATTATGTGCTGGAAACCATTATGAGTGGGAGAAGAAGTCAACACCACAGCTGAGCATTCCCACCTTTATACTGCAAGCACACTCATGATTGTCTCAAAAACACAGATTCTGGCTTATATGTAGCAAATCTTAATTCCAAGTGAATCCATGTTTACTTGTGGGGTTGGACTTTATCATTATTCTTCTTCAGAATCAGTTTCTGGCTCTAACATGTATGACTGAATTACTGCAGCAAATGAGCTTAAGGTACCTGAAATTGACAGAGCAGTTTTGGGGGCACAAAGGGGACCAACACAACATTAAGCAGCTGGATGAGTTGTGGCAGAGCAGAGTGGTTTATATGGTTACTTTTAAAGGTATGTGCCGCTGCAGTAATTGTTGTTAGAATAAATTAATGGATGTGTACATGGCACCGCATATACACTGGAAACCCATGTACCACAAGCTCATTCTAAAATATCACCACTTATATATCTGACAATCTGGGTCTGTTTTGTCCTCCTTTTGCGTGTGCCTTTCTTGGTACATCCTGTCTCTCCTGCTTTAATGCCATTATAAAGCTTAAACATTGTGTCCTCAAATATACCTTGCACTTGACTTATCATCTGGTCACCATATTCATGGTGCTATTATAGCACCCAGAATGAAAGCCTGTTTTGTAATGGCCTGCTGAGAGCAGAGACTAATGTGGCTAATTGTGTCTGAAATTATCGAAGAGTCTGGGGATCTGCTCGCTCATTATGCTGGCCATTGTGTACCACAAATATGTCTGAGTGGAGGGTGGTGTGGCTTAAAAAAATTCTACAGCCAAGGGGCACAGAGATATCCAAGTGCACAGAGGTGAGAGGTATACTCTATTCTGTGGCTATCAAAGGCGATTGGATTAGCCTCCCTGACCTCACCGAAGCACTGGTGACGTCAGGGAATATCAGAGGGCAATTCTGCATCAGGATTATGCACCGCTGTTTAGCTGTGTGCAGCAGGTGTTGGCAGAAAATAAACATCCCAAGAGTTGACAGGTGCATACAGTGCAATGCAGTTGATTGAGAATAAAATTAGAATTTAGATTTTAAGTGTGACTTTTTATGGGGCCGTTATCCCTTGCCAAGTGGGGATTGTGGAGGGTAAAAATTTACTTGCAGGAGTTTATGTATGAATTTAAACGTCTCCGTGGCCTCATCCATGCCAGCCAGTAAAGCTTAAGATCTCTTATTATTTCAGTCTCATTTATGCTTTAACTCAATAAAAGTCCCAAATTCTGTGAATATATCTTATCAATCCACAGACACGGCACTGTTGGCTAATCCAAATGAATGTCAGATAATCAATGGAATGCTCCAGCATCCCAGAAACCCCTATCCTCCAAAGACGCCCAACTGCCAATGTCTCTCAGATGGCTTAACAAGTCCAGTTCATTAAAAACAAAATCATCCGAGCCCTCCTGTCCAAACCCTAGAACACACAGAGCAAACATGGGATGGAGTGAGCAGTGGCTTATTTCCCTTCGACAGCTGTCAGCGCTTAAGCCATCCTCTCCCTCCTCAGACTGCACAGAAAGTCATTAACTGATTAGGCTTTTTGTTAGGTTAAATTAAGAAGGTTCAGAGTTCCAGAGAAGGGTTTGTGTTTTTGACACATTCACATGGTAGGTAAACATGGGAGCTTATCAGCAGCTAATGTGTTTTTGCTACAGCCATTTGTGTCAAAAGGGTCAAAGGTGACAGGCGGCCATTTTACCAAACCTCATCACATAACTTCTGTAGCGAAATAAAAGCTGTGTTGTAACAAAGCTACATTACTAGGACTTGGTGTCTAAAACGGTAGTGTAATTTTGATGCGATTGCTAAATTGATGACTTTTTCAGTGTCATACCTTTGTGTATAAAAAAATATGTTTCCTCCTCATCCCTTTTCATCCAAGTTTCTCACATGGACAAGTTTCATAATATTAGAATCGTGTTAAACTTTGTGTAGGCAATACAGCTGAAAGTTTCATAATAGTTTTTTTCAGTGAATATTGATTATATTCAATGACTTATTTTAATAAAATTTAAAAATAATGAAAATAAATAAATGTGATAAATTAAAAAAAAATAAAAATAATGAAGTACAAAGGACTGATGAAACCTTGATACACATTAGATCAAGAAAGCAAGTAAGATCAGCTTTGATGTAAAGTGACCTAATAGTAATAAGATGCAATAAATATGCAAAAAGGAAAGTTTTGAAATTTTGGTGCCCAGAGGTGCATGGAGGGTGACCAGAGCATAACTTAAGCACTGCACTGCACTGCACTGAGGGTAAGGTTCAGAATGGCTGGGTAGGACCAGATGTCGCCAAATAGCGACCCCACACTGGCCTCTGCGCCATGTCAAGAACTTTCTTTTCGCAATTCATGAAGTGTGCAATAATGCGTCTAAATAAACAAGACAAAGAATCAGATTGAGGACTCTGTGCAAAATTTCAGTACTTGACATATTTACCTAATGTCCCTTGTTAGTACACAAACCACAGCTACATAGCGTGAACTTAAAAACAAGTAAGATGTTGGATGTGTAGCATGTTTAAAAAATCACTGTACACAAGGTGCAGAAATATTTTGTATTTACTGCTAGTGCAAGAATTAAACTTTATGAGTGAGCAACAGCATTCATTGGTGTTTGCTTCCTTCTAACTCCAAGACATAGTTCAGGAGCTTTTAAAACTGTCTCTAAAGTGAAGTATGTTTTTCTATGGCCACCATGTTAGTATTTGGAAAGAAATTCCAAAAAGTCAGTCATACTTGAAATCTAAAGGTGACAGATCAAATTCTGATGCAGCATTTCCATTTGTCTGACAGCTCATTCATTTGTTTTTACACCGTCATAGACCTCTATTCTTGCTCAGCCAACTCCCTTTTTGACTGGTTCCCCTCTGGAAAATAGCCATGGAAGTTGAGTCTAACCGGTTTTACAGCAACTGGCAGCCAAAGGAGGTTGTTTTTGTTTATTGTAGAGTGTCGGTGATGATGTGTGCACGTGTTTGCTAGGGCGTTGCTTACTGACGCACTTTTCTAAGAGTTGTGATGAAAAGGCAGTCAGTTTTTTTAATCCTGAATTTGGCCTCAAGACAAACCCCACCTCTCTCCACCTGTCATTGTGCAGGTTCCTCAAGTCAACTTTTTAAAGCACTAAGGTTTGCAAAATGTCTCCAGCACCAGGATAGAGATGAAGTCATCTGCAGACTGCATGGTCTGTGTGTCTTGGCTTGTAGTAGAGGTGTTACCTTGACTTTCAGAGTATGGCTGGTCTTGCATAAGCTCTTGTATTCACTGTGGTTGTCTTGTTTTGCATGCATCATCATCACCACACTCTGCTGGCTGCCTTCCCTTAGCTAAGTAGGTTGTCAACAAGGGATCTCTTCCTTCCTTCCTCACAAGGATACAGTGTTTACTGAATATGCTGCTTAGGTTTTTAGGTGACTGTACATAATTATAAAGTGAAGAGATAAAATACTTATGTAGGTCTTTTGACATCTGGACTGGCGTTTAACACTAAAGTTAAGACCAAAATTCTGCCCTGAAGGTTTTTGACTTTCTAAAGGAGATTTTCTAATGGATTTATCTTTTGGAGTGATACCGCTATAACATAAATTGTTTGCTGAAATAACTGTCCTCCCTGGCAAGCAAAAAAAACACATTCACAACACATCCAAATCATTGCAGATGAGACTAATCCATCAGGTATAATGCCCTCATACTGCCTAAGGCTGCTGTAATTCACAAAGTAAACACAAGCAGACACTCACCCACTCCCGTCGATTTATGGTGTTGTGATCATCGCTTGACCTCATTGCTAAATGCAGCCTTCTCCCCTGCATTTAAATGAAGCAGACTATTATCAATATTGATGAGAGTTCATGTCTCTATTGACTTAATTTTCTGCTCCCACTTAAAACCATGTGGCCCAAGTCTCACTGCCAAGCGACACAGTACATAAACTTGGGAGGGCTTGTAAGAACCCCTGTGGAGGACACATTGCCCTTAATAAATTGGCGGGGTGCGCAGGTCATCACAGTTTGAAGTTGGTTTCAACAAATCCCCCTTCCATCCATCTGTTACTGTCTCTTTCCTCAAATATCAAACATATGTGGAAATTAACATTCATGCATAATCTCAGTCTTGTGCACAATGTCTAGAGCTGTTAATTATTCCCACACAGACACTCCACTTGAACTTCTAGTGAAACTTTTTTCAGAAGAACTATTCTCAGAGCTCTTTTGTTAATTTATTAAAAATGGAAATATCTAACTTTGAATTAACGCAGGTGGATGAGGTTGCAATCACTGCATGATAACCTGTCACCACTGCTTTTTGTTTGTTTCGTTCTGCATTTCTTTGAGATCACTGTCAGGTTTTCTCTGCGGTATTGTAACGTTTCATTTTGACTTTTCTGTTGGCAGAATTTGATTTTAGTGGCAGCACCCTTTGTCCACCTGCTGAGTTGCTCCTGTAATTATGCAAAACAAATTCTTCTGTCTGTGTCTGATAGTAGCGCAGTGAATGAATCATTTTCTGTTTACCAGCCATTTTTTTAATACTGTTTGTACATGTGTGTGTTTGGCACCAGGTGTTCAGAGCCACAAATGCAATAACTACATTATACAACCCTCCTGCACTGACTAATATGAAGAGAGCCTTTCATATTGTCCCATGTCCCCTCTTTGTGTATTTTGCTTCAGATCTAGTTGGGGAGAAAAAAAACTGGCTCCATATTATAATAACAAATATAGACTATTTTCTAGTTTTGACACTTCTATGGATGTTGTGCATCCCTAACTTTTACCTTTACATTTTAAATTCTTTCTTTCTTTTCACAGCTTTTTTATGTTTATACTCTCACTATTATTTTAAAAATGAAATATTTTAGCTTTGTAACTTTGAGTGTCCATTCGTCTCCAATAATTATGTTTTTTTCTTCTAAACCTGAACTTTTAAACTAATTATTATGTTAAGTCATGGAGAGCTGTAGCCAGTCCCAGACTGTACTGAGTGAACAGGTCAGTATATTTTTATAGGGCTAACAAATAAAGAACAAACATCCACATTCACATTAGTCCACATTCAAAATCTAGACTTTTCAGTTTATATAATTATCAACTCTTGGTAATGAAGCCTTGCAGTGGTTAAGGCAGACATGGAAGTCATTAGGTAGCCCTCCAATCATGCATGTCCATGACCTATCTCTCACAATACGTAAACCTTATAATCCCTTTGGCAATTCATTCAGTCTCCACACAATAGAACTGAGCTCTGCATCCTTGCTGCTATACTGCTGCACGCTTTCAGAATGTCCCACTGCCTTCCCAACCTCCTCCTCTATCAGCGCTTACTAAAATGTTAAATTCATGTTGTGAGGTTAGAAATAGTGTGTTTCACACTTCATCTTTGCCAAACCTTGATACGCATCTTGGCTGAACTGTGAGGAGACATTTTGCACAGAAATGCATTTATTTAGCAAGCTATACTCTTACAGTTTTTTTTGAAGATGACATTGAAACATGCAAACCTCTAACCTGTCTAATTAAAACTGCCATCGGGGCCTGGTGTCATGGCAGACTGTACAGGGTGTTTTTCTGGTGTAGACTAAGTTTTAATTGCATCACCTGTGAAAGACATTGGTGGGCGGTAAATGTGGCAGGTGTCCTGGTGGTCTGGGCCCCAGGAGCCTGCCTCCTCTCCTGAATGCTTCTCGTCTTGTCTCTGGTTCTCTCTCTTTTTTATGTGTGTTTGCACTCTTGCATCTCAGAGGTTCAGTGGACTCTCAATCACATTGCCGCATTGACACAAAGCATTGCATGCTAATAAGAACTTTAGCTGCCACTGTTAAACTTTGCTTTAACGGTGGCAGCTTTCACTCATCCTTATGTATCAACCCAATAAAGATTTCTGAATAGGGAGTAATTAAACTGTTCTATTAAGGTGTTAACTGTGTGTTTGTAAAAACTGAGATGAGTCGGATATAACGCTCTGTAACCCTGATATCCTTGTGTCTCATTTTAGGTGGGTTGGGTGAATCTGCTGTGGGCCATGTGTTTCTGGTGAGGTCTCATCTGGTGCCAAAATGAGGCTGATGCCCGGCTCGCCTCGACCCATCCTGCCAGCCTTCCTGGCTCTCACCTTAGTCGCCTTCTTACCTCAGCTGTCCTCAGGAGCCACACCGTTCCCCCAAGACCTGGAACCAATCAGCATTGTGGGCAGAGAATGTAAGTCCAAAATGTGTTGGGTTGCCATGGCGATCCCTGTTGCAAGATACATGTAAAACGAGAGAACTAGAGCGAGGGTTACTAAGGCATTATATCTCATCACTCGGGGGCATGGCTTAGTGAGGTGGATGTGTTTAAGGCCATGTTCGCTGCAAGTAAATTTGTAGAGGTTTATTCCGTTGCTGAAGTATTTGCTATTGTAATTATTTTTGTTGTGTTGGCTTGCCATGAAAACAGGCCTTTTCAGCTTTGAAGAGACATGCATGAAAACACACGTCTTAGTCAGAGCTGAGGTTCACTCATTTTTGCACATCTGGAAGAAAAGGTTTTGTTATAAAATTGCCAGCTGCAACTTTTTAACCATCTAACTCACTTTTGGATACATATAGTCAGTCTGAGCCTAAATTGACTATAGACAAAGGATACAACAAACAGCATATAGAACTTAAGGTTGGGCTGTACTCCTATATTAGTGAGGATATTTTTAGTGTGCTGTCACTTCTGACCTGTCTGAGTTGGTGCAAACAAACTCTGGGTTGGTTTAGGCTGGTATAAAAGCTGTCAATCAACAACTAAGGTCAGCAGATTTTTCTTTTCCCTTCCTGGTTCCATGCAGCCCGGATTATGCACAACTGCAGTTGCAAAAACTGGCCAGTGATGACCTGCATGAAGCAAAAGGCAACAAAGAATATTTTTTTTCTTGTTTTGAACCACCTACAGCTATGAAAGAGACCTCAGATACCAACACACAGTACTGAACTTTATACATTTTAAATTTTTAAATTTAAATTTTTAAATTCATGCATAAGATATAAATCCTAATCATTATGGCCGCCTAAATCCTCTATACAACTGTGGGAAATTCACCTATATGCTTGGAAACCCCTGCTTGCCAAGTATCTTAATAGAACTGAAAGCAAGTGCTCCTACTGCAGGCGGCCATTGATTAAAAGGCAAATTAAAATTGATTAGATTTATGATTTTCCTGTTTGTATGGAATGATTTGATAAATATAAACTATTTATGCTTTTTTGTTTTTTTTTTGAAAGAATTCTCATTTCGCTTTCGGCCCAAAACACTGCACAGTACTATGTGACGTAATGTGATAGATATTAGTTAAACTATATTCAAATTAATTTCCAGTCAAAATTTTTACACAAACAAAAAAAATAAATTGTCAAACGTATTTAGTTAATTCCCTTTACATTTTCCTTGGAATCCTTCATTTGAACCAATTCATTTTACGTTATAATGCCACAGCTATCTATCAGTGACAGCGGATAGCAGCTAACGTTGAATTATTACCCAGACCCAGGTGTAACCACACTATAAGACAAGATTTCGACTAAGGAGGCTCTTGACATCTTTGACACACTCAAGACACTGCCTCATTGGACAACCCTAGGGACCCATCAGTGGCACCCAATCACTGGGGAGGTCTACAGAAGAGGTCTTGGCTGCTAAATGTAATGGCCCATAATTGATTTAAGAGGTGGCTGAGACCATGGCCCACACACTGTAATTGATCTATCTGGAAGAGAGTAACGCAACCATTAGCAGAAATAGCTGCGCTAATAGTGCTATATGTGGAGCTCCGTCCCAGGTGTAATGAGAACAATTTGTCACCTCTGCTTCCAGCAGGTGACAGCATGGCACAAGGTCCCTCAAAACTCTGTGAGACATCCATTATGAATCGTAGCACTTCGTCAGGGCAAAGTCTATGAAATCAAATCGAAGTGACTCCTCCTTTTGGAAAGCGGGCGTTAGACTCATCCAGCATCATGCCTTTTAGTGATGCTACGTAAGTTTGACAGATATAAGTTTTAGAAGGCCAGTGCAGATATTTTATTCTGAAGCAACTTATACAGCTGTTGCTATTTATAAAGTGTTGGATGCATATGCTTCTATGTTCCATGTTTTGACAATTGGAGTCCAGTGGTGTGTTGTGGAGGACAAGTATAGACATTTTTCTTGAAACCAAGAACTGCATCAGATGATTTTATTAAACGTAAGCTTTTATTGTAGACATGTCCATTGCCATCAATTCTTTAATTAAGTTAGGACATGACACGCTGGTCTGTCGTTTTTACTAGCCATAGCTGAAACATCTAATAGCTGTTAAATAGTGGCCTAATTCCAGTCGCTTGAA
Source organism: Dascyllus trimaculatus (assembly GCA_024666655.1). NCBI lineage: Eukaryota > Metazoa > Chordata > Actinopteri > Pomacentridae > Dascyllus > Dascyllus trimaculatus. The sequence goes on along the minus strand of CM045451.1, from coordinate 16,925,436 downwards.
CCATATCCTAGCAAATACAAAAAAGCATGTAGTTTACCTATAACCTTTGTAGACTGTTTTTTATGTCGGGCAGCGTATTGCTCTTACTTTGACATATACACAAAACGCTGAATTGATGTCGGCTTTTTTCTTTAAGCATTGGGTGAGAAAATGAAATCCAATGCCGGAGGTGCAGTTTGAGAAATACGTCCGTGAGTTTACAGCTTATGAAATGCCAAAGCACTATATAACTGTTCACAATAAACTGCATTTTACAACTCTGGAAACATATCACTGTAGCGATTATTTTATCTCTGTCTAGACTATTGAGGTTTAACCTCAACAGTCCCGAAAATGTAAAACTAATAAATAAATATCACAATTATTTTTGACGGATATTGCATTTGCCGTATGAGTCATGTTTTTTGTGGGAATGGTAATTTTGGCATTTCTCTTACACTAAAAAAAAATTCTGTGGTCTATGCCAAACAAGCATCTGCCCTTATGTCTAGAGAATTTATATGTAGGCCGGAGCATCTCTGTGAAACTGCAATGAGTCATTCATAATGGGTATGTTGTGACTTATTTTACCTTTAAAAAAATTGCACTGTGAGTTGGATGTTGCACTTAGCTATATTGCGTTTGTGATAATGTTTTGAGTAAGTGTTCAGCCCTTGTTGAGGTAAACAGTGAAATTTGGTGGTTTAGCTCAGAATATGTGCGTGTACCGCCTATAGGTGCATTGCTCAGTGACAGTACATAGCATTATGACTATCTATTATTCTGCAGCACATCTTTCTGAGTGATTAATTATTTGGTCTATTTGAAAAGAAAGAAGAAGAATGCTCTTCACGGTTTCTTACAGGCTGATCCACGTAACATAAAAAATGACAAATTCTAACACTTGAGAAGCTAGGAACAAGATGTGTTCACTGATCAACTGAAGGTTTACTTACTGTAGCTGTTAATGTGATGTGTAAATGTAGAACGTGTGAAGGTAGGATGTAAAGCGATGCTTATTTTTGCCGGACTTTTTTTGTTCTGTTTTTTTTTTTTTGGGGACCATCGATTGTGCCAATGCTGTGGCCGTCACTGAAATGAATGAACAGGCTCAGTTTTTGACACGGTGCCAGTGCTGGTCTGAATGCAGCTGGAGAATGTAGGTTTCCAGCTTGATTAAGTTCTTGGCCTGTGGAGTTACACATGCTTCTTGCAGCATGGATCTTAAATAACTCTGTAGCTCATCACCTGTTTCTGGACTTTGCCCCGAGCAGACGCCCAGCTGCCCCCAAACTTTATAGGATGTGAAAGTGCTGAAGTGTAATTAGAAATCCTCATTTGCCAGGGGGAGGATAGCAGGGCGAGCCGGTGAGCCACTGGGAATCTCTTCACCAGACAGCCCAGCAAGGTCCAGCACTCAGCCAGACATTAGGCGTTTAAATCTTTAAACAGTCGATTCGAGACGAGTGGTTAAGGGAGCGTACGGCTCCCTGTAGAGAGACTAATTTGAGATTGTGGTGTATTTCTAGCGGGGATTGCTAATTCAGCAGCAGCCCAGGTCAGATGGGAGGCTGGAGGGCACTTAATACAGTACTTTACAGACCCAAAGCGCTATGGCCTTGAGCTGAATCTTTGCTTGACTGGATTAAAAAAAGCAAGCAGCAGGGGAAGCAGTCTCTGTGATGTGGAAGACAGCCTAGTGTCAGTTTTGAGGCAGGCTAATTTTGTTTTTGCCTCAAGCATCTTTTTTTTTTTTTAATCACGCTTTTGCCAGGCATGTCCTTTTACTGACTGGCTGTCATTTTGTTATTTAAAGTGTTGAGCACCATCTCCTATTGTTTAGATTAACATTTCCCTCTAGTGAGTTAGTCTGTTGTTTGAGCAGAAGGCAGGATAGAATTAGCATGCAGTAGAGGAAGATGGAAAGTGCAACATAGTTGATATTATATCACCGTTTCTCTTTGCACCACTTTCCTCAGTTCATCTTATCTAACAATTTTTGTGCTACTCTGCACACATATTTTTATGCATGAACACACCTGATTTCCATTGAATTGTATACTTTGGTATCATTTATAATGGAGAATTTTGAGTGCACTTTTGCCAGGTTAAGACATTAAAATTGCATTCAAGACAACAATAATTTGGACTTTTGTGACCTTAGAGACAGATGTTTGCTATTTAAATGTGGGTTGACCAGACAACAGACATTCCATTGAGATGCTTTTGATTTGTTTCCTTGTCCTCACTTGGCATAGTCCCCAGATGTGTCTGTTCAGAAATGCTTACCGGGAGCCATTTATTTAAATCAGATTGACTTCTATGACACGACTACCTAATTTGCAGCTCAGGATGCTATTTTTTTCTCCTGCTCATCCACCTCCACAAGTGCACATTAGCATACAGTGTATGTTCTGGGTTTTCAGCACAATAGGGCAAATTGTAACCTTCGGTTAGTGTTTCTTAAATTGCAAATAACAGTGTGGATAAATGTTTCACCTCTGTTTTCCTACTGCCTTTTTAGAAATGTGAAACTGCCAAACAGTTGTTTGTAGCAGCATGGACATATGATAACAGAGCGAAAACTGCTTGCTTTTATTTTCGTAGTTTCGCAGTGAATTGTCAGGGTTGAGGTGTGACTTTATTTTCCAGTTTTGAAATAACACTTTTCAAGAAAACCTCAAAGGGGAATTCCATGTTAGTCGCATGGCTTCTAATCTTTACTGAGAGGGGGTTATCAGGTACGTTGTGGTATTATGAGTACTTGAACAATGTCTCCTTCTCTCCTTCTTTTCACCCTTGCAGCCTCCTACCTCTACCCCAGCTTCCAGGGACTCATGTCAGACAATGACACTGTCCGCCTGGGCTTGGACTTTCAAAGGATGTTGAGGATCAACCACATGCTCTACATCGCTGCCCGGTCAGTTATCATTACTTGCCTACTAAGTTAACATTGCACAAGATCTGACACAGTTCTCAGTATTGTTTACTGAGGTTGATAATCTGACTGTGGTTAAAATGTTGACCAGTCCTTTATGTGCCCACACACATACGACTTACAGCTGTTCATACTATAAATATTTGCACACTGCTTTCTTTTCACCTACTTGTGTAGGTTTTATAAAGTCATAGCTAATGATAGTAATCTCTTGCATATCTACATACACAATGTTAACTTCTGTCTGCAAGTCTGATCATGTGAGTACATATAAATCATTACACAAAGGCTCCAATGATACATTTTTTCCACTGCAGTTTATTTTTGTGACTGTTCCTGGTTGTTTAGTCCATTAGTACAAGCAATTATGATCACAAGTTTCCAGCATCCAGACCTTTATCTGTGGAGTTCTTATAGCTTGATCAGCAGCCAACAAACCCTGAAGAATCAATTTGATTATATAAACAATGCAGCTAGTTGTTTGCCTTTTATTTAACCATAAAGTTAATTAAGCGCAAATCAATTCAGGTCTTGTTTACACTAATAGCAACTGAAGAGGTAAATGGGCATCTGAAAAGGGACATGAGAAATTAAAATGGACAAAATGTACAATTAACAGGAAGGTGAAAAAGTGCTACCAAATACATAGCAAAAGATAACAGAAAAGATGTCAACAGTATGAATGTTACAATCATATTCACAGACACAACAAAGGCACTACAGAAGGAAATCACCTTAGTAAAATGTGATGAGAAATAAATGTGACAGCGTGGTTTTCTGGTTATTTATCTGCAAAAGCTTTGATAGGGTCTTGACAGTAGAGAAAATTTTGGAAATTTAAAACTTCAAGATGGAAAATGTATCCAAATAGAAACTTTCAGCACTGTGTAACCTTTCTTAGGCAGCATCTAAACACAAACTCCTTTCATGTTTGCAGCTTTGGCAGAATGTCTGGAATTTCACGTTAGTTTATTTGTACCCTAAAGTAGATTTGGCTTGCAGTAGTCATCCAGCAACCAGACACACATTTAACGAAGAGCACAGGCAGTTTAGTACATAGTATTTAAGGTGCAAATTATCCTTAAAAATCCCTTTAAAAATACAATAAATGGAAATAAACAAACAAGTTTTTCCAGTGCATCTCTCAGTCTGCTGTAATTGTGCTTTGCTCCCCCTCTCGATCAAGATGTCGTAGGTTAATTATCTAAAAAGTACAAGGTTGCACCTCCTTCCCTATTTTCATTGTGCAAAATAAATTCTGCTATAGCTTTTGGCTCTGTCCCAAACTGCAGTACTCCCACTGCCAAGAACCAGATCCAAAAAGGTATGGAGATTCTTAATGTACGTAAATTGGCTTATGTTTTCCACAGCTGCATACAACAAAGTGCATACCTCACTTCTCAGAGTGATTCATATGGGTTGTGTCAATACTTGGAAAACTTTTGGTGTCGGAAAAACTTTTGTGAGGTCCTGAAGCCAAAAAGTCAATAAACGTAGCCTGTTAATCCACCTTCCAGCCTGTGTTGTTGAACAGCTGGGATCAATCCTATTGAACGAAATAGAAGGTTTTTATTTTTTTTTTCATTTTTGGAAGGCAGGTTTTGGTGAAATGGTTGGATCAGAGGCTTATGGAACTTTGCATTCAGAAAGCATCAAGGCTGACAAAAAGCATGTGGAGATGGCCCTGCTAATGTCCTGACTCTCCCTCTCTTGCAGAGACCATGTGTTTGCCATCAATCTTGCCACCTCATCTGAGCAGATAATCCCACAGCAGGTAGGAAAGTCTGTCAGCTAACATGATTGAAAATCTTCTAGCGTGTTCACCTTGTTGCCTTTCGGAGTTCCGTCTGTATCAAAACTAAATATTTGGGCCCAATGCCTAACTTTTAACTGAATTTGATTAATACCCATTTATTTACTGGCATGATATTTAATGTGAAGCATATTCATGCCATTTGCTCTCTGATCTGTACAGTGATTGTTGATTTCCATCATAAGACTTCCAAGGTAAATTCTTACTCTAAGACTCTGACATTTAGGTAGTGTTTGATCTCTTGATGCTTCAGAGTCAGTACCAATAATATATGAGCTACCAGCCTTACTTGACATATTTTGTCTGTTTAATGTTAAAGTAGGTTTTGGAATTCTGCAGTTATTAAATATAAGCTGAACGGTAAAGTCTTTTACATAATTGAGCACTGAGTTGTTTTTTTTTGTCAGTAGTGATTGTCTGGGTAATGTATCACCCATACAAATAGACCTGCACCCATTTAAACAAGGATTTAATGCAAACCAGTGCTCTTTATATGCCATTTAAGTTCTTGTTTTTCTGAACTATAATGTGTTTTTACAGAAAAAAAATCTCTTGTAGTGTTTATGTATCTCATTATTTTCCCTTCTACCCTTGGTCTGCCTTTTCGTTCAAGTATTAAGCAATCTCTCTTCAGACATATATCCACCACAAGTGGAGCAGTACTCTTGTTGCTTTTGAAGTGCCATGCTCGCTCCTATCTGAATCTCATTTGTCAAACATGATTGCACTTAAATAAAAACCCTCTGAGGTCTGGACTTTTGTTTGCTTGTATTTAGATTAGTGCCAAACACAGTTATTCATCCTGATAAGGCCACCACTCCATGTCGAGGGGATCTAAGCTATTGATTAGGGTGTAGACTGTGGCACAAAGAAAAGGGAACCTCTAAGCACTACATTGTTGATGTTTTTTCAGTTATGTTATATGAGATCTTAAATAATAAATATTGGTATATGATGCATTTTTTAGCCATTCACTGAAACCTCTGCTGCCTCTAGTGTGACAGCAGGAACTGAGTAGAAAATTATTAAAGACTGTACCCATATTCTACTTTCATTTTCTCACTCTCCTATTCCTGTTATCCATCTGAGCTCGATCGTTAGTGTGTGACTTACTCATATCACCAGAAAATGGTGTGTCCTCTTCATCACAGATCCATTCCTTCATGCAGGCTCATTTTTAAAGCCCCTCTTCATTTTTCACACCAGGCGCTCATTCACATTCTCCCCTTCACTGATCTCCCTGGGCCTGGGTGGCCATAAGTAATTATTAGTAAACCAAATCGAGCGTGGACAAGGCAAGACCTATTACCATAATGCTGACTCCTGCTGAATCGTGACAGATCTTCACAAAGTCGCGCCAGAGGTGTTCCACACAAAGACCTGTAGGGAAAAGTAGTGGCTTCAAAATCAGAAACAACAAGTAGCCTGCTATATGCTGATTACAAAATAACAGGTTGGGCCTCACAATTCTCACTGGGCTTATTGCTAGTATTATTTTGTGGATAGATCTGCTTATGTTTTATGCAAAATGTGACAATCAAACAAATCAAAGATGTACACCCTCTAGCGCCAAAGACATCTGGGCTTAAAGGATAAGCCTGGCAATATTATACTTTTCTTGCTGACAAAGAATCTCAATCAAAGATCAAAACCAACAATAAATCAATCCCACTAACAAGGGCTGTCTGTGTATCTAAAATACGATACATCTTTTTATCCTCTGGTTCATAGAGCGCTGTCAATATAAAACATCAGTGAGCCTAATCATTGTAGTGTCTTTTTGTTATGTCATTTATGATGCTTATTATTGACTCTATCCTACCTATATTCTCATGCTGCCAGAAACCCTCTCCACAACAATGGTGCATTCATCCTTTTCTAAGCATCATTGGAAGGCTTACTTTAAAAATGTGTTCCGATACACTTCTAATCACCAGTAAAAAATGCAGTCAGTAAACTAATACAAATATCATATTATTAAAATATTATTACACATTATAAAAGTAATTTTGCCTTAATACCAAATATTATATGTAAAGAGAAGAGAAAAGGTTCACCTACAGAGTCCCATGATACAATACTTATAGTCAGTAATTAACAATAATTAGGCCAAATCTAACTGCTGCGACTTATCATACATTAAAATGGTTTCATAGTCACTAAGTTACCTATTGCATATTTTTTGGTCACTCTAATAATTAAAAGGGTAACTTTCGTGCAAAACATTAATACAAACAATAGATGTTTCCTGACATGAAAGAAAAATATTTCCCTTTTCCCTTGCTTCTGTAACAAATGATTAGACTAGCTGATAAACTATGGCACTGTGTGGGACAGTAAAGCCGTCTGAAGTGAAGTAATGTACATAGTGTCATTTACTGTTACATCCTGATTGATCCTGTCTCCATGTCGAGGATAATTTATAAATAGACAATAAATGAAGTTACTGTTGTTGTGCCACACGTAAATGTGTGCAACACTTCTTTTTGTCTTGGAGATGCTTGTATGAGTCTTGCAGCTGTTTGTTTGGGCAAACAGAGACCGAAAAGCAAGTGTCTCTTGCCAAAGACGTGACAGTGAGCAATTCTGACATGTACACATTTCATTGTTTAGTCTGTTTAAAAATGTATTTTGAAAGTTTATTTCTACTAATGATCCCCATTTTTACTAAAGGTATCTGTAATGTGGTTACGTCTTCTATTCCCATAACTTCAGCGGAAGAAAATTAACTTTTTATTTGCATTCAAATTACGTAACTCCGTGCCATGTATTCCATCACTCCCCCAACCTGTTTCTAAGTATGCTCCCCCTCAACAATGTGCTTGGGGCCAGAGACCACAGACAAGGTAGGGCAGTCAGAAAATACTGAGAATTATTGACACATGCTTGGATCTGATCTGTTGTCTTGTTGACAAGAAGAAAAATACAGAATAATAGCAAGCTGTATTCTTTAATATATTCCTTATCATATTTATCATAGACAGCGGAAATGGAAAAAGGTTTGTTTGTGGCTTTGTAGTCGTAAAACAGGAATCCCTTCACAAGACGTGCATATCTCTTCTTCATCAAGAATGCTGCCGGTTTTTCTGTCTACCTTGTTGTTGAATTCACCTGTTCCAAGTGCTTTCTGATTTGACTGAAAGCTATCCGACAAAATCGAAAAAACCAGCCCTGAGAAAAAGAGAACAAGGGGCCTGTGGGATAAATTGCATTTCAGGGGCTTATTGTCCAAGAAAAGTGAAACTTCAGCTCCAATAAGGAATCAAAATGTATTTTAAAACAAGATGGCTTATTGTGAGGCTAGAGCTGAGGGGTAAACACAATGGAAGACTCTGGACTTGACCTCGTCTTTGATTTTGGTACTGTTTTATTCTTTTCTTTTTTCTTTTTTGCTAAAAATTTAGATGTTCTTTTTCATTTAGTGGGGACACAGGGACATACGATAGAATAAATTTAAGGTATTTCTACAAAGCAGGCACACTGCTTAATGGAACACATCTATGAAAGCAAACAAATACAGACACAGAATCAAGACAAGAATTTAAAATCTGCTTATACAAAGTTAGGCACAAAGATTATTCATCCCCATGCTAAATTTAGAGTGTAGTCATAATGCTAGTGGCCACAGGTCAACGTGTAACCAAAAAGTACAAAAAGTTCCACATTGTAACTATTCTCAAAGGTCATGATTATAAAGCCAAGAGTGACCACTTGGCAGTAATGGTAGAGGCCAAGAAAAATCCAGGGATCTTCACCAAGAACATCGTGATGAATCTGAGCAATTCTGATTTCAACATCTCAAGCAGACACTGAACAAGGCTGGTCTCCATGGACACCGAACAAGGACAACTACACTTCTTCAAGACAGACCCACAAAAGCTCCCCTAGCCTTTGCAAAAGTTCACCTGGACAAAGAAGAAAGCTTTTGGACATCAATTCTGTGGTCAGATGACATAAAAAATAGAGTTGCTTGGACATAGGGACACAGCTTTTGTTTGGCAAAAGAAAGGAGAAGCATTGCTTGTGGTGTTTTTCAGCCAGTGGACCAAGCACCTTGTCAGAGAAACAGCATCATGAGAGAAGAGCACAACATTAAGATTCTGGAGGAAAACTTCAAGCAGCATGTAGAAAAAAAATTGGTCTTGAGCAGCAATGGAAATTCCAACAAAACATTGATCTAAAACATACAGTCAAAGTGGTTAATAAATGGTTAACAGAGTGTGTGATAATTTCAAGGAGAATAAATAGTTTGGGACATGGCATTTTTAGTTTAAAAAAAATGTTATTTTAAACAAGAAAACTGTTATCGTTAACGTCTCTAGCATGATGTCCTGCCATCTTTTTGTCACATATTTGTAATTTCTAACCTTATAAATCGTATAAAAATTCACTATGAATCAAAATTAGGCATTGGTATGAGTAATTAGTGGCTAAAATCTTATACTTTTAGTCTGAAACATCAAAATTGTCATCTCAAACTTGGACTACAAGACTGCATATGCCTGCTGGTGCTCAGAGGCCATTCCATAATACCATAACATGCCACTGAGCAAGACATCAAGCTTCTGTCTGCTCACATACTGTTGGGAGTTGTTGACAAAAGGAGCTGAACTGAAACAGGAGTGTGCATAACTGAGTATTCTCAGAGGTATCGATGAGCTCTGAGAAAATTTGGTCAGTAAATTAGCTGACAGTGGATGGAAGCACATTAATCCTTCCGCTGGCAGAGCTTGTTAACAAGTTGATGGATCTTTTTCTGTAACAGCACACGGGACGACTGGAGCTGTGTGTTGTCGTGTGTGCAGAATAAGGACAGGACTTTTGACCAGTAGGTTAATTGCGGCTAACTGACTCCTCATCATACAGACAGTGAAATGAAGCAAGGATCCTTTTGTGGTCCTATTGTTTCCACTGTGTGTGCATTCTCAAAAACACAGACTGATCTTGCAGGGTGATTTTTATCTCAGACGAGCCACAATGTTTAGCTGCCCGCTGATGAGCTGCTCAGGCCGCCGCAGGCATCCCCGATATTTCTCTGTTTGTTTGTTTTTCTCCACTACAGTTTATTGAAATTAATGAGATCTTCATCACAGCTGTCCCGTAATAGCACTTGAACGATTAAGCGCAACAAAAGCTGGGATGGTGAGAAACAGCTTGTCTTTGAGCTGACAGTTGGTTGTCTGTTCATTTTACAGAAACTGACTTGGAAGACGAAGGATGTGGAGAAGTGCACTGTGAGAGGGAAAAACAGCGTAAGTATTATCTTCCAGACACATACACATCCTTGTTTCTCTGCATTTTTGTTCTTAGTTTTTACTTCTCAGTTCCTTCACTCTCTGCGCTTGCCTGTGCCACCGTTTCTTGCACAGTGAAGTTCTGTAACAAGCAAAGGTAGTGTGCTGGTAGCTTATCAGAATCAGCACCACAGCCATCAAGAGACGACAGACTGGGGTTTTGGCATCACATTTTACTCTACAGCTACAGTGAAACCACAAGAATCAGCCTGGGGATTACGATAATGACTGTGTGTGTGTGTCAGCCAGTAAAATACACCATCTACCTGCTGCAAGTCCTGCTTTGATTGTGTCGCTGGCGTGCCAGGAGCCAACATGGACTTGCTCTCTGATGAACAATAACATCAAGCTGTTTTCCTCCTGACAGGATGAATGTTACAACTACATCAAAGTGCTAGTGCCACGCAATGACGAGACGCTATTTGCCTGTGGCACCAATGCCTTCAACCCTACCTGCCGTAACTATAAGGTAAGATGCTGCACTGCTGTGTACTGACTCCCGACCTCAATTACCGATAAGAGATCATATTACAGCTGTTATGAGATCTGTTTAGCTGTGTCATTGTGTGCTGTGTCAGTTGCACCCCATTATTTGATTTGGCAATGGAAATGACAAACTGCAAGCTAAGCTAATGCCATGTGACTTTATGTGGAAGTGCTATTACCAGGGATATCATTTCATAAACACAGGTCACAGAGACAGAATATATGTTTATATGCCAGTGAAAGTGGCAAAACCCTGCATAATGTCGCAGTTCTACACTGTCATTGTACGTTACACCAGGAGGAAAGACAGTAAAGCCTGACTCATGCTAGAATTTCCAGGCTGTTACTAATATTTTACTAAGTCTTTATTTTAAAACCTTTATTTGTGGAAATATGGCAGTAACACTGGTTCATAAAGAGTTGGATGTGTTAAAGAATACAACTTTCCCAAATATAGTATTTTATCATAACACAGTATAATAGGACAGTTTAAACAGTGAACTTCTCTGCAAAATATTGTTTGTTATTATAAATAAGTCTTAGCAAGCACAAGTAGACAAAGTGTAAAAAAATTATTTATGAAAAAAGGAAGGTCAGACAAACATATGGAACACTTGTGCTTAGTATCTTCTTATATTATTACATCTGTGATTGTCAGCTAGAGTATGAACACATGAATAACACTACTTGGAAAAATACATCCACTGTGAAATAACACCCACAAACACTGCCACAAAGATAGGTCATACCAGGTTGAATGCAGCATTTGTCAGCTATAAAAGAAGTCTGGCAGTCAGCACTTCAGTTAGTGTTCTCAATGATGATCCAACAAACAGCTGTGAGCTGAAACTGCAGGCACTGGAAAAATGATTAAATACATCAACAGGGACAGTCTGAACAACTGCGACACAAATGCCAAATGCAGACAACTATGCTTACGAAGAGGCACCTTTCTTGTCTGTTAAAATGTTACTGGCATTTACTTGTTGACATATACAGCACATCTCTTTTTTTTAATCGTGGTATTAGATATTTTCTCCGGAAAGAGACACGAAACAGCCATCCACATATTTATCAAATATTAGCAGCACTGAGCACAAACTGTTCACTCTGAGTGTTGCCATATTTTTGTTTTACATGACCAGGGGACTTCAAATGCTTATTGTTGGTGGAATAATATGTTGGCTCAACAAGACGGAGGCAGAGCAATCTGTTGACAGGATACAAAATATGCTGATGGTAGTGATGATACAACGGCTTCTTTCACACCTCTGACACAACAAAGCTGAGGGAGAATATGGAGGCAAGTGGGGAAGGACAGTACGGACTCAAGGGATGAATGCACACCAGTGGCCAAGGCACTCAGCTGCACCCCGTCTCCGTGGTTATTCCATCGCTCCAGTGATAAATAACAGTAGTGCTAGCTGAGTGAAAACACCATGCTTTAGTAAAGGAACAGATACCTTTTGTTTGAGGACAATGCGAAGGTAAAGCTCCAAAAGTTTGAGGTCTGTCAAATAAAACACAACATGACGTTGCACTGGAGGCTCAGAGGTGACATCACAGGTTTGGACTGTGATTCACAGCAGGCCATTAGAAGAGGAGGGAGTTTTAAGTTCTACAGCACAGACTGTAAATCTAGCAAAGCGGGGGAGAAATTCAAGGGGGAGCTGAATAACTCAAGACTTCGCATTTCACTGTTTTGAACCAGCCAAGTGGTTCATATTAAGGGGTCAGAAAGGGGCAAAAACCCAGGTCCCTTCTGGGGTTTCCAGTTGAGTGGCTAGCAAAATTAGATATTAATTAGACTTAAAGGATTTCATAGTGAGAAATGGTATTAATGAGGCATGTTGTCCCACTGTGGATAGCAAAAAGATGTATAGACCAGTAGTAGGTGAGGGTATTTGTGAATTTAAAAGTAATTCAATGTGAAATGTGATTAAGTAAATTTGGTGGAGTACTGTATTTGATAAGCACACTGTGCTGTAATTTAAGTTACTTAACTTGAGTATTTATTTTCGCAGCTTTATACTTCACAGCAGCAGCAGCTTTAGTTACCAATTTCCTATTAGATTACAATTTTCCATATATAAGATCTGATCAGATTATAACATATTATGCACTCTTGTAGATTACTTTGCCTAATACTATATAGATAATTAAAATTAACTCCACTTTAACATTAGGCCGATACGTCAGTTGTAGTAACCCAGTAATAATAGTGTTTCTGCAACGTCATTGGATAATTAAATAAATCTTGTGAATGTTATCAGTTTTTTTTTTCTCACTACTTAAAGCTGCAGTAGGCAAAAATCTGGAAGAGGCAAAAATAAAATCCCTTCTAAGTTTTAAAATATGCTGTTTCCTCTCTGTTGTACGGCCCTCCTATCAGACGCACTTTAAACTTGCAAAAATAATAAGGCTAAAGTTTCACATTCATTTGTGGCTTCACCTGGGATTTCCAACCCATTACTCCACCCAATTCTGCTGTCAGAAGAGTCTCTAGATTTACTAAAACCTGAAAACAAAGCCAAAAGTCAAAAGGTACAGAAATGTATTTTCCTCTCAGGCCACTTGAATTACAATATTTGATAAGGTTAGGATAGATTTTTCTCCCAGTGATGCCCCCCCAAAAAATACTGCCTACCCCAGATTTAAACCCACATCAGTCATCGCACTACTCCTGTCTGATGTGTCGACTTTGTATTGTGTTTGCGTGAAATATTTTTTATTCACATTTTATGGATGATCAAATGAAGAAGCATTTGTTTCCTGAGCGTGTTTAAAAAGACAGCACTGCTTTAAATGCTAAAGTCGGGGAACAAAAGTCTGTATGCAGTGAACACTACAGATTACATGACTGACTGCTTCCTTACTCTGCAAGATGTCCCCTGACATATGTATGTGGCTATTTTTAGGTTAAGTATACAGCAACACCCCATTTCTGCCCAGAGATGGCTGTATAACATATACCTCCATATATGCACCTCTGGTATAGATAATACGTAATCCTGTAATGCTGAACAAAGAACACATTACAGTGTGTAAAGTGCACCTGAAAAAAATACGGAAAACATGTTCATAGAATTTCCTTTCAACAGTGTGAGAAACAGCTGATGTATTCCATAAATGTGTGATAATTAGTAAATAAATGCAGTTCAGAGTATGACAGAGCCTGCTACACTCTGATAATGTAGTTAGAATCAGGTGTCACTCTGCTTCCATGTAGTCTGTGTTCAGTCCTGATTGGATCTTTTTCTCACTTGTAACCCCACATTATAGTTAGATTATTATAATGAGAACGCCACTCCTAGCTTTGGAAACAAGTTACTGAGCTAATTAGCTAGACAGGCTTACTTTAGAGGACAAGCAGGCTGTTCAGTCATTTGTTACACTTTTGCTCTTGTATATTATAATTTACAAAGGTGATAACCGTCCAAACACTTCCAAGATGTGTCGCTCTGAATAAAACCCTGTTTATTCCCAGCTTTGGAGAAGCAAAAGTCAACATTTCACAGTGTTGAACTATTGCCCAGTCTAGTCTGGGTGCTTATGAACTAAACACTGCATTTCCACAGGCTGATGGCACCTAAGTACTTTCCAGGATCAAATCTTGTCTCGGATATCCTGAAGGTCCTGCAGAGAGGTTGATGTAAAATGTTTACAGAAATGCGCGCTGACCTACATTCAAATGTTATCACCTCCCTGCCACACTCTCCCTTTGGTAAAGAAGCTGATTTACAGTTATACCAAAACATATCCACACATTTTCTCTCCTTCTCTCTGTAACCCCCCTCCCCCATCTGTGTTCCACACCCCTCGTCTTTTTCCCTCGTCTGGAAAAATGTACAAGAGATGACTATCCAGACAGCTGGGGAGAGAGGGAGGAAGTATAAATCATATCAAGGAATCTGTCTCTGGGACTCCTCGAAAAGTCTGTGGAGGACAGTGGGGGATTGAGTCAGAGGGGTTTGTGTGAGTGTGTGTGTTGGTCAAAGACATGAATGGATGCCCAGCCATGAACAGGCAGCTTCACTGACCAGCCTGCTGAGACAGCTGGTCTGTAGACAACAGAGAGGCTGTCTTCAACATGCGCTGATGATAAAACAAAACCTTGAAGCGTCAAAACCGTCTGTCTTCATCTGCCTGCTGGGGTAACAACCCCGCAGTCACTGCACAACTGCTGAATCCTCAGTTCTCTCTGATATCAGGGGGCTGTTTTTTGTGATTAACAAACTGCTGTGAAGTACTAGAATACATTGAATAGATGTTAAACAGAATTCAGTTTCATTTGAAGAGCACAAATCTTCTGATTACGGATTAAATTGATTTATTTCCTTTTCTTTGGTTGCACTCTTTTCTTCTGTTTTTATTTCCTTTATGATGATTTTTGTCAGTTTACATTGCTTGAGTTACTTTGGTGAAATTAGTCCTTACTTATTCAGTTCTGTAAAGTACAATTAACCCCGTGTAAACTTTGTGAGCATAAAGAGATATTAGATTTTGGCATTCTTGTAGGCACTTGTCAAGAAAAACATCGAAACATTAAACATGCAGAGTTACCCTGACCAAAAAAATATAAAAATGGAAGTGTCCCACTGATCTAAATTTGAACATTTAAACCCTGTATGTGAATATCTTACTCTATTCTCAGTCACAGTTTTTTTTTCTTTCTTGCTTCTCTCCATGTGTCTGCTTCCTGTGTTAAAAGCCAAACTGCAAAGTCATTAAAAGCACTTAGTCTTTGCCACTTTGTGAACTTCACTTCTGTGACTCTCACCATGTTTTTTGTGAAAAGCTCTTTCCACCAAACCTAACCAAAGTTCACCTTTTGATGCTGTACAGGAGGTGGCTGCACAAAAAGAGGCACAAGTGCAATATAATGCTTTTTACTACAACAAAAACACAAAGTACAGACTCAGTCAGAACACTTGAAGCTCCAGAGAAGTGGAGGGCAGAGCTGTTGTGTTGGATTGAATCGGGTACAGGGGTGTAGTAGAGCGTAAACACGTATGCATTTAAGAATCTAAAATGTTTCGTACACATCCCTGGGGACATTTCTGCACAGTTTAGATGCCAGAATTCTATTGTAAGGGTTTGGATTGCTTAGTTACTCCTCCACTAGATGATCGCATTGTCAAATGTACACAGAGCAGCCATTACCCAACACCCACATATCCTGGATTTTTACACCAAACTGGCTCTAAATGAGCTCCGAAAAACTGTCAGATAGCTCTGCTGTACCACAGTTAGCTTCAAGCTCAGTCTCTTGGCAGGCCTCGGTAAAAACATAACAATAATGACACAAGACACAATATACAAAAATCATACAAAATCATAACCATTAATACTGACAATCCTTTTTTATACAATGAACAATATGAAAGATCCTATTTTAAAATTCTAATATGTTGAGTCCATTTAAATTCACATCCCTTCTCTGCAGTTGAGTTGCTCTTGAAGTATTGTAACTGCAGCAAGGTGACACATATTAAATGAAACTGCATGACTTGACATTTTGAGTGATGCTAAATGTATTTCTGTGCAAGTGTTAGTGACTAAAAAAACTATGGTGAATATACACCAAATGTAATCATAGCTACAATCTGCTCTGCATCCATCTCCATGCCACATTACTCGTAAATAAATGGATTTCTTATGAACTCTGACATTACATCCCACTTTGTATGAAAATTAAACACAAAATAACAGATTTATATAAACTCTTATGTAACTTTTCATCATAACACTTGAAAAATTGTAGTCAAAAGACGAGCGCAGGTCACCTGTGTGCAAGAAGGCAGTGGAGGCCCACAGCACAGTGGTCCTTGTAAGCCCCTTGTTTGGGAGTTTGACTGTTTTGCCACCTCTGTCTAATGAAAAATAATACGTCAGTGAATAAAGCAATGACAGTTATTTCTGAGCGGCGCAAACCACATTTTTTTGGGATATCCCACCATGACAGTTATGATATTGCCAGATTCCAAAAGATGTCCCTGCCATGATCTTTACTGCCAGCATGTTATGTTGAGATACGTGTATTTTTTTTTCTCAAAATAAAGGTCAATCTAATAAATGGAGAATGCAAGTATTATCGAATTAAAAAATGGAAAAAGCATGATTTTAATGGACAATATAAGTGCTTAAAAGGAAAAGGTAGTGAAATTTCCCTGAAAATAGCCTCAGGCTCATATGGTTAAAATGAAGAGCTCCAATTTGCCCAGAGTTTTAATGTGCCATCACAGCCCTGCTTGAAGTGTCTCCGTCATTGTGCCCTCTCCACATATATGAACACTGTATTTAGCAGTAAAGCAACAGTTTAGCAGTCATATGGTAGAAGAACAATAGAGCAGCAAATACACTAACATGTGTGTCGGATGAGCGTGACCTAAACCAAGCCGATGTGCTAATGGGCTGTTAGAGTGTATGTGTGTCAGTCACCTTATTGCTACAGAAGGTGTCAAAGCTGCTCTGCGTGTGTTCAACCTTCATCGTCACGTACACACATACATATATGCACACTGCTGGGTTTTACTTATTGTCGTATTTGAGGTTTACAACCTTGTTAACAGCAGGTTGGAAAATAGCAGCTTAATATCTGCGGCTGAGAGATAAACTGTCCTCTCTGCTTGTGACAGCGGGACCTCAGACTTCACACACATTTTTTATGGAAATGACTCACATACAAAACATCAAATAAAACTAATCTTTACGATGCATGTGTTGCTTTTTATTATAACAGATTGATTTTTTTACACACTATTTTTGTCTAATTGCAATTCTCACTACATTTAAGACTTTTGGTGTTTGTGCCTCATTGATTTTGCCATTGGAGCAGCAGACACTTCATGACTTTACAAGTGTAAACAGTGACACTGTTTTCGTGTTTACAAATGTCGCTGTTTTTTTATATTCCACTTTTCTAGTGAGTTGGCATTACAGCTCTGTATGTGGCCTTATAAAGCATTCTTTTGGTGCTGTGTCCTCTCTGACCTAGATGTCGACACTGGAGCAGGAAGGGGAGGAGGTGGTGGGACAGGCTCGATGTCCGTTTGAATCCCGTCAGTCTAATGTCGGCCTTTTTGCAGGTGAGTAGCACAGAATGACCTCGTGGTTGTAGAGACTGTCTGTAAGTGAAACCTCAAGTCCCACTGCTGCTGATTTTGCATCGTTATATTTCATATTGTACAGTTTAGTCTATTTACTTGATAAAAACTGGTTTTTATCAAGTAAATATTAAATCCTAAAAGATAAAAAAAAATGAGGTGAATATACCTGCAGAGCATCTTGAAGTGATGTATCGGTACATCAAAACCCGCAGTCTTGCATGATGAGATGGATTTTAATAGTTCACTAAATAGAGTCAAGACTAATTTTGAAAATGCAGCTGTCTCAATTCACTGAATCAAAAGTGTGACCATCATGTGCAAAAATAAAGAGATCTTTTTAAATGAGCATTTTGGAAGCATTTTAACACATTCATCTCTTTACATTCAAACCATGTGATTGTCACATGAAGTCTGATCAGCAGATTGTTGAAACTGACCTGACTTGTATGATCCACTGACATCACGTCTGCACTTACGTTTTTGTCAATTTTATGTTATTGTTATATGACAAAGCAGGATAACTGCCTATAAATATGTTACCTCATTATGATAATATAATGCAGACATTTTGGTCACCCAAGCATGATTCAAAAATCAGATTTTAATCATTTTCATGTGGCTATGGTTAGTCAGAATGGTAGGAAAATTTCCTTCAGTTTTCCAAAACACAGCAGCATTCTTTGTAAAATAGCCAGTTGTTATGTAAAGTACACATGATTTGTAAGGATTAAGCTTGGATGTGTAAATGTTGGATGTGCTCTGACATGTGGTCATTGAATAGGAGGATGGTGTAATATATACAAGAATATATTAAACTGCATGTTGAATGCCATCATTGTGTGTTTGTTTGGGTAGTAGCGTGAGTTAAAAGCCTAAGATGTAAATGTAATTCAGTATCTAAGCATGGATCATGAAAGGGTATAATCTGAAGTTTCCCCTTGATAGATTCTGGTTTGCGGTTAGATTTGCAGTTTCTTTCCTAATCATAGCAGTGAAGCAAGCTGATACATTGTGAACACATCAGGGTCAAGTTCAGGGAGGATAGAAGAGAGAGCCAAACCTGCACTCAATCCTGCCAGGTTTCCACTGACATTTATGCAGAGTTCACACGGGGTGTTATTAAAAGTGGCATGTTCTTCTACATCTGTTCTCCTAAGCCTCTTTAAAAAAAGTCACCTGTGACCAAAATAGACACTTAAGATAAGTGGGTTATCAGTGGGACTTGTGATCCCTGACAATGTATCTCAATTTCTTCTTTTTTTCTTTTTCTCAGGTGGTGACTTCTACTCTGCCACCATGACTGACTTCTTAGCAAGTGATGCAGTTATTTACAGAAGTCTGGGAGAAAGTAGCCCTGTCCTACGTACAGTCAAGTACGATTCCAAGTGGCTGCGAGGTGAGCATCATGTTTACATGTTTAGGTGTAATAGCATATCAACATACAGTTGTGGCTCTGTGAGGGGGTTGGTGCTGAGGTGTGGAACTTCTCAGATATGGGCTGGGATCAGACAACTGGTGTCATTTTAGATGAGATTTCAAGCCTGCAGATCCTCAAAGTTCACTGAGCTTCAAGGATAAAAAACCTCTTATGAAATCTTATCCTAAACATGCAGGTAGCGGGCCCCTTATTTTTAGCCAGCACTCAGCATTACAGATTACATTAGCTGTAATTTGTGTAAGTAATTTGGCTCACATCTAGTTTTTGTGTTTTTGACGCATCAGTTTCTAATAGTGCATCTGACTGTTTCATTCCCCAAGTGATATTATCTGATCAAGTCACTTCCATCTGACAGAATCTGCCATCTCGCTCGTACCATTATTTTCTCAATTGATCAAACAAAACTATGCAAGAGATGCTGTCCTTTTATGACAAGTGTGTATAGGCACTCATGTTGTTGGACGTCTCATTCTGTATGCGTTTGATTTTATCTGATTTCAGGACAGCGGGTTGGGGTTAGAGCTTTAACCAGGTGGAGACTGTTTCAACAGAGAAGCATCAGCATTCTAGCAATGAAAATGTTAATATCATCATTATCATAATTACTGCTGATTAATTCTCTGTTGATTGATTAATTGTTTCAGCTGTACTTTTTTTAATAATATACTTAGCCCATCATTAATAGTTCTGAGCAAGGAGGTTATTTTAGGCAAGGTGCTTGTGAAAAGAAAGTAATGCAAAAGTAGGTTACACCTGTTATATTAGTATGTGAGATGTACACGATGAGTTTTCAAATAGTAGCTAAAAAATAATGCAGTCTAATTCAGGGGTCCTGCAATGAATCTTACCTTCATGGTAGTTTTTGTTGAAACAGATTGATGATTCAGTAATGATCATTTTGAAGGCAATAGTTGTTGAATTACACGGGCTTGAACTGACCAGTGTTTCAGTTATTTTGACCACCTTATTTTAATCAGTGAGACTATCCTCTGTGTATAATTCACTACAGCTTAACAATACCACAAACTGCATCTTTCATTAATATACAGTTAAATCGACACTGAAACAACCTCGTTTCCTACCTAATTTTTGAGTTTTTGGATATTACACGTATTACTCAAATGTTTCTAGTCTCAACTGCATCTATATGTTTAGGTCTTTTAAATATGTAATAATTCAGTTACTCACAAATATCACAATCTGAACCAAAATAGACTCAAAGAATTAGAAAGAACTCAAATGCAACGGCTGGATTCAGATTCGAGAAAATGCTACAGAATCCCAACCCTATAAGTTCTTGTGTTTCTAACTTGAGCATAGTTGTCATGGTATTTTTAACGCTACTGATATTACTATCTTTGAACATCTCTGCTATTTGAACACATTAAATGTCTGTGATTGGCAAAATGACTCTACTTGTTTTCCTTTTCTGGTAAATTAAGATTTGCCATTTAGAACACTCAACTTTTCTCTTGGACCCATTTTCCAAAGTGAGCTTCTGTGTTCAGCAGCTCCACTCACAGCCTGCTAATGATGGACTGTCATATTACAAATAAGACATCACTGCCAGCACGTTTGTCACGCAAACTCTTTTTTTTCCTCTTGTCTTCTACAGAGCCCCATTTCCTCCACGCTATTGAGTATGGGAACTACGTGTACTTTTTCTTCAGTGAGATTGCAGTGGAGTACACCACTCTTGGCAAGGTGAGGGACACGTTTGAGACCAGACACTCAGCAGACTTGTAGTTTATGGCAACAACATTTGTGTGTCTGAGCAGAATGTAGTCTAACAGCACCGTCTCTTAACATGCAAACCACATTCCTAAATGCTGCTTGGTATTCCATGTTGGCTCTACCTGAGTGTGTTGATTTATACATCACTTGTCACCTGTAAGAAATTTGCACTGCTATCCCCTCAGGTGGTTTTCTCCAGAGTCGCTCGTGTTTGTAAGAATGACAACGGAGGTTCCCCAAGAGTGCTGGAACGTTACTGGACATCGTTCCTCAAAGCCCGGCTGAACTGCTCTGTGCCCGGCGATTCCTTCTTCTACTTTGATGTTCTGCAGTCGCTGACCAACGTGCTGCAGATCAACCACCGGCCAGCTGTGCTTGGAGTCTTCACCACTCAGGCTAACAGGTTAGGATTTATGTTATTGGCTTTCTTGACAGCCATAGGGGGTTTTTGGTTCCTTCCCACCGTCGCTGACTGCTTGCTCATAGGGAATCCAAAAGCAACCTTGGATTGTTGGGTTTTCTGTTTCCTGTTTTTATTACAATGTTTAGCGCTTTGTGACGACTTGTGTTGTAAATATGCGCTATATAAATAAAACTGAATTGAATTGAATTGAATTTTTTTGTTTGTTTCTTAAGTTAAAATTTAAATGTATCCTAACATTTAAATGCTCCTGGACAGTATCATACCTTCTCTGGAGAAAGTAGCTTTGTGTTGCTACCAAACCTTTCTTATTTTACCTTGTCAGCATGTCCACTGGTGTTTTATATGCCAGAAAGTGCATCATAAGTAAAATACACGTTCAGCTCCATAGTTGAACGTTTCTTACATTATAACTGCTGTGTACCAATGACAGTCTTGAAAAAACAGATTCAGACAGCCAGGGTTTTATGTGTTACAATTCTAAGGAGCCGATTCAGTCTGTTTGTGAAGTTGTCCAAAATGACAACTTTGTGTAGCATCAAGTAGTTTTACAATGTTCAAGCAGAAACATATGTGAGCTGGTGTGCTTGAACTGCATTTTTATGCCTGATTGGAATATTTTCATGGAAAAAAACTTCATAATACATAACTTTGATACACAGAAATAGATTTTTAAGTTAGTAAATTATATTTACAGTCATTACACCTTCAACCAATTCTGATTCCAGACTAGAAGGTTCATTGCAACAAAACTATGTTCCTTTTTCCAAATGTAATCTACTATAATAGTAAAAGTTTAAGTGATGCTATCACTAGTGAGCTCATTATTTGTTAATCAGTGGTTGTTCTATTGCTCACACAACAGTTTCATTGCATGTATCTACTGAAACTTTGCTAAGATATGCTAGCAATCCAGATGGTTCAGATCCACTGTTTTGAAAGTCAGTGAAGACACAGTGAGACTAAAGTCACTGTCACTGTTTTCCATGACGACAGATAACGGCAGCCATTAGCTAGGCAGTCAGTCTACAACAAATTAATATGTTCTTGGAATGACTGAAGGCATATCATGTAGGCTTCTTCTACATCTAAAACACAGCTTTTATCTAAATTTCCAATAAAAGGGCATTTAATTTATTATTTAAGGTAGAAAAAATCTAAATGCACTGTATCCACAGTATAGTGTTACAAATGCTAGTACATTTAAAGTAAATACTAAGACTAAAGGTCAATACATTCAGGACAACAACAAAAATGAAGGAATAAAGTCATTTTTATGTACCTGTGGCAAGAAGTCAGTATGCTGGATTGTCCTTAACACAGAAACAGAGGTTGTGCCATGTTCGGACAAGGTGGTGAATTCCAGCCCTTCATCTAGCTCTTTGTAATGTCCTCTCCCTTTGTGGCCCCTTCAACAGCATCACTGGTTCAGCAGTCTGTGCTTTCTACATGGATGACATAGAGAAGGCCTTCAGTGGCAAATTCAAAGAGCAGAGGAACAGTGAGTCGGCGTGGACACCTGTTCCAGAGGAGCAAGTCCCAAAACCAAGGTGAGAGACACATCTCTAAATAGCAAACTGTCAGTTTCCAAGAACTTGTTTTTCTGCCTCTGACAATAGAGTTTTTGCAGCTGCTGCTGTTATTGTTCTGTACAGACATCACGGAACAAGAAAAAAAAACAAGCAGTCACACAAGACACCTGATTTTCCCTCCTGCCCAAAAACAAACAGCTGTCAGTGTTTTTACATCTGTGCCTATGGAAGCGGATTCATTCCTGCTGTTCTTCTTTGTTTCTCTGCTGTTGTACAGGCCAGGCTGCTGTGCCGGTGAGGGTTCAGCAGCCGCATACAAGTCGTCCACCACTTTCCCTGACGACACCCTGACTTTCATCAAGTCCTATCCACTAATGGACGAGTCTGTCCCCTCGGTCAACGACAGACCCTACTTCACCCGCACCACCAGCAGGTAGATATATTTTGATAAAAGGATGGATGAACAAGTGATGGAATAGATATCATCTTGCACAGCATGACGTCTTATTGACAGGAGCATAGCATCACAAGCTTTCAGGTGAGAAGTCTACACTTAAGTTCGCTCACTTTATCAACAATTTTTCAGCCTTTACCTCTTAACCTGCAGGCACTATATACACTGTGAAAGATTCCATCAAGAAGAGGCCAACGGCAGCTCTCAGCATCCACACAAACTTATATTACTGAGCTGAGTGTATCCCCTATTGAAAACTGACTCAACCTTGTAGCCATTAGTACTAAATTAATCAACAGATACTTAATACACACTTTAGAGAGTCAGGGTAATGGCATAAGCAGTTAATCAAGCATAAATGGCAAACATTCACTGGGGCTGGCTTTCCTGTTTCATCATTGTAAAACCGAATCATTGTAATATCATACAACCATATCATTGTAAATTTAATTTCTTTGGGTTTAGGATTGTGGGCCAAAGAAAACAACCAATTTCAAGACGATCTTTGGACTCATGATTTGGATTTTTTTTTAACCATCATCACCTAATTAATGAAGGCATTTGCTTACCTTGTGTCCAATTATTGTATTTTATAAAGGCCATGATATTCAAAAGTATGTTTTAATTAGTGTACAATCACCTGTAACTACAAGTCATGCACTTTTTTAGCCTAGAATGAGCCATTTATATCCACATAGGAAGCAAGTCATCTTCCACAGAACTTGTCATGTTTCTACAGTAGCCCACAATGGACAAACCAGTCACTGGCTGTGGTAAGGGTCTTTTGCATTTTAGGTTCTCCTACACTACTACTACATGCTGGCCCTTTAAATATATCGACCTTTAACTAATAATTATTTCCTTAAATAATTAATCAAGTGATCTATGAAACCTTTGACAACTGAGAAAAAAGGTTGGTATATTTTCCTAAAGTCTAACATAAGCTCCTTAAATGTCTTGCCTTGTTTGGCCTGTCGAAAAACCCCAAAATATTTAGTTCACAATGACACAAATCTGAGAAAACAAGCAAATCTTCATTTTGAAGAAGGCAGGACAAGAAAATGTTTTACCAGAAAAAGATAATGCTGAGTAAATCGAATATCAAAAAAATTGCATAATCATTTCTTTCAGTAAACTTAGCAATAATGTTGTTTCTGCTCTAAAAACACATCTATTTTGGAGTTTCAAACTGCAATATCAATATAATACTTTATTAATTTGTGATAATTCTTGGCTCAAAGTCAGCTTGGCAGTTTTCAAAATGTTTCTGGTGTAATCCAGTAAAGCACGTTATTCATCATAAATCATTAAACTGCATTCAGAGCTGTTTTAAAAACATAGCTGGTGTGTTGTCATTCAGAGCCTGGCTGTAGTTGTAAACCAGGCTTTTAAGAGAAAATTCCAGGGTTGGTTCTTGAATGGTTAGTATGCATTTAATATTTTCAATAGCAACACAGAGTACCAGCTATGTTTCATACTCGCATCTGTGATTGGTATCGATGAGTGAGCTCAGGTGGAACACACAACCTTGTCCATCATTAAAACTCATCGGATTTATTCAACTGTCGATCTCAGCTCACATCAAAGACACGGCGCACAGGGAGAGGATCTTCTTTGAGTGCTGACCTGCAGACGCCCCACTGCAGCACACATCGAAGGCCGGAAGACACTCTGTGTGGGAGTGAGCATGTTGTGACATTTGAGAATCCGCTGATATCAGATGATGATAGGGTGAATGTTGAATCGGCGATAAGTGTCACAAGTGTTTCAGGCAGCACAACATAAACCTCAGACATGGATGTACACAGCAGATACACATCGCAGATTCAGCCTTCGTCCACACACAAACAGGTACAGGCACATAGTATACTGGAGTACACAGAGGCAAGCTGGAAGCAAGCCAGACACTGCAGTGGCATCACACTGGGGAAACATGCACCACTTCGCATCTGGCGCCAAAAACATCACATCTGCCTAGCCTCTCCCCAGAGAGATGCTGCAAAAATTAAATCTAACCAGAAGCGCATCACGCAGTACTGCCGAGTCATTGCAGGGACGTGCCAGTCTTGTCCATGTGGGTAAACACACCAGCCTGTGTGGGACCATCTGGGAGAGTCTGAGGGAGAAGGGAGGGCACAAGAGCTGCCGCTGGTGTCCCTAATAGAAGAATCTGGATGGAATGTGAAGCCAAAAGAATTATTAGAGGAAGTACGTTTGTTCAAATCCCTGGCCAGAGAGGGAAAATGCAGGCAGAGAAAATGAATGAGTAAAGCTTATCCTCTCTCAACAACCACTGGACTCAAGGTGCCCTTCAGCACAGCTTTTAATCCTCAACTGCTCCAGTGGAGCCAGCAGTAGACGGCTGTGGTGATACTGGGCACCTCCCAGGTGTAACCTTGTGGAGCTAGATGAATATGAATCAGAGTGTTGCTCCAAACAAAGCAGCAGTTGACTGGACTTCCTCATAAATACAAACAGAAAATAGAAAGCTGGAGCTTTAAAAGAGACGGCAGTGTGTCGAGAAAAGTGGCTAAACAACAAGAGGGATGCATCGATTGAATGGCTGTGGGTGGATGGATGATTAGTAGATGAATTAATAGGATGAAGGTATTAAAGGATGTACAGTAGGCGATGGAGGAAGGGAATGGTGGGTTGGCAGATGAAGTGACTGATTGCATACTGATGATTAATACAATGAGCTCACCCACTGTTTGTTTTGTTTACCACCAAAAATCGACTTTACAAAGCAAAACAACAATGTTAAGATGCTAACCAGGAAGTAAGTGACATGACAGCTTCAGTTTAGATAATCTTCGCTCTAGATTTTGATCAGTGCAGCTCTTGATTTTGCATGCCCTCCTTATATATGGCCATACTTTGAACATTATTTCTTTTATAATGTTTTTTTTCTTCTTTCTTATCTAGGTTTAAGTTGACCCAAATCGCAGTGGATACGTCAGCAGGGCCATATAAAAACTACACAGTGGTGTTTCTGGGCTCAGACAATGGCCATGTGTTGAAGATCCTGGCCAGCACAGAGGGAGCCAATGCATCTTTCAGCACCCAACTCCTGGAGGACATGGACATCTACAACCCTAACAAGTCAGACAATCAAAATTCTATGATATTTTTCTGTGTTAAGTGCTGCATGTTTTTCAGTAATTGTCTCTCCTCTTTTCCTTTTGTCTTTTATTTATTCATTATTTATTCTTTACTTAGTATCTCTCTGTTCTTTCCTGCTCTCCACTCTTGCTTCTTCTCCTCCTCTTCTTGTTCTGCCTTGATCTGTCCTGCCCACCCACTCTTTGGTCTATTGTAACACTTTGCATCACCCTGTACAGCTAGAGGGGATGCTTTCTTTTCCATGTCTTCTTTTGTTTTCTGACTGCACAGCTTGAAAGTCTATCTGCATGGAGTTTGATTCACAGCCGGCTTTCTGTATAATTTTCAGACTATGCCAGCCGTCTGCAGTGCTGATTTAAAAATGAAGCAAAATCGAAAACGTCTGATCCTGACAGTAGGTGTTTTTTCCTGTGTTCCTAGATGCAATGTGCGAGGGGAGGACAGGAGGGTGCTGGGTCTTGAGTTGGACCGGGATCATCATGCGCTGTTCGTGGCGTTCTCCAGCTGTGTGATCCGTGTGCCGCTCAGCCGCTGCTCTGAGTACAGCAACTGCAAGAAGTGAGTGACCTGCAGAGTAAAACATTACCACTGACAAAGAGAGGGCTTGTATCCCCTGTCCTGCATCTAATTTTATCCTCTATGGGTGTTCAAGAACATCAATATTAAAAGTTGTAGTCGTCAAACTTTTGAGTATCCGCTGCTTCTAGATTGTCAAATGCAAAGATCTTCTGTACTTTGTCTTTTTAGATTAAATAGTTCTACAGTTTGTACCAAACGTCAAGAACTATGAGATCTTAATAGATTGAGTGATTGATAGATTTATAGATAAGTAAGCCCATAACAGTGCAGTTAGTTCTCAAGCTGTTGTTAGTTTTTTCCAAGGCAATTTCAAGAATATAAAGATTAAGCTGGGAACAAAAACCCATGAAATGCTGGATATTGAAAGGCCACTTGTACACTTGTAAGGAAAATGTGTTTGTGTGGACAAAAATGAATCTCTGGAAAATCTTTGAAAGTCACAGAAACTGTGCTACAGCCCAGTAACACTGCTTGGATTTGTAGGTTTCCTCCAAATGTGCCATGAAGAAAATGCCACTCACACTGCCAGGTAACTCAAGTAGTTTCCTTTGCAGCTACCAATTTAAGAAATGTGTCCACTCGCAATGCCGTTATGGGCTTTTGGACAAAGACCAGTGCCAGAGAACAGATGTTATGCTATTATCTGCTTGATTCCTGGAGTTTGGCTGGCTCACTTTACCCCAAAAAGCACTCTGAAGTTATTTGTGGTATTGGCAGGTAAGAGAGCGCAAGATTAAACTAAGCAGTGGGAGAACACAGTGTGGCTTATACATATGAAATGCTGTGGTAAAAAATGAGCATTTTTATAAGATGATGGTCTTCAAATTCCTGGCCTGACCTTCAGATCTGATTTTACATGACCCCATGTTTTTATACAGCTGTAATATGGAGCATTTCTGGTGTGCAGATTAACTGTTAACTGGTGAGTGAAAATTAAAATGGCAAGCATATATGCCTCAAATTTTGTCTAGTTAAATTAAGTTTCTGCTAGTTTTTTGGGGTTTATACCACAAAGTTGTTTATGAGCAATTGGAGATGTGGTTATTCAGAGAAATGAGGCTGCACAGGAAATCAGAAAACATATTTACATGGTCTACAAGTGTGTGTGTGTATGTGTGTGTGTATGTGTGTGTGTGCGTGTGTGTGTGCGCACGCAGCAAGCCAGAAATCACATTTCTTCCCTACCACCAACGTTATTTTGAAACTGTTGTTACTGTCAAATGTCAAGTGCTTCTACTTACTGTTCATTTAACTTTAGTCAGGCTTAACATGGAATTATTTTGTATACAAGGAAACATTAGCAGTTAATTATCTCTTTCATCTACTTATTGTATTATTACTTTTCTGTTTGAAGTCTGTCTTGCACATGCGTAAAAAGCTGATTAGATTAAGTCCAGCACATGGACGGCCAAGAAATCAGCTTTTGTTTTTTCTTTTTGAAAGAGAAAAGGCGGGAATAATGGCATTTTTTTCTCAATCCCAAGCAGTTTCTGGGCATTCTTTGCTCCGGTCACGTTTTTCTTTACTGTGGGCTCAGTTTTCACTGCAGTATAAAAGTCCTGCACATCAATCGAACAGCACTACAATGGCTAGAAGTAGGAAAGCTCAAAAATGTATTTTGTGCAGTGTCAGAATGCTTTAAAACAACAAATCATTTTTTTAAAAACCTTACAATTGTTAGAAGAGATTTTAATAAAATATGCCAATTTTAAGCTTTTTTTTTTTTTGTCTTTTAAGCTCGCCTTAAAAGACAAATTTGGGGAACTGTGTTTCCTAGAAAGGGGCAGTTGGAGCGAGAGGGGGAACTTCATAGAGTTGTATATTCTAGTTGAGGCAACAGCATGGGTGCATCTCTAAACAAGAGATTATTTTAACGGAAAAAACAAAACTGAAAACTTAGATGCACACAGATGCGTTTTTAGGGGTTTCTTCAGTTATTGAAGAGGGATTTATAAACCTTTTTTGATATATTAAGAGAGTTGTTTTGTTTTGATTTGGTTTTTTAAAATTTTGAGGATTTCCACTTAAGGTTTTTCATGCACAAAGTGAGAATGTGCATAAAAGCAAGAACACACCTTGTGTAATCATCACCTTATCAGCCCACAAACATAGTCGCCATAGGTCACTATCTTTTGTAACTTCTTTAAACAGTACAAAGAAAAACATTGCCCCTGGAACACATTTATAAGAAGAGCACAGCAGAGCTTTCCAGCGGCTCTCTTTGTCTGCAGAGTTTCGCTTTGTCAGACCATGTTTTAGCCTCAGCTAATGTACTTGCGCTCCAGCTTTGGGATCTATTTTTGGGGCTGTCAGGAATGTTGGCCCCTCGTAACTCCCCCCCTTTTCTCTAACCCCTTCAAGCCAGAGAAAGGATTACTTCCCAGCTCCCCCAGGGAATGCATATACCCCCATAGCATGCAAAACCCTCATTGCAAAGGCCTGGAGAAGCTCTCAACATCGTTTAGTCATAAATTGGATCCAGCTGATTGGCTGGAAGCCAGAAATGGTGGCCATCGTATTTTTTTCTCTCCCTGAAGCAGGAGGACAGAGAAAAAGGAAAAGAAGGAACGGGTAGAAAATGGATAGGACCCGTTTTACCTAAGCTCACGGGCCAGCTACATCCCTAGATCCTTTTTGAAGACTAGAGCTACAGCACACCTCATCCTGGGATTAGGGGCCCCGTAAGCCGCATCAGTACTGGCCAGGAGGTCAGGTTTCAGCCGCCGTATCCTCCTTAACCACACCAATGAATCTGTCTCCCTCCAGATGAGATTTACTCTCTCTCTCTCTCTCTCTCTCTCTCTCTCACTCTCTCTCTCTCTCTCTCACTGTAGCCTGTGCCATCAGGTTTGTTTTTTCACTCGAGGCCCTGCTGCCAATATTAGGTTTCAGAAAATGCTCTGTTTTGAAAAGCAGCGAGAAACTGTATGAAATGGGAATTTTAATAAAAAAATACAATAAAAGGGCAGAAGAGGCCCCAAACCCTTAAAAATTTGTAGATCCAGGGATTTTCAGCTCCCTAAGATATTTTCTTTTTTTACATTAACTGATTCAACTTGCTCATACTTGCAACTGCACTTTGATAAATGCATATTGTTTTTCTTTTACCTATAAATTACAGCTGATTTAGTTCAAGATATAAGTTGTGGTTGCCTCAAAAGGTCATTCCAGTTATTTACAGCTTGAGTCTTATTTTTATAGTTTTGGTTGTCCTTTCTAGAACTTATGATAATGTTGTAGTATATCAAAGTAATTGCTTCAATCTAGAAGAACTGTAATGAAATCCAAAGGCGCGTTTGTTATTACTCACCAGAAAAACACATGTACCGATCAGTCCTATTAAAACCACCTGCTTAGTATTTTGTAGGCCCCCAACATGCCATCAAAACAGTACTGACCTGTTGAGACATGAACTCCACAGGACCTCTGAAGGTGTCCCGTGGTATCGACACCAAGTTAGTAACATATATTTTAAGTTCTGGAAGTTGCGAGATGCTGCCTCCAGGGATGAGATTAGTTTCTCCAGCACGTCCCACAGACCATTGATTAGACTGAGATTCTAAGAATTTGGAGGCCAGGTTAACACCTTTAACTCTTGCTAATGTTCCTCAAACCATTCCTAAACAATGTTTACAGTGGGCAGAGCATCACACTACCTCTCCCCTATCCCCATCGAATCCTTTCTTCCATGTCTTCCCAAGATAAATGAGGAATTAGGTCCTGGGTGTACATGATATAAATGTAAATGATCAGACAGGGCCAACCTTCTTCCATTCTTCAAAGGTCCAGTTTAAAGGTTCATATGCCCACTATAGGCACTTCTGGTCTGATCACTCTGACTGCTATGCAGCCCCATAAACAGCAGTTTGTGATGCAGTGTGTGTTCTGACACCTTTCTATCATAGTCAACAATAAGGTTTTCAACAGTTTGTGCTAAAGTAGCTGTTATATGCATGGGCCAGCCTTCACTCCATTAACATCTCTTTGGAGATCTCTGATCCAATTGTCCAGCCATCATAGTTTGGTCCTTGTTAAAATCTGTCAGATCCTTACACTTGCCCATTTTTC
Organism: Dascyllus trimaculatus; assembly: GCA_024666655.1. Taxonomy (NCBI): domain Eukaryota; kingdom Metazoa; phylum Chordata; class Actinopteri; family Pomacentridae; genus Dascyllus; species Dascyllus trimaculatus. The sequence goes on along the minus strand of CM045451.1, from coordinate 16,894,468 downwards.
CTGCATCTAACACATCGACTGTTCACTTGCTACTTAATATATCCCACTTCCTGACAGGTGTCATTGTAATGAGATAATCAGTATTATTTATTTGCCTCATTTGTCAGTGTTTTATTTTAATCAGTGTTTAAGTCTATATTGACCTGACAACCCTGATGACCTCATTTACTAGTCCAAAACCTTGAGAAATCATTGTTGCAAATATAAAACTTCTGACACATCCAACCCCACTAGGTTTAGGGTTTGCTTAAGGAATAAAATATAAATACATATACTTTGGTTGAGGTTAGGGGAGCATGTAACAGTCATGGTTGAAGGATACTAGCAATGACTGCTGATAAGAGATGGTAAGAGACAGCCTTCAGTAGCAAGTTTTATTGTTTGGTCCTTTGCTCCCTACAGACAAGGGTCATAATTCCTGCTCCTGCTGGAGAGATTTCTCACTTGAACATAAACATATGTCGACATTTGCTGAAGCGACGGGTGCAGTCGTTTTTCTTTGGACGACAGTGTCAAACTGCTGTGTTTGGATGTAAAACCAAAATTAAGCTCACCTAAAATGGCAGTTATTACTGTTTATCACACAGGAACTCTATTCGCAGAAGTCAGCACAAGAGGTCAGAGTTAAATCAGGAGGTCGATCTGTAAACTGTGATGGATGTTTGGACAGTTACGGTGATCATTTTCTTCTCTAAAACAAGCTATTGATTGTCTGGCATACTGTCTGCTGATTGAACTGTTGATTATTTGTAGAGATATCACTACATTTCTACAACTCACTTGGTGGTACAATTTTCTAAATACAGATAAATGATGGCCAACATAAATTTGTATGTGAGAGACATTTCCTGGCAGAACACGGATACAACTTAAAATCATTATAAATAATGCATCAAAACGGCAGTACTACGAAATGTTGATACATATTTAGAATCAAGTAAATATACAAAATATTATAGTCCCTCAATTGTTATTCACCAGCAACATCACATTAGCTGAAACCATTTCCACTAAGTTATTTCTTTGTTATTCCCAAGATTTTCTCAACATGGCAGCTGGAAGTTATGAGTCCTCAGCAGCTAATGGATGTTCCTTGCACGCCATGACTGCAGGTGAACCTACACTCCTCTGTGCTCATCATAGTATGACAGAGAGAAGTCTAAAGGTTTTAAGACTGGCAAGGGACACACACAGACCCATGCTGAATATAAATTTCACATATGACAGCAACTTCAGACAAAGAACAAATGACTTCACTGCACATCTCTTACCGAAAACACAGCTGGACCCAACTAGCCTCTTTTCCTAGTACTTTAGTGCTGAGGTCTGTTTCTGTCATGTAGGTGTAGATGAATGTCTGTAATGAAGGAGGAAGGGAGGCAGGCACACTGAGTGGAAAGAGATGCATATATACCTTATGGCTAAGGCATGAATGATTTATTAAAGCAGCATTATGCAGTGTTATAATGGGCAGTCACACACAGGGGTATGAGTCATTTTAGGTATTTTATACACAGAAGTCCTCAGTCTGTGATGGTGTGAAAAAACAAGCACAAAACACTGATTTTGAGATGAAAAGAAAGTTTGTTTTTCGCTGAAGTTCAGAATTTCTACTTCCTACGCATTTTGAGGTGTCGATACCCCAGTTTTAACATTTGCAAGCAAAGTAACGGGCGAGAACACAGCGAAGAATGCAACACTCCTTGCATTTTGGATTTGTGTTGATATGTGTACTGGTTAATGTTATTGCTTAATCATTAATTAAATAAGTTCTGTTAACTGATTTAAGATTGTTTTCGTACATTAGGACCTTCAGCCTTTTTAACAAGATTGAAGACTGTGGCTTGTTTGCCGTCTTTAATCCTGTAATGATGTGAGGTCACTCGGACTACAGGCAATTTCATGTTGACAAGCAGAGCATTATCAGGATTTAGATAGTAATGAGTGACCATCATGACTTCTAGCCAGATCACATATGGACATTGAGACAAGTTTCTGTCACTGACTGCTTAATCTAACCGAGACAGTTTTGCAGCGAATGTTAAATATCTTTGGTTAAAAAATGGATTCATGGGCAAATGTATAGCTCACTGAATTAAGGAGTTACCATGTGGGCGTGGGTGGCCAGCAGCGGTTGTGAGTTTGAGTCGGGCTCATGACCTTTTGCTGCATGTCTCTTTCCTCTCTACCCCCTTTCACTCTGTCAATCAATAAAGCTTCAGAAATCCCCCTAAAAATTGATTGATAGCGTGATTGTTTGCATCCCTAATATATTAATTATACTAACCCTAGTATATTGTTAGCAAATGTGCTGCAGATCATTTCCCCTTTAAGTTGAAAATGATGCTATTGAAAATCATTTGGTTTTATTATGTCTGTCAGCAATAAAATGTTTGTTTTGCTAAGTATGTTCATCACAAAAACATCCTCACTAACACAGCCCTAAAGACGCCTCATGGGATATATTATGAAACACAAATCCACTGTTGAAAGTAATACTCAAAAAACAAACTTAACTACATTAACTTTACTAAACCTACATGATCTGCAGAGTGTGTGCCTAACAGAGTGTCCTCCAAAGAGAACAAAAAAACAGTATCAACAATATCAGTGGTTTGTGAAAATGCCCAAAGCAAACTATACATGTTTTCAATTATTTGACAAAGCAAGAATTGTGGCTGTTGTCCGTAGGAGGAAAAGCAGAAGTTGTACGATGCTGTAGATGCTCAAAGTGTACACAGGGAGGAGGTCAGGGTATGTGGATGGGTTGGCATAGCACAGAAATTACTGTTTAGGAAAGTATTGACAAATGACATGATGCTGATAAGGTCATCAGCTCAGAAAGCTCTTATATGAACTGTTTCCAAAGACAATGGCAATTGCATTTTGTCATTTTGGAAGACTTTTTGTTAATTTTAGTAGAAGCTTTAATTTAGTGTTAACTTCCCTCTGTGGTGGCTTATCCCACCAAGTTCAGGTAGTTGCTTTTCTTGTTTGCTTGGGTGTTTTTTCATAAAAAGTTAGAAGAATAGTTGAATAAATACAGAGTTTTTGTAATACTTTGACACATATATGTACTTATACTCAGTTGGCAGCTTCAGGCATAGCAGGGGGGAGAAAAGTTTCTATCCTGATATTCGTCTGTTCTGGAGTCACACACCGATATGTTCTCAGTGGGATTTCTCTACAATTCTTACAGACTGGGGATCAAGATGCGCACACCTGCACACTCAGTTTTAGATAGTTGTAAATAATTTTAGATGTTTAAAACAGGTCACAGGATCCTCATTAAAACTACTTCCTTGGCTGCCTTGAAGGTTTTGGTTTGACATGAGCTTCCACCCAGCGCCAGCAAACTGCAGATGTTTTTTTTGTTTCTTTGTTTACTTTTTCCTCTGATGGTATTATTCAGTGTAAGAGGCTAAAAACAACACAAAAAAGCAGATAAGCATTACTGTTGTTTGTTGCTATTGTTTTGTCACTGTGTACTTCAGGCTTGTTGTGTTGGTGCTGCTGGGTGAATACCACAGACTCTGAAAGTTCTGCAGCTGTGAAAAGTATTGTTCATCTCTCTTTGACACTCAATCTCGTTTTGCAATTGCACAGTGGCACAGTGAAGGCCGTGAGATCTGCGCAACTCATTCCAAAATGAAGGATTAAAATTGACAGACTTGAATCAAATGGGCAGAGGTACTGACAGCAGATCAGTGGAAGAGTTTCATCAACAAAACTGAAGTGTGGAGTTCAAAGTGGAAGAAAAGTACTGAATGTTGTGGTTCTGCTGCGATTTTATACTGGACAGATGGAGACTAATGGCTATTGATAGTGCCTAATGCTGACTGCTTTAAAAGAAGGAGGTAAACATGTCCACTCCTCGTACAGTTCACTAAATCACAAAGCTGACATACAGTGCAGTAAGTAAAATCAGGTGATTAATCTGTCTACCTACTGCTAACATGAGACTGGTGGTGAAGTGTTTGCTCCTCTCTGGCCATCATCAGCCATCCTGGCTTAAAGGTACAGTCCAAATGTAAACAGACAGCCTGTAATTGTAAAACTGGAATCTGCTGCAATATTCATGACAGTAATTGGTCATCACCAGGCAACTAAGTTATTATAAGAACAATTTTTACTCACTGTGTCTTCATCTTTCACTGCAAGACAAAATCCTGTACTGCTATGGTAACAGCAAGATCATGGTTAGAACTCAAAAATGTATTTTGTGCATAACAAAGTTCTAATGATATAATTCATTTTCTAAAAAAGAAAAAACTGGATCTGAGTTTCTCTAATTTAAAAAAAAAAACTGTAATGAACACATATAACATTTTTCAAAGTACCCACAAATGTTACCCATCCTGGAAAAATAAGTGTAACACTAAGTATTAATATTTTCCTGCTTACAATTTTAATTTGTATTAACACGTATGAGCGGATAAACAAACGACAAGTGCCAGTAGCAAGTGCTAGGGAGCACAGAGTTTTTTATTTATTCATTTTTTATTTTTTTTTGCAGAGTCTAGTTAATGGATGGAAAGGCATGCCACAGATTAAAACATCCTTTCTGTTTTTACAGTTTCTGCCTCTGTTAAATGGTGTCATTTTTAAAAGATAATGTGCCTTTCAAAGCCATTGGCAGGTTATGTGGTTCAGAGGGTTAAAGAGCAACTTAACCTACTCTATTTTTGCTTAAATGTGTGAAGCAATACAATACATTTTAGACCCAGATTTCCAATGATATTTCAGTTTTCATACTGCAGTTTGTTTGTTTTTTATTTTGACTAAGGACAGGATCAACCATTTATCTCTGGAAAGCACTTCATGTTAAAACCAACATTACAAACTGAGACAAGGCTAATGCTGAACAGTGTTGACCACAGAATATGAAGTGTGAGTTTTCTAATTTTATTAAAGGTTTGTTTTCAGTGGTGTTTATGTAAACTCAAAAAATAAACAGGCCTTTTTTTTTTTACAAAGTTCAACTTTTCAGTTATGCTTGTAGTCCATATGATTAAAACAGATGTGGCTTGGAACTCAAAAGCCTGTGAGAAATGCAGACAAGTACAAAGCATGCCCTTTTTTATCTGTTCAGTTGTGTAGCAAAACAAAAACAAGCCCATAATTCACAATCTAATCAAAAACTAATCTGATTGTGATCTAACTTGTGCCTCTTTTATGTTTATTTGCATTCATCTCTGTTATGGAGAATGCAATAATGTTGGAATACTTGGTAGTCCTTTTTTGTGACTGTACACTGATAAACATAACTAACTATGTAATTAAATCGTACATAGAAGCATTGCAGAAATAGTAATGTGGGTTTTGAAAGATGTATGTGTAATAACCCAGCCATAAAAAGACAGTTATAATATATTTAAGTATCACACATCTCTGTATGTCAGCAGATTTTATAAACAATAAAGCTCATTTGCATAAAAAGGGTCGCATGAGGAGTTGAGATATTGAGATTTTTACTACAATTTTAGTAATGCTGCTTTCATTTGGTCTGTTAGAGATATTTGGCAAATAACTCTTTTCATTGCAATTAATGAAAAAGAAATGCAGCGTTTTCATGTTGAATTGGATGTGTTTACTTGACGTTCCTTTCTTTGCTAATGGGACACTAAATTTCCCATCACAGGATGTTCACCAGGCTACACATGGACCTTCTTTCTCTACCCTTTAAGGCAGAGTTTTGAAAAGTTCGTGGCAGTGTAGTGTCTCATTACAAGCTCACGATGGACTCAATGTTCTTCACACATACTGCTCTCTACAGTTCCTTCCATCACTAACTATCTGTCTGTCTGTCTGCTATACAGGAGCTGTTTGTCTTCACGGGACCCTTACTGCATTTGGCTAAAGTCTAGCAGCTGTGCCACGGTTTCACCTGGTTTCAAGTAAGTCACACACACAGTCAGTAATGACACTCAGTTTACACTTGTTGTAGGGGAGAACTCACAAATGTCACTACAACCAGCATTACATGCCAGCTCAGTTTAATATGTTTCACTACTGTGTTGACTACATCTTGTTTCCTTCATCCTCACACATTCTAATACGGAGCACTGCTATAGTGATATATTATCATAGGAACCCTGTTTTTTAATGCTGTGACTCAGGCATTTAGTGTTAGCAAATAATTCAGCACTGTGAATTTTAAAATTGTCAGACATATTTCAAGAGCCCATGCAAGTGTCTGTGTTGCGTGTAACGGTGTTTTGTTACAGCATAGTTATTGACATTTATGTACATATTGGGGACAATAACCATGTTTTACTGCAACTGTTCCTCCTGCTCGTCTTTCAAAATAAAAGTGCACTGTGGAGCCTCTAGAACAGCACGCTAACAGCAAAACAGCACCACATGCTTGGTGGATTTGAAGACTCACAAACGTCTATAAGAAGTACAAATAAAATGGGAAACTATTCCCAGTTCACTGAGTCACCAGGTCCGAATGCTCTTTGCCTTATACAAGATCATGGTCGACTCTTTTGTGACTCTCGTTCTTCAATGAAGGTCTAGAACATGGATGAGAACAATGCAAGCTCTGAACCAAACATGCTTAATTAAAGATGGTGAAGTTTATGTACACGGTTAAGCCAAAAAAAAAAAGGCTCAAAAGGCCCAAAAGAAATATGAAGAAATAATACTATAATTACTACTAATAAAATGATTTTAGATTAATGGGTTCTAAATAAGAAAATAAAAGGGAAAAACTGTTGAGATTCATAATCTATCAAGGACTTGGTCTTGGTTAATCAAGGGCCAATCAACACTTTATCACAGAGAGCAGCGCTACACTGTAATTAAATTTCTGTTGACTTTGCTCTTCTGGCTGCACCCCAGTGAGTTACATCACAGTAGAGTGTTTTTTCTTTTCAGAGTTTATGGAAAAACACCAGTTGGAACGTCACTGATTGGGGCGTGACCCAAAGTTAAACATACTTCAAGTTTCAGCCCCTTAATGATGCAGCACTAATTTTCTGCCCGATGTGATTCATTGTCTATAATAATGAACCACAAAGGAACAAAATTGTGCAGATTTGCTTTCTAATCAAACACTCCAGGAGCAGGAGGTTTCAGCTGTTAATTCTTCTCCAGAAGAAGTTGTACTAATTAGTGAGATCAGCCACTGTGCTGTTTGGTCAGTCTGAAAGCACATGGGTGGGCACAGCAATATAAAGACGTTATTAGTTCTCTAACTCACAGCCACAGAGGACAGATTTGTAACTTTGTCAATAATGTGTAGCCATGCAGGTGCAGAAGCAATAATTTTCATATCTCCTCTTGCTCCTCAAGTGCATTGTTCAAGACTGCCCAGATCAAATTGACCTGCATGACTGGCTGGGGCAACATCCCCTTGATAATGGATTGCTAATCTAGAATTAGACAAGTGCACAACACCAACATGGTAAATAACTGATCAGCAGTTTATAGTAAAACAATTCACTGGCCTCTTTTGAGACCCAAAAAATGCATCCGTCTTTATTTATTCATGAGTGGTGGACATTGGACTTGTGTAATTTGGTTGTTGGTGAAGAGACAGTGTGGAGGATGAACTGACAGTGGATCAGAAGAATGAAAATTATGATTTACTTTTGTGCTCTTGTGAACTGAAAGGAATCCATTTGACATACACACTTATAAAACCTGTTGTCAAGAATCTAGATAGATAGATAGACAGATAGATAGACAGATAGATTGATTGATTCACAAAGGTCTTTAGAGAGCAGAATATTTTTTTAGTTTTAAAGCCTCTGAAAGGGTGAAACAGTGCATGTGTTTTACAGCGGATCCAGCAGGGCCATCAAGACATGAAACACATAAAAAAAATGTTAGCATTGATGTTGAAGATAAGAGTCACAAAACAGAGCACCTAAACTGACAAGGTTTGACATTTGCAGGTTGGTTTCTATGCTCTTTAATGTGCTGCAGTCAACTTGTAAGTACTGCATCTGTATCAAACCTGTAAACTGATGTTATCGGTAGATTATTTCTTGGTTGCTTTCTCAGCTAGCCGAGAAGTAGGACGAGTTGGATGGAGATCGTACTCTTTCTGTGCTGCATCACAACTTACTGTCAGTCAATGATAAGACAGTGAGAGCTTTTTATTTATGTAGAGGGAGAGAGACATAATTACTTCTGCCAGGGGGAGCAGAGAATCGGCCAAGGTAATGTTTTCAGTGCCGTTAGTCTGTTTGTCTGCCAGCAGGATTAATAAAAACCACCAAGCCGAATTTCATGAAACTCAGTGGATAGGTGGAGCATGGCCACGGGAATAATCCATTAATTTTTTTGTGCAGATCTTTATTTAAAATTGCGAGGTAGGGCATTGGTCTTGGTTGACCATTGTGCTCTCCAAATGCACTTCTAGTTGAGGAAAGGAGCATTGCAATCCAGGAAGATGGAAGTATATGAATAGATTTCTGTTTGGATGTGGAAATAAAGAATATTTTGCCGCCAGATGTTTGTTTGCTTGCTTGCTTAGTTTCTCAGTCATATCTGCATTGACAGATAAACAGCAGCTTTCTGGTTAATGCACAGAAAGAGGGTCTTATAATGGAACTTAAAATTAATTATTGCTTTCTTGAAGGACAATCACACAAGACATGTGATACACATCCATTATAGACCACTATAGTAGCAAAACTGCTATATGCAATATGTCCCTGGGCAGATGGACAAAGAAACAACCACAAAACAACAGTTGCACCACATAAAACAGCACAATACATAAAAGTGTGAGGTAATAAACAGAATCTGTATGATAAATACAAGGCAATCATTGTTGGTGACAGTTTTGTGCCGACTTTAACCAAGCAGCAGGTCAATCATTGCCTATATTTTCTTCATCTATTTCTCTCGCCCTCTCTCTGTGTTTAAGCCTGTGTCATAAAATCAAAAGTGATGTTCGGTTGCATGTGTTTCAATCACACAGCAGTGCGGCGCACTGTCTGGCAAAATAGGGAAGAAAGATGGATGGGTGGTTGGATGGGCAGATGGATGGATGAATAGGTAGACGGATAGATGGATGCAGTAAAGGCTAGAGAAGGAGGGGGAGGAGCTGGGGCCGTTAAAGGTACTATTTTCTTCTCCTGACAGTCAAGGACTTTGCGTGTCCCTGTTTGGTTGATGTACAGCCTGCTGCTAAATCACCTCACCAGTTGTTTGGTTTTTTTTTTAACTTTTACCTCTGTGTACATTGGTTGTAAACTGTTGTGAGCAGAATATGCTGTAGACTGACACCACACTGCATTTAGCCCGTCACATACACAGACATAAAGAGAGAGGGAGGGAAAGCAACACTTCCACTGTCGACTGGCCTCCAATAGATTATTCTGACGGCTGAAAATGTGCAGACCTGGAATTATTGCATATCTCTTGCTTGGCCACCCAGACATATTACTTTCCCTGCCCTCGCACGGACAGAGGCTAATGGGATTTTTTTTATTATTATTTTAAATACATGTTTCTGTGCACCCTCTTATATTTGCTTATTTGAGAGAGGCTGATATTGCAGTTCACGTACTTAAATCATTGTTTTTGTTGTGTTTTCAGCCTTTTGTGGTGAGGTGCGGCCTTTTCCATGGCATTTTCGGTTTACGACTATAAAGAAATAGATTTTTGTGAATACACATACTCACTTTCCTGCCAATTTCTTGGTCAAGACTGTGACTTCCTGAAGTCTTGTGACTTTGAGGTTGCCAGACAACCAGCTGATTCAACCAAGTGGTTAGCTTATCTTAGCATATAGCCTGGAAACAGCTGGTTGTCTGGCAACCTCACAGTCATGACAAGACTGCAAGAAGTCGCTGCACCCAGCCAAGGAAAAGTCCCATAAATGACTCTTTTTAAAACCACAGCTCATAGGTGTTAAACGAGTTTCTGAATTGACTAAATAATTAAAATATAACAATTTAATAGGTGGTCCTACTACGAGCTATAAGGTGGGTTTTGCTGCTTTTTTACAGAGGAAAGCTAAAAAGGTTTTTACATTCAGAGGATGAAGTAGTTAATCTGATTTCTTGTTGAGATGGGTTATTGTGAAGAGAGGGGGTATCTAATTACCTGAAATCAAGCTTTAATTTGTGAGGCAGCATTGTTTAGAAATATGTGAAAGTTTTATGGGATGGAAGTGTTATTCATGCCTTCTGGTACACACTGAGATAATCATTTAAGACACTTGGCTTTGAAGGAACTGAAAATAATGAGATTTTGATAGAAAATATGTTTTGGTTTATTAAAAACAAAAGCGTAATGAGGCATGAAAGATGGCCAGCAAGATGGAAAAGGTTGTTTTTAATTTTGTTGTTTTTCTTTAAAGCATTTCAGGAACAAAATTAAGTATAGGGTTATGGTTGACATTTAGATTAGGGTTGGGCATGTGGTTGAAGTTAGTAGCATTCAGCGGATGGTCCTCGTGAGTACAGCAAGAGAGGAAGTGCCGATGTGGCTTCACGCTGGCGAGGCGCACACAGAGCTACTCGCTGTGGTTTGATTTATGAGTGGTGTTTAGCGTGCGGGACAGAGCCACACTGGAAACCAGTGTACCAGAACCTGAAAGAGATCAGCCAAAATATCCTGTTCAAACTCAACTACAGTGTCAGCACCCTGCCAGAGAAAGAGAGAGAGACTAGTATGAGCAGAGACAAAACGAGGAAAACGAGAGATGAGACAAAGGATAGAAACTAGGAGAAAGGATGAAGCTAAGGAGCAAGAAATACGTGTAAAAAGATGGATTAAAGGAGGAAAAAGAAAGACAAAAGGAACACGGGATAAAGGGAGTAGGAAAAAGTGGGAGTGGGAAGGGGAGAGTGAGTTTAATCAGTCTGATTCCAGAGTGCAGAACATCTGTTTTTCATTTAGTTTTGTATTCAGGGAAAGAAACAGTCTGCTCTGGCTGCCTGTGTGTGACTCTGAAGTAAAGTCAGCATTAAGAGATATCTTTTATATATGTATATATATCATTGAAAGAAGATGAGGAATAGCCGGTGAAAGAGGAGAAAGGGAAATGGGATGATAAAGGAATGGTGATGGGATGAATTAGGCAGGAGCAGAAAGACTCTGACCAGAGTTTGAGATGAAGCCACTCAAAAGTCATCCACCTCCTGGGACATACTTCTCTTTCTGCCTATCTCGTTCTCCCTGTCCTCTCTCACATCACTCTTTTCATGGACTATCAGTCTCTTTTTTTTCCTCCAGTCCTTTCTCATCCAGAGGCGGCATAAATTTTAATGACTGATTTTGTGGTGGATCTAGGGGATAGGAGGGGGGAGAGCACAGAGGACTCACAGCCCTCTTTCTGTCTCTACGTCTCTCACATTGAAAGATTGTGTGGCTGGACAGCTCGGTTTCAAACCATTTCTGGGTGTTTTAGTTCATGTGTCATACATAATGCATTTGGCGTAATCACTGTCGCCAAAGCGCAAACAAAAGACATCCAAGGACAGGGGCTGGATAAAGATCCTGGAAGGGAAAAATAGGTTAGCTGTGTAGACCAAGCTGAAACACCTAAGTGAATGAGGCTGAAAATTTTTTATATTTCTGCTGTTGTCGACAAATCCCATGAAAACAACTTTATTTCATTTGTCTCGCTTTCCAACATTTCTGCCATGTCTGTGGCACTCAGCCCCATGCTGACTGGTTTCTGAAGACATCAATCATTAATCTCATAAATGCTATGTTTTATTTGTTGGTAGGTTTAGAAATTTCTTTAACACTGTTCACAAACACTGCTCAGACTGGAGTATATAGTCAATTTGCTAGTGACTATTTTAAGCTGTGGATTAATACACTTTGGTTCTTTAGTGTGCATTTCCAGTAACCACAGTGTGTGTTGGAATTGGTTCAAAATAAACAGCACTGTGTATGTGTTCAGTTTAATAAATGAACATGTCAACCAGTGGAACAGTGTGGGTCAGTGATGTGTTTTTAATAGTAGTTGGACAACAATGGAGCTCTATGGCATCAGGTCTGGGATACAGAGGCAGTACTTACAAGCAGGGCCAAATAGTGATGATTTAGGTCTTTTAATGGGATTTATGGAAGTGAGTGTGGATACCAGATTTACACCAAACAGCCACAATAAAGCCACCTGCCTATTGTGGTATAGGTCTTCCTCATTGCCCAGAATAGCTCTGACCAGTCCGTGTATGGACGTGGGACCCATGAGTGTTCCAGACACTGTCCTGCAGTGTCTGGAACCAGGATTTTGGAAGCAGGCTATTTAGCTCAGATGGGTTGTTGTTCTTGTGTACTGTAAATACTCAGACTGGGATCTGTGGAGTTTGGAGGCTGGGTTAGCACTTTGGGCTCTTTGTTGTGTTCCTCGAACCATTCCTGAGCAGTTTTGGCGTTGATGTGGGGTGCATTATCCTGCTGGGGTAGGCGGCGAGGATTGGGGAAGCGAGCATTGGGGATTGCCATTGTCATGGGGAGTTGTTCTTGGACTGCAGCAATATTTAGGTATTTTAAGGTTTCGCAGCAGAATATTGCATTGTGATGAAATGATCAATCCACTTCAGCTGTCAGTGATTTTAATGTTGCAGCTGATTGGTACACACTTTAAATACAGCACATTTTGACTATGCTGCTGTCTGGCATGATCTTGGGTTCAAATATGATACAATTGCTGGAAAAAAGCAGGCAGTGGCACATCCCAACACCGCTGGGATCACTGCAATGATGATTTCACTGACTACCAGGCTGGAATAGGCACAATTCAACTTTGGCTGATCAGTCATGATGCCCAACAATTGTTAGAATCTGTTCTACAATCGCTATGTGTAATCCTGCTTGAGGAAATAACAGCTGCTCTGTGGATGACATATATGCTCTTTTTCCCAAAGCACTTTGTATCTCACTTATGCTTGTTATTATTATTATTGCTGGCAATATCAATGTTCTTATTGTCACATTGTAGTCGTCCAGATCAGTGACGAAATATTTCTAGCTGCACAGTTTTCATGTCTTTAGATTGAATCTGTATTCATGCAGTACCTCAAGATGGCATTTATATGGAGGTGTTAATTTGTTGCACAGATTGTACCTTATGTGGATTCATCTGTGTGGCATGCTATTTAAGCATAAATTAAAATTCTGACCTGCTAAATGAAATCAATATTGTGCCACTGAGTGCATAGCTGTTCTTTCATTAATGCCAGGGTACAAATAATGATCACACACCAGATCTACCTCACCAGGTGGACAGACTGTTTACTTTGGTTTGTTTGGCCAGGTCAGCGCAATACTGGCAATACTGAAATGGCAGCATTAGGGCTGCCGTAAACTAGTAAGAGTGTAATGGAGCTGGCTACAGGATATGAACCCTGACTGAAAAGTTTGTGGGTAAAAGCAGCCAGCCAGGTCTTTGGAAAGTTGAGCAGAACAAAATGAGTTTTTACTTGATGGTCCTTATATACAGCTGCTTATTCATGTGCATGAATACCAGGGAAGGTCGATTATTGTGAACAAGTCTTGCATGCTATTTTAAATGTAAGTGACCTGTCATCCTACAAGTTAACACAACTCTGTTTACAAGCTTTGCTTTACTTTATTGCAGTGTTCCCACTAGCTTGTTGCTACATCTCTTAGATATTTGACCTTCGCTCTGCAACATGATATATGTATGTGCACAATTCGGCACTTAAAGGCTGTTTTAAATCATTTGTTCAAAAGTTTGTCAAAAGAGTTTGACACTTTTAACTAGTCCATTATCAATTTGCAAATAAGAAGGGGGGCAACTTCCACTTATCACATAAATGTTTTTAGGTGGAGGATGGAAATGTTGGTTTCACTTTAAGTTTCTTTGTGCAGCTTTCAGAACTATTGTATCCCACCCAAGAACTTTCATTTACTCTCATTTACAGCCAGGTTGTGTGCACAAGAGCAAACAAACAATAATCCAGCCACAACTATTAGCCTATCCTAACACAGTAAAATACATAGCGTTTTCAATGCAAGTAACATTATCTTCACTTCACCTGTCTCTTCTTCCCTCTGCTCGTGTCTGTTCCGCTCTGTGTGTGTCTGTTTCCATTTTCTGTCTGACTGGAGTGAACCCATGCGTGGAAACAGATGCACAAAGAAGGTAACAGAACAGACAGAAGGAGAAGCAGAGGACAACGTCAAACAGTAGTCGAGACTCGTATTGACTTGATATGAAATAGTGCCCATAAATGAGGTGAATGAAATTCTCTAAATTCTTTGGACATTTAGTACACCAGCTGAACTGCACTTTTTCCATTACACTAAAAAACAGTGTTAAAACATAGAACAGAGAAGTTCAGATTGAAAAATACAGAGCAAGTGTGACTTATGTCTCTGCTAATACTACAATAATTCCACCGTATCTTTACACAGCGGATAGTTGTTTGCTGCTTATATTACTCCTCAAAATCATAGATTGCGCATTTAGACTTTAGTAGACCCAAAGTGAATCACATAATACATTTATAATAACACAGTCCAAATAAGTAGAAACAAACGGACACATCAAATCTACACTGGACTTGTGCAAAGTATTGCAGAAACTGTAATATCATGTTTTTCACATCATTTTTTTTGTCATTAAGGGTTTGACTGGAGCTCTTTTAGTTGTGTTATTTTTTTGCACTTTCACTTTATTGATCTTAACTAGAGAAGTGTCACCAATAATGGTTTATCTCAATTACTGGCTCCTAATATTTGCTCTCAGTTGTGGATAAAACCACTTCCAGGCAGATTTTCTAAAGATTCACTTTAAATTTGAGCTAAATTTGAATAAATATCTGGCTAATGTATCCGTCCTACTAATAAAATTGTAGCCTGCTTATGCTTCAGTGCCAGCCTTAAGCTTTAAACCTGCAGTTTCTAAACTGCAGATCAGCATTAGCATTTATTCCTCATCACTGAGTTTTCCTTCAGGCCTCCTCTGTTTGATAAAAGAATCCATGAACAAATGATTGCTGATCACAACCTTTAGACTTGTAGCATTAATGATAGATTTCAAGTAGATCTAGCTTTGCTTTAGGGGGTCACAAGCCAAAAAAAAGTTGAGAGTCCGTGCACAGAATCCATGTATAAGTTTGAGAAGACAAAACTTTTCACAATGATTGATATCAAAGAAAAGAAAGTGTAATGCTGCGTCTCAGTGGTTTAACGTCAAGCACACCACTGCTCTCAAGCTATAAAAACACATCATCGAAAGATATATCTTGTTTTTTTCTACAGTTTGTTCACTCACAGACTTCTCTATTCTCAACACCACACTGAGCATCAGTCTGCCTTCCCTTGATTTGATAATCACCTCCTGTCTTGCACTGACTTCCTCCCTCCTCAGGAAACGTAAGATCTTAATATAAGAGAGTCAGGGTTTTTTGTAAGAGGGTATAATTTAGTGCACCAGGTGTGTATTTGTGAGCTCAGCAGCTTCCTTGCTGGAGGTTCTACATTCCTAAACTTGACAATTGATGGCAAAGCTGCTGCCTTAACACACAGTGAAGACACTGAAGTGATTAATTCTGTGAGCTGATTTCTTCTCCCTTCTGACTGAGTTCAGTATTATCGCTGATACTGAACATATCACTTGTTTCTACCTCCACTTTAGATATAATGTTTATGTTGAGAATTGGGTGTATCCAGAAGATCAGTAGTTTGTTTGGTGTGTGTGTGTGCTTGCGTGCGTGTGTGTGTGCGTGTGTGTGCGCGTGCGTGTGTGTGTGTGTGTGTGTGCTTGCTAATTACAGATGGGTGCTGGAAGACTGTGTTGGCATAAAATCCATGTGAGATGTATTTTTGTGTTTAGGTTATATAAGGAACTAATTGGTTTGTTATAGAGTAGGCGTGCTTGCATGCTTGTACAAAGTGTTTCTTCGTGGATACTGGATCATTACGCTTGAGCTTATGCAGTATATGAGCCTGTGTCTATTTTATTTGGTTCGTTACAATGAGTGGGAGGATTGCTGGCGTTGATGTGAAGCTCTGCTTGGCAAGAAGGGCTTCCACTCCACCATGCGTTGACTCAGTCTCATTACTAAACATTCAAACTGATTCATCTGGATGAGCCGTTAATTTCTGATTGACTTGAAGGTGAAAGGTGATGCATCTATAGTATAAGAGAACAGCGTATCAATCGTAAGTGCATTTTCATTAGAGCAAGAGAAAATCTGTAGTTCCTTGTCAGTTTAGAGCTGTTCAAAAGGTGAATTAATAGGACTTGGATTACATAACCAGAAGTTCAGACTGGCAGAAAATGTAGAACATTTTTTTAACAATAACAACTTATTTGACATGACTGAGCTTTTGATTCTCGCTTTGCTAAACTGTGGCTCAGTTCTTATGTTGAATCGATTAGATTTCACATGGTACACAAATTTACCCAAATGTGGCAGGCCCGCATACACATAGTGTAGGGAGAAACAAAAATCAGCTTTCAGTTACTCAGCTTTTGCGTAAGACAGTGAAGTAGTGAACAATGTTGTCAACAAGACCTTGTGTTTGTTTCTTAAATCTGCACACTTTCTCCTTTTTCTCAGAAATCAGCAAAAAAAACTCTTAAAAACACCTTTCAGTGCAAAAACTTCATTGTCTAGGTTCATTTCTTTCTGATTTTTTTCCTGCAACAAACCAGCCATATAGATGGCTTGTCAAGATATTTCCTCTTCCATTAGCAGCAGAGCGATCTAAGAGTAGGAAATGTCCCTATGAAGATATTAGTGGTAAAGACAGGCTTTGGTGTTAGTTGCTGTGAACTGACACACTTTCCTCTCGACTGTTTTTTTACTGACGGTCCACAATCATGCATTGCGACATCCATTGCAGAGAAAGCAAACTGTAGGTACCAATTTCACCAGCAGTAACACACTAAAAGACTGCTGTTACAGAGAGTGCTGTGCACAGAGAGGGCCCTATATAGAAAATGTAGGAAATGACTAACCTAGGTACAAGCAGTGGAGTAACATCGAGGGAAAACGAGGACATACAAAAGTAAATTACAACTTTTCATCACAGACTAACTCCTGGATCTGCTGAAACACCACAACATTGATGGTATTCAACCTTGCAGGAAGATCTGAGGTTGGATTTTCCCTTCAGGTCTGGCCACCTCCTTGTCCCAACAACAGACACTCTGACCTCAGCCAGACACAAACAAATTAAATTTTGTTACGGTGCACTTGGCTCCCTGTCTCTAAAATGTCCTCGTGAGCAAAACCAATTCTGGAAAGAAGTGCTTTGTTAGAAATGGACATCCAGTGAAATGGACTGATGCAAATTTACTGACAGGCTTCTTTGTTCTTTGTTGCTGTGTGTGTGTGTGTGTGTTTGTGTGGGTGGGTGTGTGTCTTTGTTTCTTTGTCTTCAGAGGCGGGTTTGAACAGGACGTGGAGAACGGCTACCATCAGCATCCTGATACCTGCCACGGTGAGATGGAAACATTTATTTACTCTCAGTCATTCACATAAGCAATAAAGACGAGATTGGAAAGAAAACTATTAACTGTTATCAGATCTTGATGGCAGCAGGCAAAAGTGATTGCAGTTCTAACGAATTATAATGAAGCATTACGTTGTATTTATTTCAGCTAGGGCAGCCATTCAGTTCATATTGAAGGAGCTTGAAAAGTAGTTTGTCCGCCCACGTTCGCAATCCCTGCTGGAATACTGTTCTCAATCTTTCCATGTTAATTAAGCATATGCTCATCGAAGTGTTTTTTTTTTTTTTTTTTGTAAGACAAAGTGGGTTGTTTATAGCTCTTTTGCATGTGTCTGGGACGTGATGAGAACCACTGAAAGGACAAATTCAACGGTCCTTATCTGCCATCAGAAATGAATAAATTTTAGTCCTGAAAGCAGTAATCCTAACAAGTATAAATTACTCACTTATATTGTTTTGTATTGTTCTGTCTTCTCCAGATGTCTTGGCGACCACTCGCAAGCAAAACACAGCGATAGATTCAGCGTATGGTCAGTGGACATGTCTTTATATTTCCATTTACCTGCCCCACTTGATTTCGCTGGCCGCCACTGAGCACTAACAGGGCAACTGCAAGGAAACTAAACTCAGCAGACAGTCCTACTTTCAACAAACTCCTTTTAACAAAAGCTACCCAGAAAATGTTGTTGGTTTGATTCTATGGTTTTGTTATGTGTTTGGTTGTTTTATTTTGCAGCCTCAGTCTTACCATAGAGGATTGTGCCATCATGCCTTTCGGGAAAAAAAATGTATTCCAAAACTGAAATAGTTTAGATCTCAACAAATCCAAAGTTTATTTTAAATGTTTTTAGTTGTTTTTTTGATGAGAATATGAAAGAGAACCTAAAATATCTGTTAATCTGTTATTGCAGGTTATGTTCATGCACAGCTTCAGTAAGGTCATTACAATAGGTGTCTTTAACCAGGAAGTCAGTCTGTAAAATTTCAATTAAAACGGACATTTACAAGTAGGGCTGGGAATCAAGAACCAGTTCCAACTTAGAACGTGTTCCAAAAAATTTGATTCCAAAGCAATCATTAAGATATTTTGATTTCTATTCTCCTCATAGGTTCTTAAACAAATTTTACTCACACAAGCAAAATCAGCGTACTGCAAATGTATCCAGTCCTATCGTGTGCGCCATTAGTCATGCAAGTTGAATCTCAGCTTTTCCTGAGTTGCTTGATTAGCAGAAGAATAGCACAAACTGTGTGACTGTCTTGTAACAACCATCTTAACTTACCATAAACTGCTACCAAAATTATGAGGATGGGATTAGACTCCGCTATTGTTACAGTAAACCCTAAAATATTCAAGAAACCAAAAAAGAGACCGCTATCACTATTGTTATGATTATTTCATGTAGCTTTGTGTTTCATTTATCCATGATAAGCATCTTTTCACACACCTCTGGTATGAAGAATTCAGGAGGAGAATGTAATAACATTACATGAACAGTGATTCTTTGATTCTTTTCTATGACAGTTAACGCAACACCCAGACTGTAACTAACTACTAAGCTGATCTAGACATATTATATTTCACAAAAGTAACTTTACTACCCCTTATACCAAACATTTTTCATCAACGTCCTGGTACTTGCTCCAGGAGAGACTTACTTCCCACAACAAACCCACTAGTCTACATCACCACCTTCCTTGATGGGGATGTGCTGTTAGGCTGTAGCTGTGCTGGCCTCAGTGATTAAAAGACAATTTAACTACATTAATTTATGTACTTATTAAATGTTTACCTTAATAGGCAGATACAGGCATTGGTGAAGGAACTACTTAAATCTCCTACCTATGTAGAAGTACTAAAACCACAAAGTAAAAGTCCTGCATTGTAAATATTACTTAAAGTAAGGGTGTGTAGGTATAATTAGCAAAATGTACAAATTTGTTAAAACTAAAAGTACTCAAGGCAGTACTCCTGTGACTGTACTATAATACCTTATATTAGATTATTAGATTAATATTGCTTATGCATTAATGTAGAATCAAAATATTACTTTTGTTGCAACCCTAGTTCAGATTTGTGTGTTTGTTTACAGCCTGTCTGATTACTTGATTACTTGTATTCTCACCCTAGTTGAATAGTTAAAATTCATGAGTCAAACATCATAGTAAAAATGGCCAAAACGATAAAAAAATAGGACTTATAATGAAGTTGCTCTTTAAATATCCCTGAGCAGCATATTGAACCTCAGCATACTTACATGGAGAATTGGATCAGATTTATTCAAATATGTCTCCAAAGTAAATGTTTCCCCACTTAGCAACATGGGAGGTTACAGAATCTTTTAGTGAGGCAGCTGAATGGCCGGAGCCACTTCTCCCTCTCAGCCAGTCTGACAGTTTAAACATTGAAGCCATTGTCTGAAGCATCACTCCTTTGATGGACCAGAAGCTCCACTGGCCGGGCTGCCTAATGCCCTGTATCAAGAAGGATCATCATCCCTGTCACGTCCCATTACTCCCCCGCCAGCCACACCGCACAGCCCCTGGCATGGCCAGAATAGGAATAGAAATGCCGCTAAGCTGGCTAACTCTCAGATAAGATTTAGGAGGTGGTGTTGGGACAATTTTCAAACACTGCAACATTCAAAACTAGTCTTTTTTAATCAGTTTGCTGCTGACCAGAATTACTCCCTTTTGTCTATACAACTAAGCACTCACTTTAACTTTTTGATGAGTTTTTAAGACTTGCTTAAAGTCAGATCTCTTTGTCACTGAAAAAATTGGGACACAAGGGAACTAATAGCAGTGGTTGATCCCAGACAGTCATTAGTATCAGCACTGAGCCCATCGTGCTGGAAGATATCAGCAATTATGGCTCAGCAGAACCATCCATCCTACATCTCTCTGTCTTCTTCTCAGAACAGAGGCCGCTTTGTCTGCCAGAGGCGTCGGCCCTAGACCTTCCCAGTTCCACACTGCCTCCATAGTCTGTAAAGCCTCCCTGGTGGAGGAATTACCACTCAGTTAGTAGCAAGACTTGATCAGGAACTGTACTGCCTAATCCTATGGGGTTGTCACCACCCTGATGCTTCACTGCACTGTTTGAAGTTCTCAATACGCAGTCAGATTCTGTCTTTGTTTTCTTTTTTTGTGTGTGCGTGTGTCAATTTTTTTTTTCTGGCTGATTCACACGAAAAGCCTTTTAAGTCTCTGCACTGAAGATCAATTATCAGCTTTCCTAGACAATAAAACACCCCATATGCCGAACAAAGCTGTTGTCACACAGGGACTCTGTTCCTTGTTCGAAAACACACCAAAGGCAAGGACATTTTCTTTCTTCTACTTCCCTGTCACCCAAACAATCACAGTCAGCAGAGGGAATGGCGTGAGACAAGCACCTGCCTGTGTTGGTAATCAAATGTTCCTCTGTTGTATAATGGACATTTTCTGCTACATTATCATCAGTAAAAGAGGACGATATGATCCTACTTGCACTTTCAGAAAAATGCAAATCTGATTTATTAATGAAGTAATGATGAAGTTGTGGAGCTATTGTCCGAAGTGCCAGGGCCAAACACCCCCTGATGTACAGTTTTAATTTACCCTGCGCAGATGGCGAACTGACAGGGCACCTCATTCAGAGTGAACACTGTCAACTGGCTCACAGTGAGAGAGAGAACAAGCCCTATTCCTTCAGTCTGGGTGTGAGCTCTGCAGAATGCTAACATTATGGCTGGCTTATTAGTGCATGAGCCCAAGCCAATAGCAGCATGCTGCTCACCATACCTCAAGGACAACAGAGAGCTAATCATGCAATCAAGATGTGGAGTGTGTTATCAAGATAAATATGTTTGATAATACAAGGCCTGTGGCAGCTAATGCTCAGTGTGTTTCTTGGCATATGTTTGAAGAGATTCCAAATGTGGCCATCATAATGTTTGCTGGTCTGCCCTAAGGTAATAGAATTTGCTATGAAACAGCTCAAATGAGGTAGTGAAAGGAGCTGTGATGTAAAAGAAAACACATTTCTTATGTCCACTTATCTGTTAAAAAAACACTTGCCAGAGCAGATACTGGGGAGTTTGAATAGTGGTCAGAGTTCAAGGCCATGGTAAATAAAGGAAGGAGAGGTCTTCTGTAAAATATGTAGAACTAGGGTTAAATGATCACTGAGTGGTTTATTAGCAAAATAGCAAATTCTCAAACTAAAACCACTTGTTCTCTTAAATGATGATGGCTTAATTTACACATCAGGAAGCTGTTTAAGGGCTCAAAACCTTTGCTGCAATTTATGAAGATTCAAAAGTCATTCAAAAATGTTCTGTATTTTATTAGCTCAGTGTTGCAAAACTCACTCTCACAACTCTTTCATTACTGTGTTCTAATGTTTAGAGTCATAAAATGTGTTATGGCATTTTTTTTTTTTTTAATGGTATGAATTGTTATTGCGGGTGAGCAGCACAGCAATAAATGTTTAAGTCCAGGATGCCATTGCAAGTACTGAAATGCCCAAATCCCAATTTGCTGGAAGAACAAAAAGTAGGTTTAAGCAGCTGCAGAGCTTTGTGTGTATCAAGGGGAGAGGTGAATTGATGGGTGAATTAACTTCTGCTCTGTGTGCTCATCATGTTGCTCACAATCATTACAGGATCTGTATGTTAACGGGTGGCACCCTTCTACTCAGGACACACCCTCATTTCTCTGAAGATGATTCTCCAGGCTGATTCACATTTCACTAATCACTCACTCTGTTGCCCCCTCCTCCTCCTCCTCCTCCCCCTTCGCTACAACCACAGGGAAGACCACACCCACAAGCGCCAGCACAACCTATCATGGGGCGGCATTCCCAAAGGAGGCAGGTGACCCTGAAAGAGGTACAGGTCCTGATCGCCCTCCCCCTGTGGGGGAACAAGGGTCACCTGACTCGGAGCCAATCAGTGTGGAGATGGAGGGTAAGGGGGAGGGATGTGTGTCCTAAATAACCTCTGACCTGCAGGGGATTGCACTGCTGGGCCCCAAGCTGTACACTTCTAACCTGACTAACTAAGAATAACAAGAACTATTGTTTCACTCTGGCACAACAGTTTCCTGCTTTCAGCACGCATGCTTGCAATGCATCGGTTCAATCATCCAGCTTGCATTTCCACAGTGATTGCATTCATTTCAAACCGCTAATGTAAAAATGCCAGACGAGACAAGTTCAGATCAAGTCTGTTATTGTACTGTCTCCGTCCATGGTTGCAGTTTTCAATTTTCCTCTCTGCAATCTGTGGTGTGAACTGATGTTGAACAGTCGATGAGAAAATGAGTCCTGACCAGTAACAGCAGAAATTGGCTCCTGTTCGAGGCTGACCATTCTAGAACTCACTGGTGGTATGCATGCTAATAGGCGTGAATGTTCTTCCAGGGTGAAATATCACTTTCATTAGTTCACTAACACTTAACTCTCTAGTTAAACCAATCTCATCGTGAAAGGAAGAAAGCATTGCTAATTGATTTTTTTTTATCCATATACTTCATTAGTCAGATGACGTGATGCATAATTTCCCGGACAGCTTCACTTAATGGTTCCAGTGACTTAAAGCCCAATGTAGTGAGATGGAAGTGTCCTGAATTATAAGTTTTCGATATATCTGTAGACCACAACGTATATATTCACTAAGCAGAGATAGACATGAATCCAATACAGCAGAGCATTCCAATGAGCTTGAATAGTGTTAGAAACGGATCTTGCTGTCCCTATATGTTCAGCCATACATCTCAATGTGCTCAACACAGCAGCCACAAATGTGACAGATTTAATGACTTAAATAGACACTGCATTGGATCTAATTAACTCTTCAAATCAAGTAGAAAGCCTGCGTCGAAACAACACTGCTCCCACATGCCCTGTCCTCATCTTTTATTTAGCTCGTCAGCACACAAATGTTCCCTCAGTGTTTAAAAAAATCAGGGCACAAGCCAGGTAGCATTTCTCTCTCCCTCTCTCTCTCTCTTTTTGAGACCATTCATTTACATTTAAAATTTACATTTCTATTTTTGACAACAGTCAACGTTTCCCTGTGCACCTAACACAGACTCTGAGATGGAAAGTTAAAGCCCCAATGCCAACTTTCAGCCTAGCTGCTGTTCCACTGGTTTTGGTATATCTGTGAAATCTCTCATTTGATTTTCTTAAAAAGTGATTATAACTTATTGTCCTTTACTGTCCAAATGGTAAGATAAATGAATGTCCACTACAGTACAGAATTTGTGCCACTTGTTGTTTTTACAAAGTAAACCAACATTTTTTTTACAAAATAAAAAGGGAATTAGTCCCCCAAAAATGAAGGTACTTTCCTTCAACACATGACAAAAAACAAGGCCAACAATTTGTACCAGGCACAAACAATAAGACGGACAAGAAAATACTATAAGTAAAAGCTGTGACCACATAAGTGAGATCCAGTTCCCTCATTACACCTGCAACCAGTCAATAAATGAAGACTGTCAAATATAATACCACTGCAAACGTATAAAACCTTCTTTTAAGTTACTGCAGAGTCATAAACATCTTCAACATCTTTTCAACATAAACATCTCTAATACCATCTTTAAAAGGCCTCAGCCTGTCAAGCTTGTGACTTATTGTACTCAATAACAGTAGCTAAAGACATTAAATTCAACACATTGATAATAAGACGTTTTAACTGTTGCTTCTCAAAGATTTACCATTAGTGTTTAAGACATATGGCTTTTATGGCTGCAACGATAATTTTCATTATTAGTTCATTTGGCGACAGTTATTTTCTCAAGTCAGCGTTCAGGACATCAAATACTAGAGAACAGTGAAAAATGCCAATTCCTCTTTCCAGAGCTCAAGCTGAAGCATTAAATGGTCTTTTCCAACCAACAGCAGCCCTACATGTTTCCATTTACTACAACATAACACAGAAAAGTAGCAAATCCTCATATTTTAGAAGGTCCCATATGATCACATTTTTGAAAAGTCCTTTCAGCTCTAAAGGCTACAATGTTCAGACAAAATGGTTGTAATTTGTGTAATTACACATGTCAAAGTGATTTTGATTGAAGTTTCCTAGAATTTGGCATTCTAGTTTTACTTCGGCTCTCACATCAAACATCGGTAAAGTCATCAAACCTCTCATTTCTCAATAAGAGCACAGACTCTTTGACAATTACACCACACCAGTTCTCAGCTGCCCCAATAAATGACACAACCTATAAAAGTCCAGCCAGTTCCTGAATATTTAATGACATCTTGATCTTTATTGGCTTGAGTCTCATTATTTCTTACATTTTTAATTTGACAGTCCACACTTATGCTGATTAACATTACAAGCAGTTGGAGTTTAAGCTACTTTGACAGGAAGTAAAGCAAAATGTCTCTGTGAGTCTAAAATGATCATGTAAAGAAACAAGAGCTGCAGAGCAAGACAGAGAAAGTTGCAGTGTGTTTGTTCTCCTGAAGTCTAGAGCATATTCCTGCAAGTTTAGGAAGGAGATACAGTTCATTTGGAGGGGATTCAACAAAGACAAAGCACCATGACGCAGTGTTTTGTCCTTTTCCTGCTCCTTGCCTGAACAGGCCCCATGTCAGAAGTTCATAAATCCTCAGCAAGTAAAAGAAGCTTCCATTCACACAGATGGACTCTGTGGCTGCAATGATGAGCTACTCAGGCTTAAATGAGAAAAGTCCATAACAAATAAATAACCAGCAGGGCCCTGAGCCAGGGAGTCAGACAACGAAGGAAAGGGTGTAGGATGTAATAGAAACAGCATCGCAATCTATTTCAGCCAGAGACTGTGACGCTGGTGGTTCAATCAGAAGAGCTGGACAGGCGAGTTGATAAGGCGAGAGAGGAGCTGGTGTGGAAGTAACAGCATCACAGTTCCAAGAAGGTCTCCAATCTCTCGCTTCCTGTCCATTTCTCGCAAGATATCTGCTATTCTGTCTGTACCTTCTCTAGAGGCTCTGCAGCTGTGTCACAAATCTCCCAGCAGCCACAAGGTGGGCCAGTAAACAACAGAGCTCAGACAGTCGCCACAAACAGAACAACTAGTTACAGACCAAAAGGTACTAAATACTAAAGGTAAATACATGCATGTGTATCCAAACTGGCCATTGCAATAAAGTAAATTGTCTTGTCCAGCAACAGTCCCGATCTGTCATCCAACAAAGAGTTATTTCAGCAGCTAGCCATCATGCTTAGGAACTGTAACAATAATATAAAGATACAGGCTGTAACCTTCATAATGCCAGACCCATACATTGGACTTTCATTTAACTTAAGCTGTACAAATGACAATCTACAAATTCCACACTGGCAGTCAGGTCTTTTGCTTTAGAGGAACTTTGAATGGTCTCAGCTATGTATAAACACAACTGAGACAGTGCTGACTTGAGACCTGACTTGACATAAACTCCCTGTCTATAACAGACACCCATCTCATTGTTGTCTGAGGGAACAAACATGCATTTTAATCAATACAGCTGGCTACACTGGCTATATAATGACTCAGGCTTCACACTTCTCTATAGGCTCAAGTATATTTTCTTCCAAAGTGCCTACAGTATATTAAATATGCATCTGCCTATGAGCCCTTTTAAAACACTTCACAATGCACCACTGGCTGAGGGCATCATGAGGAGACACTAATGGAGGTGCAGATACTGCTGACAAATGGCTTTCACCACACGCCAAGACTTGAGACTCAACCTGCACTTGCCCACAAAGTCTGAGAAACAGATGTACTAGTCAGGTTTTACCGCCAATTTAAGATGCAGCCATCAGACTACCTAACCAGCAAGGAGTAATGTAAACATGCGACCAATAGGCCTTCCTCACAACAGATATTTTGACTTGCCATAGTAGGAAAAATGCAGGTACTCCTTACAACATGACCAGTTGTTCTAGTCTACTCGAGTGTCCCAGTAAGTTGTGATAGTGTGACAGCAGGCCAGTGTGAACAATGCCAGCACCATGAAATAAGAGCAACTAAACAATTCAGCCATAATTTGTTTTCCTGTTTACACCTGTGCTTTTCTTATTGCGATCCGTCACACTGGCTTCTGTGAAAAAAGGCTAATAACACAGGCTTTCCCCAGTAGACAGCAATGGTTAACTTACTAAATGATGTGGCTGGCAAGCTGACCAGAACTATCAAGAATTCATCAGTTTCCAAGAACAGCAGAGTTATTTCATGTCTGTTTAATTCTCTTCAGCCTGTCTGGATTTGTGTTTTGAAATTCAGAAGGCTCTTCACAGACACAGACGTCTGTGATCTGCCGTATGGTTACCAAATGGTGTGTTAAATCATTTGTAAGCCCCCTGTAAGACTTCACACCACACAGAAATTAGCCTACAGTACTGTCTCACAATAGTCCAACTGTTGCTACTCCGCTGAGATTTTAATAAACTTTGCATAAGATGGAGACTTACTCCACTTATCTTTTGAAACAAGGATGTTAAGCCAGTGACTGTTATGTTGAGGCAGCGAAAGAGTGATGCACCTGTGTTGTGTGACCATTCAGATATGACAATTCTGAAATGTTTTCCACATTTCAAAGTTCCTATTTTAGGTCATTTAAGGACCACGTGAGTACAAATAAAGCTTCTGTAAATCCACCAATAGTGTTGGGCTGTTGTGTCGCCACAAGTAGCAGATGCTAACTTGTCTTATATGTTGAGCAATTTGCCTAATTAGCATAATCCAACACTGCTCGGCTAATGTGCACAATATTGGAGTGACATTTTTTTTTAAAATATGTGTGTATATATATATATATATATGTATATATATATATATATATATTGCTGTTTAGATGTATTTCCTGTAATATGATTACATGTTTAAAGTTAAAATCTAAATCCTGTATGACATTATCAAAAACATAATCACAATTAGCATAGCTGGTTGACATTAGCTCCTTAGCTAAGTAGTGAGTAAAATAAGGCTAGCTTTTTAGCAAGCCAATATTAGGATGACTTACTTTGCTGGCATTTCATAGGGAGGATATTATATTATAACACTTAACAGTTAAAAAATGCTTGTTAAAAAGAGAGAGATTCAGGTAGAAGAAATTCTCACCATTCACACATATGGCAATGAGCTCTCTTGTGCATTAAGCATATAATTAACCTTAAAATTATCTTAAAGTTCATTAAAATTACCGCTTCTGGGTTAAACAACCCTCTTGAATTTTACAAATGTCATGAATGAATTCAGCATTTTCTCTACCCCTTAAAGCTACTCTAATTTTGTCCATGTCAACAAAGCTGGTTCTGTAATGTCCATATGTGTGATTATCCTGATTATGGCCAACATATGTCAGTAAGCATTTAGTAGTTTCTAAATGCTAGGGACCCTTACTAAACAACATCAAACTTTGGGATATTCTGCATGTCTGGATTCCCACTGTTGACAGTCTAAATGCTGCAGGTAAAAAAAAACAACACTTAACACATAAACCCTGTTAATCCTATCCCCATTAGTTTTGTGTGGTTCAGTTTTGGTCAGATAAATGAAATGAATTATTGCCTCATATGTGGGTAGCTGCATTACATTATGTAAACACCAGGAAAGACTAAAAGGCAGGGGCAGGAACCTGTTGACCTGCTGCTATTTAGAAAAATGCCAGCAGTCAGGTTGCGCTAGAGCTTTTTCTGGCCGGGGAATACGCCCACCTCTCTATTTAGTGTGAACACACTGAAATCCGTGTGTTTGAAAAACGGACTCCTAGTTCTAGACCTCTGGCTTGTTTTCTCCCCCTCTCCTCCTCTCTATTGCGGTTTGACCTCTTCCTTGACTCTTTGGTACATTTGGATAAACCAATGTGGGTTTGGCCAAAAAGTCAGGTTAGCAGCTAATTTGGCTGACAAGCACGGGGAGAAGGCTCGATAATAGAATCAAGTCAAGCGGGCATTTTCAAACTCATTAAAACACTACAGGAGGAGAGCAGAGAGTGAACTCAGCCTGAACCTTTTCATGAAGAAGGGCTGCTGTCCTGGGGGGGACATCGATGCCAGCTAGTTTTCTAAAGAGTTATTTATACTTCTGAAGACCATGGCAACAGACACAGCCTACATCATCAGTCACTGAGCTCTGACTTCATGTCCCCTCTAACCACCCTCACAGTGTCTGCTCCTCAGAGAGACCTTATTCCCTGTCCGTATTAGTATTTTTTATGATTAATATTTTAATGGTTTTTAGCTTTTTATAAGTAAAGTTCAACAAAAAGGGAACAAAAATGCAAGGTTTAATTTAAAAGATTAGTGTAGAAACTTGCAAAAATTTAAAAAAAGAAAATAACATAATGATGAACTTGTCACCATTTTTTATTATGAACAAATACTCATTTTCATCACTCACCATTTCAAGACTGAACATCCCTTTCAAATGAGTAACATATTTTATTCTGAAGCTTGACTTTTAAGGACTTTCAGCAGTAATTTCAAGAACAGTAGACAGTGTGAAGTCGAACCTTAAATATTTAATACATTTTTTGATCTTTAAGGGTCAGATAGAGGCTGCATATTCAGAACATGTTCATTATGACAGTTAAATAGAACTGCCGCCTGGCAAATTTCTTTCAGCCCGTCCATCTATATTGACCCTGCTGGCTGTTCATACATGATTTATCACAAGTCAGGCCACGATGTGCACACATACATTTAGTTTTTAAAACATTGCTGCCAATTTGGAGTCCCTGAGTCACAGTTGTGGTGTAATGGCAGTCATTAAAGGTCACACAGAGCTAGGCCATTTTTCCCTCCGCTCAGCTCACCTGCACTTTATGGTGATTATAAGTGACATCATGTTTTACTACATAAACACTCTTTGCAATGTGCTGTAAAAACTAACCTTAAAGGCATTACACATAGTGAATACTTCACTTTCCATAACTGGCGCTTTTAATGGCTTTTTATTCCATGTCGGCTATAAAAGCTCAGCTCAGCTTTGAGTGTCACAGCAGTCCACGGGGCCCACAGTGATCAAATCCACCTACGCAGTAGTCCTGGCCCTTAGCTCTAACCCCTTACCCTTTAATCTGCCTCTTTGACCTCTGGGGAGTATTTCTCCCATTTTACCTGCCTGTTTTCTTTTCTTTGTTCTTTTCTGTTTTTAGTTGGACTAACCCTTTAGCTTCACCTGCCTCCTTTGTTGAATTCTCTCTCACTGACCCTTTTCATTGTCTTTTTTTATAATCTGCCTTTCCAACTTTACAGCCGATGGGTGAAACTATGCGCAGGTGTTTGAGTGACCTGCAAGTTTCTCCATCTCTTAAAGCAGCAGTTCACTCCAAAGAAAGCACTATGTGGCACAAATGTAGATGTGTATTTCAGGAAAAGCCAGAGCTATTAAACAAAGATTATAATAGTGAGGTACTTAGGGTAAGGATCCGCAAAATGACCTTTGGTTAGTGATTTTCCTTACCTTTTTCTTTTGTGCATGCTATTATTAAGCTTAAAGAAAAGTGACTTTGGTGTGGACTGTCTCTTTAAGTTGGTAGGTAAAGCCAAGATTCTTCTAGTGCCAACTTTTGCTCATTTTATATTTATTATTGCAGCAACAGTTGCATTGGAACCATTTTTGCTTTGCCGGCCACTGAATGGCAAATAAACAGCTCTTATTTTGTTTCTGATGCAGCTGCATGTGGAGAAGGATTCTGTGCATGTGCTCTGCGTAGTTTATCGGCTTGTGTCAAGTCAATCAGATGCTAATCTATATAATAACAAAAAATACATTGACTCACATAACTAGAGCAGATTCTAACCATGCATATAGTTTTCAGTTTTTGAGATATTTGCCTCTGTCCCAGTACAATAAAGGCAATGAAATTTGGTTTGCACTTTCCACAAATTCTACAGCAAATTAAAGAGAAACACTTTTCAGTAATTTTCATATGGTCTTGTTCTTTGTTTCTAGAAAGAACAGCTTTTCATTCACTTTTCAAGTTATTTTTTACGCTACAAAAAGCGCAAACAAAACTCCATTCACCTTTGTATGTACTGCAGTGGCAGCAGAGATTTTGGTGACAGACATCTTAAAAGTTGAGTCTGCATGAGAGGTGAGAAAATGTGTTTTTTGGCTAATTTGGGTCTTTAACCAAACTATTTGCTGTATGGGTGTTTGAAGAAAAGTGTGTACTGCTTCCTGAAAACTTGTCTCTCTCTTCATAGCACAGGTGTAGGTAGATATTGAAAGACTTCAGACAGACAGTGTAGTTCTGATTGCCAGATGCCTCAGCATGCTTAATCTACCAGTATTCAATCAAAACTGTAATGAAATATATGTTCTGTATGCATCAGCACACCTGGAATGAAATGCGGTGCTCATTACAACTACTTTTCAATTGGAATGGATCTGTTACATTACACCATATCGCCTTAGCTCGTGTACATATATTAAACCGCATCCAATTGGCTGAGCACTGAGGTGGAATATTATGCAAATTCCTAATAACAAGTGTACATGATTGAATTCACTCAGTCAACAGCCAGACCCAGCTCACATACAGCCCATATACTTAGTCTGTCTGTTTGCACAGGAACGCACATCAAGCAATAAAACTGCCATATTACTGAAACTCACTGCAACGGGGCAGAGCCGCTCTGCTTTTCACCCATATTTGAAAGAGGAAAATAATTCATTTGTTCCGATCTTCAACCTCAGGGTGTCTTTCAAGAGTTAAATTGTTATTTTTGGTGTGAAAGAAATAAATCTGCAGCATTAGATTAGGGGGGGGCGGAGGGGAGTTCTATGAAGCCTGGGGCCATTGTGTCTCGTTGGCTTCTCATCAGGATGGAGTAGCCATTAACGGAACAATTACATGCACTTGTAAGCTTGCAGAAGCAGAAACTAATTAGGGCTATTTTGGAGCGTCTTCACTTGATGCGCAAAAATAGAACACAAGTTGTTCTCCAGGTTACAAAGCAGTTAAACACACCCTTGAGAAAAGCCTGATACATTGGAAAAGTTATCTGTAAAACACAGAAAAAAGTTCTCCTAAATTATTTTGTGTCTAACCTTGAAAGTGTTAGTAGCTGGCAATATTTTAAATTCCAGTTTTGTAGAGTCCTGATGCTTTAATGTCCTCCAAGAGATGCTAAAAGAATTCTTTCACAATTGAGCAAGTATGAAACTTCAAAGTGTTCAGATTACCGGTAATTGGTGTCATGGAAAAGCTTATGTGTGCTGTATTGTTAATGAAGTCAATTTAAGAGCTTGCAAAGACACCAGCCATTTATTTAATCATACATGCTTAAGAGAAGTTGTCACTTCCATTGTAATTTGTTTTCAGGCTTGACTTCATCACCTGCAGGAAAAAAAAACTCTTAAAACACACATAACAACAGTGAGACCTCCTTACTTTGTTTCCCTTATGCAAAAACCACCGCCAATTAGTAAGACGTGGCACAGGCATCGCTGTGTAAAACCTGCCTGTTTACATAACCTACCGCGCTGTCTATTTTTAACAATTTGAATGCAATCACAAAGTACTTCTCTTCCTACGGCACTGTGGAGGAGCGCGAGGGTTGTTCTCCGACTATATCACAGCTGCCGCAGAGCACCAAGCTTCAAAACCCAGCAGAGTGACGGTCTGTCACTCACCCCATCAAGTCTGTCTGTCTCTCACTCTGCCTCCCTCCCCATCTTCCTCCTCCTCCTCCTCCTTCTTTAAATCTGCTACTCTCACACACTTCTGCTCGTTCTCTCCCTCTCACTTTTTTTTGCTCTCTTACTTTCATCTCCACTCTTTCCCTTTGCGCTTGCTCCCTTGTTTCTTGGATCTTTGAGTCCTCTCACATTCACTCCCTTCTTCAACCAAGGTTGAATTTCATCCCTTCATCTCCCTCTTTTTTTCCCTTGGCTGTCAACATCCCTCTCTCCCCTTCCCTCCCTTGCCTCCACTCACGCAGCCCATCTGTCTTTTTACCTTTTGGCAGACTTGAATATCACTATATTAAGCCTTCGCTGAGCCAAGACCATGTTGAGTTGACACAGAAATATAATGTGACAATGTTAGAGACACTGAAGCTATGTAAACACTGATGGAGAGTTTTGAAATGAACGAAAAGAGGCATTAATTATCACCTCCACTTGAGGTGACAATTTTCCCCAATAAACAGACTTTTACAAAAATTAAATATACACTAGGTGCAAATACCATTTTCTAGTGTCCAAATGCCTGAGAGGGAGTAGAGGGAAAGCCAAGTCAGTAGGTACAGTTGGCCGACACCTCCTGTGCCCCACCTAGCTGCTTGCCAGCCTGTTGGTATGATTCACAGGGTATTAATTTCACTCTGACCTGTGGCACCATATGTCCCACATACCCAGTGATTGAGTCATCCAAGCTGCTCATGAAACATGTTGTGACAGGTCATTCATAGGCTCTGGATTTGTTTACCTCAGCTGCGCGTTTCACCCCCTTCTGTGCCACTTGACTCATACCGCCTTGAACAGGAGGAGCACCTCAATAGGCCTGTAGCCACAACCAGGATGGCGGAGGGGGGTGAGGGGTGTCGTGGTCCAGAGGGAGCAGATGACTCACAGGTACCAAGGAGCCACAGGGGTGACAAGAGGCAGAATGCACACTGAGATGAGAGCAGACTTTCACCGCTCATTACAAAAGCTGCATGCCGCTGCGACCGCCAGGACGCTGATCAGTTAGATCCAAAAACTTGGAACCACAGCAATACTGCAGTGCTGACTGGCAGCTTGTGTAATGAGACCAAAAAAAAAAGAAAAAAATGTCCAAGATTAAAAGAAGAGGTATTAACAGGCTCACTGCAGCATCACTTTTGATTGCCTCTCCCACTGGGATTACAATTATGATTTATGACTTTTTAATGTGGTCATAAGTCGAAGCAATCATAAGAATAAATGGCTAAAAATTGGGGATTGTTAATTGGAAGCTCTATTCAGAGCATTATTTCCAGAAAGATTATAGTGTACCACAGTAACACTCAGTTGGGAAAATGGTAGCAACGCACGGCTCAGAATGAGTGTAGTGATACATGGCAATGAGATAATAAGCCTCTACGAGCACACCTGCTCAAAAGTCTGCCTCCAGATAATGAAGAGCAAAAAGAATCAAGCAAGTTTCACACCAACTTCATGACCTAAAAAATAAAGTCTTTGTAAAAACTACTGGCCAGAAACTGTGTACATACAGATCCATCATAAAGAGAGATAAATCTTGTTTGATTAAAATGTTACCTTACCATACATCATTTGCAGTAAGATTCTGTCATATTAAGGCTGTTATAATGACTGGAGGCAAATTACTTGTCTTTCCATATCATGTGCTATGTAGTTACCATGCTGTCAGCTGCCTTTTGGGGCTTAAGAAAATGAGTATAAATTTCCCTCATTGTGCTTTTGTCTTTTGTGGATTTGTGGAGATTGGACTGAAATTTAGCACGTCTCTAATCAGATATTCTCTCTGTAAATCCCCAAATGTTTCCCTATGATCACATGCACACAGTCAGGAAGACACTTTTTGGCTGCTTTATCACACACTCATTACCTTTAATAATGTTCACCCAGGCCTTGCCAAGTTCATGTTGGAGGTTTTCCTCCTACGTTCCATCCCACTAAAAACAAGTCTTTTCAAAATGTTAGAGTCAAAACACAAATTCTCTGAGTTTTGGAAAAATTTGAATTTTGTGAGAGATCCCTGGCAGGGCAAGATAATATAATGTTACTATATATACATGCCTTGAAACTGTGGTTAAGTGCATTGGTTTTTATGGTTAACTAGCCTAGCCAGCAGCAAGGCGTCAGGTCTGGATGATGAAATATTAAAATAATTTCCAATGCAAGCCTATTTATTGAGCTTATCTCCTGTGTACTTATCCACAATCATTATTATCATCATAATCATTATGAATATCTCATAAAATATCATAGACCCTTATTTAGATATCATTGTTTTCCATTTTCATTCCTCAGCTAAGCTTTCATTAGCTGTTGAATTTAGCTTGTTTGGAACACCTGCACTTTTTCCCTCCTCAGTGCATCTCAGGCGTCCCTATCCACAGACTAATCAGTTTCACAGAAACTGTCATTAAGGGCGGAGAGGAGGGTCTGACACCACAGATGGCAGCAGCCTCTTGCAAATGAGCTCTGATTACAAGAGGTGGCAGGTTTCACTCCTCTTATCATCGCTGCCTTTCACGCCATTAAGCAAACACAGCTAAGGTCACAACACCTAAGGACATTTGCATGGTAGATTTACCTCAACTAAGTAACCTTGTGTTTTTGGTGCACTGTTGCACAGACTGTCCCCTCGGCTTCATTTTGAAAGAATTTGACAACCTCATTTGAGTCTGTGTTGGCAAAGGCGCCACACTCAGTGAGCTATTGGATAGACCTGTTATTTTTGGCTCGTTCATCATACCAGGTGCTCTCGTCCCTGATCTTTGAATTGGAAGGCAGAGTCTGTGAAAATGACATCAGGTTCCTGCTGCTGTGCTCTCATCAATATTTAAAGCTCTAACTCATTTCAGAGTTGATTTCTCACTGACTGGGGAGCTCTTGGCCTCTGCCAGTCTGAGGGGAAGCACAGGTCCTAAAAAAGAAAGGTTGTATTGATCTATTAACAGTAGTAGGAAAGGAAGCCAAGAGCTTAGTTCAAACACCTCTCCCATGCTGTTTCCCACATAGTGAAGCCCCTGTAAACACAACCTGTCCGTCCCAGCTGCTGCTTGACCTATATTAGCTCTTGAAAATGTGCCTTTTTCTCTCCTGGCTCTGTCAGAAAGCTCTAACTGAAGAACCCTTTTCTCAATCTTTTTCTGTTTTTTAAGGTGTGAGGCGACCTCCAGAGCTGGAGAAGACCAATCACAGTGTGCATTACACTCTTCTGATCGCTTGCGTTTTGGTGGCCTTTGTCCTTGGCGCCTTCCTCTCTGGCTTTCTGGTCTCGTGCTACTGCAACCACACGGGCCACAAGACCAAAAAGTTGTCGAAAGATCCTGAAGCTCCTATCCCACATGCCTTGTCACTCCGTAGTTTGGCAAAGCTCAACGGGCTCCTGGATAGCCAAAGTAAGGACGACAAGCTGGAGGTGTCATCTCCAAAGATCTACAACTCTTTCTTCGCCACCAGCAAGGAACATCACCCAGCAAGGAGAAATGGTCATCATGGAATGACAATGGGAGACCTTGTCCACCCTCACCATCACCATCTCCACCATTCCTCAGAGCTGTCTGGTCTGCCTACACCAGACTCAACCCCAGAACTGCCCATTAAAAGCATGAAAGCCTTCAAGAACCAATGGGAGAAGAACCAGAACTGCAACAATGCCAAGGAACCAAAGTCACATAACATTGGCTCCAGGCCCAGTTCAGCCCTGCTTCACCAGCAGGTCTTCCCCTACTCCCATGGTCTGTCTAATGGGCAGCCAGTAGTTGGTCATCTTCATCCAGACGAACGTAAAATCCATAATGTTGAACGTGTGTTGTCTCAGCAGCCTTACCCTGGTTACTCTCAGAAGGTGATGGAGGTAACCTCACTTGATGAGCTTCTAAAACACATCCACGAGGCAAGCAGCAGCAAGAACTCCCAGCTAATGAGCCCATCGGGTCTGATGGCCAGTGGAGGCGGA
This sequence comes from Dascyllus trimaculatus, assembly GCA_024666655.1. Lineage (NCBI taxonomy): Eukaryota > Metazoa > Chordata > Actinopteri > Pomacentridae > Dascyllus > Dascyllus trimaculatus. The sequence goes on along the minus strand of CM045451.1, from coordinate 16,858,440 downwards.
GGTCAGTTAGCCTTTGCCAACCGCATCCAACCTCAGATTCCTGAGACAGAATCAGCCCCCTACTACAGCTCATCTACTTTGCCGCGGGACAGCCTCACACGCCGAATGGATGTTCCACCAGACATCCCTTCGCATCACCAGTCCACCCTGGAGAGGAGGCACTCCTCCCAGAGGCACTCACTGATTGCTGCTGCCACCAAAATGCCCAATGGAGGTGGAGTTGGAGCAGGTGGAGGAGGAATGATCCCTCGCCAGCACAGCTTCAGCCAACGAAATGGTGGGCCCCACCAGCAGCCTCCCCTTTTGGCAAGGATGAACTCGACGGGCAGCGCCTGTGAGGTTCACTATCCCCTCATCCCTAATGGCTACCTGGCACGGCAGCACAGCTATAACGGAGAGCAGCAGGAGGTCCAACACAGGGGTGCCATCGTTCGCCGGGCCTCCTCTCTTAAACCTGACGTCCCTCCAAAGCCCTTGTTCATACCTGCCACATCCCCAGTCAACGAACAGGGAAAGTTCAACTACTGAGGGGGTACACTCCTGGACTGCAAAGGGAGTCTCCCTCATTGTGTTGTCTTTAAGGAACTTCCCTTGAAGAAGTGCTGTGGGTTTGAGGTTACAGACCTTCACCAGAAAACACAACTAGGGGAGTGGCAGCAGTGTCACTGTGGACAAAAGCCTCAACCAAACGTGTTTTTTCCGCTTCTTTTTGTCCAACGAATATCTTTGTACCATATTGGTATTGCTCAGCTACTTGCTTATAATAGAACCGCTTACTCGGGTGACGTGATGCCACCTCCTTATATTAGGCTGCCAATGTCCTCAATGTGGATTTACAATGCAACTCAGTTTTTGGACATGTTGATGTTGGAAAAATTTAACACATCAGTCATCTTGAAGAGGAGGCTCCTGCAATGCTTAGATTCATGCTTTTGCTTAACCTTTTCTGATGTAGTGTTGGTATCCAGTCCCCACCCACCCCACCCTCGAATGTGTTTATATTATGCATGTGTGTGTATATATATGTGTGTTTATATCCGCACCGTATATGTATACATATACATATGCAGTATGTGTAACCTGTGGTGAAAAGTCAGCAAATTCCCCTGAAAGTAGTTATGTCTTTGCCTTACTATACTCTTTCATCTTTGGGCATATCAAACGATCCCCCCATCCCCTAAGAAATATATTAGGGACACCAAATCATGCCATTCATCAACACAGTTTGTCAGCTGGCTAAAGACGCTGAACCAAATTTGTTCGTGTTGACAAGACAAAGGAAATACTTCAACAAAGCAGCTATACTCGCCTTTTCTCTCTTTTTTTCCTGTCTCAGCCGATGTCAAGTCAAAAGTGACAAATTCGGGTCCATTTCAGTTCCTCAAGAATGTTTCCATAAGATTGGTGCTCCACAAATCTAGTGGGTCTAACATCCTCTGAAATGGAAATAAACAATATTGTATGCTCTGAAATATTTTGGACCCAAAGTGGAGGAGACAAACATGCCATGCCATCTGGCAGAGAATGAACATAAAGCATAGAATGGACTGCAGTTATTATAATTATTAACTTTGTGGCTATTGGTTGTAAATAAAGGAATAATTACTAGCCAAATTTTAACTGTATGTGTAAATGTGTGCCTTATTTAATAATAGTGTATGACATGGGGGTAGGGGTAAATGCAAGGGGCTTGGACGGCATCTATGCTACAGTATATTGTAGGTGTTTTATTTTCTATGGTCGTCAGTATGTGTCATACAGTATCTATTGTATATTTGAAGAGTTTCATTCCAAAATGAGGTATTTGTCACCTGTTCTGATAAACTGGTAACTGCGAGTATGATTGTAACTCTCACTAATGAATCTCTTTATGATATATATTGAGTATGTGATTTTTTTTTTTTTACAAAGTAATATTTTAAAAAAATATCTACTTTTCTGTTGAAAAATATCAAACAACATATATATTTTTTCGAAGATTGATTTGTTGTTTTGGAATGAAACCCTTCATTCTTTTCTTTTCATCCCAAAAGTGTGAGCCTGCAGATTTTTGCCGCTAGTGTGGGACAAAGCAAGTACACAGCCTGAGACTGCAGACATTCAGGTTCGACTGTCTCTGTATTATGTCACTTTCCACTGGGTGTCACTTTTCCTGTAGGTGCCATTGTTTGCTTTCTTTTTTTTTTCTTGTAGCATTTTCATCTTCTTGGGTTTTCTAAAAGAGCAGTTCACATTTCCTCTTGACCTACAGACCTGTAGCCATTGTAGAAGTCACATTAAATTATCGATAAATGTCAAGATAAGTGTCAGGAAATATTTTTTTAGTTGTTCTCTACTGTTTTTGTTTTGTATAAAAATAAGATAATAGATGCAGGATGGCCGCATAAAGCAAGACTTCTACAATGGTTACTCCTGTAGATTTTGACCTGCTGGTGTCACCAGGTGTCCGCTTCAAAACATGAAGAAACACAGAGGAGTGCAATGAACTCTGATCCGACAGGCTGAGGTTGTTTGGATCGATACTTGGGAAGTGATCGTGATACCAGTTCACAGGTGGCCACGATGCCGAACATCTACTGAGGATTTCCCTCAGGGATGCAATGCCAGTCAGCTCTGCCTCAGAAACATCACCCTCACAAAACTCTCCACTGTTGCACTTTTCAGGGGAGTCACTTTGGCTACGGTTGACTGGAACCGTGATCAATTCAGTGAAAGCAGCACTACGCTATTTACTGTATCTGAAAGTGGTGTTTATTGATTGAAATTTCCCAGAGCTCATTTGACCCAGTGTAAAGTTTACCATTCATACTACATCAACTCCAGTAAATGAAGGAAAATATGACCGAACATGTTGGTTGTAAGGGGGGGGGGGGTGTGATTTGGATATTAACAGGCAGCAGAGCATTAAATAGCCTTTCAAACAGCAAATATAAAACATCCAACTTGATTTAATGTTGGAGCGGAAATGTTTCATAAGAGGAATTGTGGCAGCTACAGTGTTTGAGTGGAAGTGTTTCTCTCTCTCGCTCTCTCTTTGTTTTTTTAATCTGCCGGTCACAGATTGTATGGAAGAGGGGACGGTCTCGCCTTGAAAAGCTCTATCAGTATTTGATTTGGTGTAAATACATTCTATTTGGGCGGGGTCTCATTCATTCAGTATTATGTTTTTCTCTGTTTGATTTCCAGGCCTCTTGACTTACTATGAATTTGGTCTCACAGAATACCATTGTATGTCTCTTATACTAAGAATAAAATGAAAATATGATTTAAGTGTGTCACTGGTGGATGTGTCAGAATAATCCATGTAAAATCACTCTAAGTGTTGCACAACAGATGAACACGAACACAGCAAGTGTATGATGGACTGTAATGCAATTCAATGCACAACAGACCTGCTGGGATTTTTGAGCCTCTCACTTCTTTTGCAGACTATATGGGTACTTGTCTGCAATGGGTGCTGCACAACTGGTGATGTCAAGGTGCCATACCGCCTTGTGGATGCCCGAGCCCACCATATCTCGGAAGCTAAACGAGGTTGGGCCTGGTCAGTACCTGGATGGGAGAACATTAGGGAACACCAGGAAGCCTGGGTGAATGCAGTGTGAGAATGAGTTGGAGGTGGTCGGAGGGGCCGATGGCGCAGACTGGCAGCCTCACCTCCATCAGTCTACCCCAGGGCTGCTGTGGCTACACTTGCCTCCACTGAGTATAGAGTGAATGAATAATGCAATTGTAAAGTGTCTTTGAGTGCCTAGAAAAGCGCTATATAAAACCAGTGCATTATTATTATTATTGAGGTAGGTAGGTATGGCCTGGTAAGTAACCTTCAAATTTAGCACAGAGTGCAGGCAGCTTGTCTTAAGAGTGTAATTCAGGAATATTAACCCTCTGAACCCCCAAAACCACCAGCAGGCTTAAAAGGTATGTTATCTTTGAAAATTTGCCAAGATTAAACCATTTATCAGAGTTTGAAATGGTAAAAAGAGAAATAATTGTCAGATTTTCATCTAATGTGCAGTTCTGTTAATTAAATTACCCAAATCTAAATTAAAGTTTCATCTAAATCACTTTGTTCTCAATGTGTCATTAAAAAATTTGCCAAAAATGCACCGTTTGTAGCAGATTCTGAATAAAACTAAAAAATTCTGCAGTCTTCAGTAACTGAGTAACCCTTGAATGAATCAGCTGCAACCAGCAGTCAAAAAACAAAAAAATCAGAGAATATTTGGATGAACTGCAGGATGTGTTTACACAGAGGGGAAAGGGTCAGAGAAGTTTTAAAATAAAGCATACTTTATCAGTAAAATGAATGCAGCATGGTTAAACAGTAGAATAAGTCGTCAGGAGATACATTCAGCTTGGTGAAATATCCTCACACAACTGACTGCAGTAGTAGGAAAATAGCTATAGAATGGAGACGCCTTTTTTCTAGCTTTGGTAACTCCTGTGGGCACATAGAAAATGTTTTATAATATAAAGAGATGTAGCTTTTGTTTTTTCTCTGTTTTAGGTTCTCTCCAGTTCTGTTCATGGTTTTACTGTTTTACAACAGGACCAGGACATTATATTGCAGTTGAAAAATGAGCCCACAGTGAGTAAAAATGCGTTGAGAGCAAAACACACCCAGAATCTGCTCAGTCTATTCAACTGTTGATTCAACGTTATGGTGTGACACTGGATTGCATTTTCGCCACTACGGTTGTTGTGAGCTCCACTTGTCCAGAAAACAACGGATTGGTAGAAAGTTCGCCAAGAAACAACTGAGTTTTTGTTGTAGATCCAAGATCTGTTTTTCTTTTTTGTAGTTCTTGTTTTTTTATATAAATAAACACTCCAGTGTTTTGGGAAATACACTGCTTCTCTCTCACTGATACGCACATAAAAAGATAGACTGTGTGTGACTGAGTGTAATTTGCGAGTTTAGCACAGACAAATCCAAGAAGTGATTACATTGCAACTGCAGTCTCCAGTAAGTGCCAATGTACTCATTGTTTTAATACACAGGGGGCAGCGATGAGCCCATTACTGCTTGGCACAGCAGCATTAGAGACTCCAAACATGCTTGGATAAGCTGCAAAAAAGCGACTTTTATGCCTTATGAGATGTATTCAAGGAATTGTTTCTCCTTGAAAGCTTTGGCTGAGATTAGTTAATGCATTTTTGGGACTTCTTTTGATAAAGGTCAGATCAAAGCCATCACAGGACATGGACAGAGTAAGGATCCAGCAGTAGCTCCCATGCGGCTGGTGAGCTGATCCCATTCTTACTCTCAAAGCGGGCAAGCAAACGCATTTCCAAAAATAATGTTTTATTATTTCAACATGCGGTGTGTTTTTACCCTTTTAACATGTTGAAAAAAGATGCTATTAAGACAATACTGTTATTTTTAAACATTTTACTGAAACATTAATAAAGCCTGTTGATAAGTTCCCTGACAATCTCATAGTAGTTGTCCTCGAAAGCACTGTGAAATTTGCTTCTGATTTCAATTAAATCAGAAACAGTGTTTAATTGTTACACTTCGAATAACATAATTGCAGTTAATTGCTAAGCAGGTGTAGCCTGGACTATTTTATTCCGTGCACAGTGGGTCAGCTCAGCACGTACAAATTTAGCAAATCAACTACAATAATAAATCCAATAATTACTGATGATGAATAAATATTTAGTTGGGTTCAGAACTTTGTCTCTGTCAGTTTAAACTATGTTTATTAGGAAAGTTACAAGAAAGTAATTAGGAAGTGGCAGTCACATTCATTAAAGCATAGCTGGGATGCTACATTTGTAAGACTTGAGTCACTGATGGAGGTAAATGGTCTTCAGAGTTCACTACTGCAAAGATTTTATGTTTTGCCCACCCTGTCTAGAGCAGACACACAATCCAGTAATTACCTTGTACATAATGTTCCTCTAGGCTCCAGCACAGTACAGACTATAATACTGCCTGTAAACATCACAGCAGAAAATTTCTTCAAAATATTATAACTTATCGCTTTATGTAAACAAACCGATCAACCACTGACATAAGTAAATAACATTGATTATCCCTTTACAGTGACATCTGGTTAAAGAGTGGGATATGTTAGGCAGCAAGTAAACAATAAGTTCTCGATGTTGATGGGTTGTAAGCAGGAAAAATGGGCAGCGTAAAGATCTGATAGACTCTGACAAAGGCCCATCTGAGATGATTGTGTCAGAACATCTCCGAAATAGCAGGTTTTGTGGGGTTTTCATGGTATTCAGCGCTTAGTATCGACCCAAAGTGGTCCAAAAAAGAACAACTGAAGAACAAGCAACAGATTCTAAGGCTCAACAAGATCTGGCCTATGTGGTCTAAACTCACAGAAGAGCTACTGCAGCCCAAATTGGAGAAAACCTTATTGCTGGCTTTGATAGAGAGGTGACAAAACATACAGTTCGTCACAGCTTGCGTACACCTGTCCAACACTTAAGGTGCCTACGAGTGTCAGAACTGGATCATGGAGCAACGGAACAATTGGGCTTGGTTGGATATGAATCATGTTTTCCTTTGCATCATATGGACTGCTGGCTGTGTGTGTGTGTGTGTGTGTGTGTGTGTGGTTTTTGTGGGAAAGAGATGGCAGCAGGTTGCACTATGGGATGAAGACAAGTCAGTGTGATGCTCTGGAAAATGTTCCGCTGTGAAACCTTGGTTCCTGGCATCCATATGGAAGTTACGTTAGCACATAGCACCTACCTTAACATTGCATCACGAACACCCATTCACAGCAACAGCATTACTAAATTCAAGTAGCCCTTGTTCAGCAGAATGATGCACCTTGCCACACTGCAAACATTGATTGGAATGGTTTGAGAAACATGATTTGGTCTCCAATAGATCTTAAAGGATCTGCTACAGGTGTCGACAGATCAGAGTTGTTTTGTTGACACAAGGGGGGCCTACACAATATTAGGCAGGTGATTTAAATGTTGTGGCTGATGGGGGTGTAGTAAATGCATGATATTAGTAGTTAAAAACCTAATTTGCTTCAGTGGTTTTGTACATCATAAAGGGCCTGTTGGTCTCTGGTATGCTTTTACTGTTTTAAATTCCTAAGTCAATACATAGAAGAAGCTTCCGAATTATATGTAAACTGTGTGTTTTCCATTTTACCACTAACATGTCATTAAAAGTGGGAACTCTTCTGGACAACGTAAACTTCATTTGTAAGTACTTTCACAGGTTTTACTTCCCAATTTTGAAATTAAGCACCAGGCAATTGTTGAAAGTCAGATGGACTTGGCCCAGTTTTTTTTTGGCAAATCAGTTTAATGTGTGCAGCAAGATGTTGCAGATCTTTTACCAGTCTGTTGTTGCAAGTGCAATTTTCTTTGCGGCCATCTGTTGGGGCAGCAGCATCTGAGCCAGTGACACTGAGAAACTGAATAAACTGATTTTTTTTAAAAACTGGCTCTGTGCTGCTCTGGAGCCCTTGGAGTTGGTTATTGAGAGCGGGAAGTTGCACATACTGCTCGACATAATGGACAATGCTTCATATCTCCTGCACTACCCCACATGACCCACTTATCAGACTGAGCTATCTATCAATATTTCTAATATGAATGGTGTCGTTCTCCCCAGTCTGAAAAGAATCCAAATGCTGGAGTCTGAATTGAACTGCCGACTCACAGTGACTAAGAGTATCCCTGCTGGCTATGACATAAAATAATAAACAATCACGGTGTGATCGCACCCCTATAGTGCATAAACAACCAGGAGGTTCAGGATCGTGCTGAGAGACATTTCTGCCGGGTATATGTCGATAGAAACACTGTATGGGAGGCTTTTTTGGTTCACTGTAACTACCTGACCAGATTTTAAACTGTCAGTTCATCCAAATTACAAAAATGCTTTCACTTACCACAAAAGCTGTATGAGCTTTTTGTTAGTTTGGGGTTATTTGTCCTGGTTTATTTCTTAGTTAGAAAATAGTTCACATGAAAACCGCATGGTGAAGACAAATATTTTAGAAGCTGAGCAAATATGACCATGAGTACATCACAAGTAAATAGCATTAGAACTGTGTTTTGTGTAATCCAGATGAACCAAGCTGAACTAAAAGAAACTCACTTCAGGGAAATAAACAGATTGTCTTTGAAACATAACTAGAAAACATCATTTTCAGTCATGCTCACAGTGTGTTTCCAGCTGAACCCTCTGCAGGTTCCTCCAGTGTTAATGCAGGGTTTGTGTAGGCTGATTACAAATCCAAAGGACTTCCAGCAGCAACAAAACAGCCATTAGAGGAGCTTTACTGCGTTTTTAGGGAAGTCCATGAGCCCAGCTTTACTGTAATGTCCCTCATTTAGATGAGCTGCTCTTCTGTAAAACCATTACAGCTGAGGTGTTTCAGGGTGAACCAGCTCTGGTGTTCAAGCAAAATGATGTCTTCCTCTTAATATATACAGTGAAAGGACTCTGATGGGTGGTGAGATTGACCTTTTAGCCGAAACAGTTCTCCTAATGAGGTGGTATCGATCAGTTTATGCAATTATCCTCCCCGCAGTCTATTAGATAATCATGTCTGTGTTTGTGCGAGTTCCCTGGCTGCGTATCACAGTGAGGAGAGGTGACTGGGAGATGGAGGTTTTTGTTGCAGTTGGAGACTGAACCCAGGCTGGGTAATGGACAGTGATTAGCCACAGCATAATTATCAGATTCTAACAAAAACGCCCGTCGACAGCCCACAGTCTCAGAGAGGTCGAGCGTTTCTCCAGCCTGTTTGTGTGTTTCCGCTCAGATGGCGGCTGATGATGAATGAGTGCTGATGAAAATAAGCCTCGACTGAAGCCATTATTTGACTGCTGTCAATAAGCCTGATCCAAAGAAACGTCATTTCACTGATGTGCTGCACGTGTAATACAGCTCTCAGCATTTCTAACCTGCAAAATGTGTGTTGAGGTGTGACACCATATTGACAGGACGCACTGCTGCATGATGTTTTGTAGCTTCTTGTCTGTAGCTGTATTGTTTTTATTTGTATTTCGTGAGTTGTTATAGGACAGATGTTCTCAATACGCCATTATTATTAGTGTTAAAGGGACAAATATGTCTTGGACAAATCTTAATTTACAAACAAATTCTTTTACTAGTAAATACCCTGTTCAGCATGTTCTGTTTATTGAGTTACACACTGTTGAATGATTTTTAACAACTATAAAACATACAGATGCTTTGATTTGAACTGTTTGTTTAATGGAAGGAGACAGGAACGTCTGTGCTTTAGTGCATACCCTGCAATGAGTTGTCCTCATAGATATACAGTCTATACATACTATAGTAGAAATTCATTGCAGGGATGCATCAACACAGTTGTCTCATATTTCTCTGGTGAAATGGTTAAATTTTCCACAATTAGGTAGACCTATTAATTTTATTTCTTTATTTTTATATTTTTTTTTACGAATGCCATAAGATGCAATTACAATGTAAAATTCTCAAATTACATACAGTTTTTAATTGCATTTCTAACATAAATGCTTTCTTAACTTACATTTATTTTTAAGTCCCATTATTTGCAAAATAATATATACACTCATTGACAAGAGAAATTACTCAGAGAAGCATATTTCTACAAGAGAGGTGAACAATTTTGCTGTTTCACATTAACAACTGAGAACAATAGTGGCTAGCAACGGGGTACGCAGACAGCACATTTCAGGAACATCCACTCCATGATTATAAAGCAAGACTTGCTGCACTGAAACACATATTAATGTGTTTTATCATGTCCAGAAGGTACTTTTAAGCTAGTTACTGCTAAATCTTCATAACGGGTATGAGTAGTGGGCGGTGCTTAAATGTCCCAAATATGAAGTGCAATCTCATATGCATTCAAACAATACTATAGAGTATTTATTGTTGGGTTTTTTGAGCACCTGCATATACACGATGACAACATAAACAGCCATCACACAATTTTTCCAGTGAGTGATGTACTTTTGATGAAACGGGGAGAAAAAATGTGCTTGCTGCATTCATTTTTAAAAAAAACAATATTTGTTTAGCTATTAGGGAAAGTTTTTCTCCTTTTTTTTTTTTACTCTTTTCTCAGGAGCTTCCATATCATCAGCTGAAAACTAAAAACAGGCCTCTCTGTAGCCTGGAGCTACATCCAAGCCTCTCTCAAGACCGTGCAACTTTTAAGTAAGTATGACATTTGTATTTTCTTTGTTTTGTATGTTTTTTGTTTTATGTTGTGAAGACGAACGTGGTCAAAATCCCCCCAAGACGTTCTCCGGAAAAATATTTTGATCTCTAATCCAATTATTGGCTTTGACCTTGTCTGCACTTTATAGATGCCAAAAAAAAGAAGAAGAAAAACAGAGTAAGAAAACACCATGGTGTGATTGACAGAGAAAAAAACATTTTCCAATTACAGTACACGGTCCCCTACCTCCTCTAATCTGTCTGACCGGTGACTCCATGGATTTCTAAATGGGTTTTTGTGTTGTCAGCCATTCCAGCATGACCTCACGCACCTACCCCACAACCCTCCAGCCTTCAAAAAAAAAAAAGATACAGTGGAATCATAGTATGCACCAGTAATGACTCTCTATTCCCCACGTCTGCCGCCCGGCAGCAGCACGCTGACAGCTGGCATCACAATTCATTATGTCTCTGCCGGAAAAGGCTTCAGAGGGCCTGGGAGAATCTCTCACCATATTTCACTCTTGAGACCTGTCAGTGAAATAATCACCGACACTGACAAGTTGCCAGTGAGTTATTTTTATTTATTTATTTTTCTCTCTCTCCTATAAAACAGGCAAATGCTTGAAAAACACTGATCCTGGTTTCAGGACACGTGTACTGTTCCTTGTCCCGTAGTTGAAGTCACTCGCTCCTGCCCTGAATCAGCGATTTGTGGGTTTTTCCAAGGCCTCTCTTTATTTTCTGTCATTCATCACTGTCACCTGCTTGAAAAGTAAAAATCTTAGTTCCTTTCACTACACAGCCAAACATGGGAAGCTGTGCTGAGCCTAGAGTTAGCATTTTCACATTCTCTGATATACTATATATTTTATGTAGCTTTTAGTTTATCTTTAACTCCATTTAATTTTGTTGTATTGCTAATAATGTATGATGAATTGAATAATTTTGGTTTGCATTAACAAATAGAGCCTCTGAATTTTAGACCTTTGCAACCTCTAAATGTTGCTTATACTCCATAAACCGCTCTTACATTAGCATGGCAATTTGAAAACTTTAGCTTTTTTTACGAAAGCAGTTCAACAAAACGTGCCTCTGAAAACTTTCGCGGGGAGAAATAAGGATGCAGTTGTCAAATCTGTCTTGATTTTAGATCAACAGCGGTTAGTTTAAACATTTTTCAGGAGTTTCCAGATGTGGCAAGTGGCAGCGGGCCACCCCTGATTTGCATAAAGTAGTCTAGACCTCAACTTAATGCAAATAGGTGGTAACCAATGCGATGCCTGTCTTCTGAAATGTAACGTGCTGCTACCAGTATCCATTGCATGGCTGCTTACATAGACAACAAATGGGAAGAAGCATAGAAATGACAGATCCTGTGGACACATATGATGGCACTAGCCTTACACTTTCTGCAAACGTGTGAGGGCAAGTCACTGTAAGTTTTATACCTTTACACCCTGTAGCGTAGAAGAAAATGTAATAATCTGGTGCATTATGTAATAAACCACCAAGAAGGATGTCTTAATTAGAAAAAAAACATTATACCATCAGAACAACATGACTTTGAGCATACCACCATGAATCATAAATAAGAATCAATTTAAAAAGTAGTAGGATGTTTCATTGGCCAAATCTAAATTAAATATAACTGTATTCATCATAATAAAGAATGTGTTTGAAAGCTCATAAAGACAAAAACTGCGCTAAATGAGTGTTAGTGACACGAACATTACCGGTGCACTGAAGTGCAAATAATATTTGCATAACATAAACGTATAATATTATTATACTCGATAGAAAGCAGACAAAAGACCAAAACAAATACTGAACAGAAATAAACTTTATTCCATCTATGACCAATTGCATGTTGTTGTTTTCAAAAAATTTATGATGAAAATATAAATATTTGGTGTAATATGTAATAAACAAAGTTTGCCCTTTATCTGTAGTCATCATTATATATTTAACAATTATGAAAAATTTGAATTCCTGAATAGGACTAGTATTATACATTACTTTTAGTTTGACTCATGTCCTGCCAATATAGCAGTGGTAGAATGGAGGGCTCTGAATCAGGCTAACATTTTGGATCACTTGGCTGCTAGATTTGTATTATTAGATAGACTGGTTACCAGCCAGTCAGAATTTCCACAGACAGTTTTTTTTTTCAGAGGAAATGAAACCAGACTGCAAGTGCTAATGTACTTAATCATACATGTTTCTTTAAATTGGTTTCATTTCTGTGTTTTGGCATGAAAATGCAGAGTAGGCTACTGTAGGCTGTAAAACAAGCCCTCATAATGGATATGAATAAAAATTGGTCCACAGACAAGAGTTGACAAATTTTTCTCAACATTCTTTTTTCTGGCAAAGAAAAAAGTAAATCTTGCTCACAGTACATTTGAAATTGTTTACTGTAGTAGACTTAGGCAATAGTACTTTAAAGATTAACCTTCTGAATACATCAGAAAAGTACCTACACAACGGTCCTCCCATTATAATGCTTGGACCCTCTCATTGAAATACATTGGAAATGCACACATTTTGATAATGTTTTTTTTATTAATTAAGACATCCTTTTTGGTGGTTGATTAAATAATGCACCAAATTATTACATTTTCTTCGTAAAAAAGTGCAACACCCACATTTTGTAATAACTGATGCAATGTGTAACAACTTATTACAAAATGCGGCAAAGTTTATTACATATTGCGTTCAAGAATTTTATTACAAAATGCATCAGATTATTACCTATACTTACATTAATGACAAGGAGTTTGTATTTTTATATTCTTAATCATTTTATTCTGCAAAAAGCATCATTGCATCAGCTGTCAAATTCTTTGTGGTGCCAAGCAACTTCCCAGCAGTAACTACACTGTTGTAGCATGCTAAGTTAACAATAATTGTAAAGTACACCCATAGCGGATGGGAATTCGATAATAGTTTTTGTAGTATTTTTTCATGAAGTGAAAGTACAGAATAGAACCTTTTGATAGGTCTAGATTTAAAGTCAGGTCATCTACAAAGTCTTCAGAGTTCTTCCTCTAGGGACCATGAATATCCATACAAAATGTCCGTGCAAACCCTCTAATAGTTGTTGAAGTATCACTCTGAACCAAAATGCATGACCAATTTGGAGTGCATCTCTGCTGACTGTCAGCTTCGACATAATCATCCAGCGTGTGATCTTGGATCAGAGGACAGTTTCTGCGTTTTTAATTTTACCTTTTAACTGAGGGACTGAAGTGCTCGATGGGCTACCTTATTGCTCTGAGTCTCAAGATCATATGCAAAGGTTGCATTTCTGCTCCACTCGCCCCCAAGTCTCGATTGAAAGGATCTAAGAGCACGTCTCATTAAAGCAGGCATTAATTTCAGCTTGTTAAACACCCTGGCACGACTTTCATCTCATTTTGTGACAGAAACATTTTGCTGATGTTGACAGTAAAGGAAGTTTTCAGTTAAAAAAAAAAAGAAAGTCGGCAGCTGGATCTATTCCCTGTCAGGATGGATTGTGAAAGCGGGGTGAAGGAGCCGGGGAGAACTTTTCTGAAGTCTCTTTTCTAATTAACTTTTCAAGGCTTTGAAGCGCCGCGCGTAAAGTGTGTGTCCACATCCGAGAGGAGGGAGGGGTACTAAATGCCTTAAAGTTGCTCATTGGGATGGATGCCATCGAGGTGTCTTTTTCTGAAGTTGGTTCTCCTGGATTTGTTGTGGATATTATCAGTGGTCAGATGTAACAGCAGGATTTCCATTTCATAGCCTGACATTCTGTGCTTCTATCCCTACATATCACATTTCTATAACTACAGTTACTGGAAACTTTATAAATGAAGATTTTAAAGGCAAAACATATGATGACCTAACCCTGACCAAGTGCAGCACTAAAATGTTGCAAATGAAGTAACAGTAACAGTCACACCCTGAAACAGCCGTTATACTGACTACATATAGTGCAATATCATAAGACTGCATATTCATAGCACACCATTTTAGGTGCATTTTGCATGAAATGTCAACAGAATTTCAGCTGTTTGTTTGTCATTTTACATCATTAACAAAAAATGGTAAATGTTCGGGTAAAGGTCAGGGGGAGTTGGGTCATTTGTCGCAACTACATGTCGTGCAATTATATGCAACATGCAAAAAAAGGCTTTCTGATAACATGCAAAGTGATTTTTGATGATACCAGGCTGGGCAAAGCATGCCATTGACCTAATCAATACACAAATGTTGATAAGAGCAGCTAATCAGCAGTGTATTTAAGTAATGCATACATAGGTAACATTTTCATAGCAGGGATGTCACATAAATGAAGCATTTTTACAGGGTGGTGTTTCTTCCTCCAGTCCTTGAAATTGAAGGAGAGGTTTTGAATCCTTTTCATTTTTTTGCATTTCCAACCAAGCAACTCAGCATCAGTAATAATGATCGATAGAGCACTTCACTAACTGTGCTAATCATGTATCTTTAAAATGAGGTTATGGTAAGTTTATACTCCCTCTCTGACTGTGAGGCCTTTTGATGAGTCATTCCTGAGAACCTCACATCTCCATCTCCTTCTGCTCCAGCTGTCTGTGTGGTAATAGCATGAGACTTTTACTTTGTATGAATCCCATTTCTCAAGATCCTTGTTGAACAGCAGAGACATCAGATATGACAGTGGTGCAGGCGGGTAGCATGGGGATGGCCTTGAATGGAACACACTGAATGCCGTCAGGTTCAACCCAGCAACCAACCAGTAACAGCTTCAACACCAGTGGAGGTGATGAAGAAGAGGATGCAGAAGACTTGGATGATTATTAACATGTACGCTGCTTCAACTGATGTGAGGGAGCATAACATTAGGATGCTGTTTTTAAGGAATGTTGAAGCAGCCAAGTTGACTACCACCAACACAGATGACCCACAGGGTTCACTCTGATGCCAAAATGAACACAAGGAAGAAAGAAATTCTAGAAGGCCAGTTATAATAAAAAACTTACAAAAGAAAAAATCTATTTTGCCCTATTTATCCTTGTGGCATTAATCTGTTGGAAGTCATATATCTACCTCTGAAACTTCAGATGATAGAGATGGACAAAACATTTGTGTTTGTGATATTTACAAAAAGGAAACATTCAATGGGTCTTTTGAGATACAATAAAAAAAGAGCAACTCTCAGTGAAAATATATGCATTATTTATTTAATAATTACCCAAAGTGTTTAAAATTTAGTCCACGAACTCTGTCACTGCATACTGTCCAGTGTTTATATCATAATTTGGTGCAGACATGATATTGAAATCAGTCCAATCAGGCCAGTTTCCAGTGTTTGAACTGGAAAGCGTCCATTCAGCAGGTTTTCTTCTTTCAATTAGGAAAGCAGCTGCTGTCAGGGTCGAGTACTGTGCGGACTTTGCCTTCAAATTCATCCAATATATACGCTTTCAATTAAGCTAAATTTACTTGCAAAAGTCAACAAGAACTTTTTTTTTTCTGAGCCAAAGGACATTTAAAAATGAACTCTTTTAACTTCTTCAGCACCAAAGACCATTCGACAGGTCAGTCATTTCAACAAAGTCATGTTGTTGAGAGAAATACTGATAAAACAGCACAGATCCTATAGCAGTATGTAACTTTCTCTTTTAAAAAAGGAGGAAAAGTTCACCAGCTATTCAATGTGACAAACTACTAATCTGAAATGACACATTTTATTGTAAACCAAAGGCAACCAGTGAAGAAAATTAGCAACAACAGTATCATATTTAGTAATAATAGACTGTGGAGTGTATAAAATTTGTAATCTTCAGTATAAAATACTGAAACAAAACCTCTTTAAATTAAGGAAAGATCAGCATGAGGACCATACTATTTAAAACTAGACCATGTTTTTCTTCTAAGGTCAGAGGCTAGCAGACTAAAAACACTACTTGTAGTCAGATATCAAACCACACAATGTTGGTAATATTAATGTCTTTTTGTCCTTGCAGTTTTAGGCCTATTCCTTATTTTACATAATTGATGCTTGATGTTTTTCATGACATCTCAAGTTAATGGCTTGAATTGAAAGAGGCATTTGTACAATTAATTTTCTGAGCACACATTACTCCATTTATCTCCATAAAAATATAGGACACTGAATACACAATTTTCTGTGGGGAAAAAATAAACTCTAGTTTTTGTTTGTTTGTTTGTTTGTTTCACAGTGAGCCAACCAAAAATGAACTACAAAACAGAATTTTCTCCCACTCATGTCCACAAGTACTGGTTTTGATCTATCTCTGAGTGCTCTCAGTTGTAATGAAAATTGAAGACTTGTTGGAGGATATTCATATTAATTACAAAATGACAGCAGCTCTTTTAAATGTCTAACTTCTCATATCCGTTGCTAAGCAGCTGCCAATGATTTCGAGATCTGCATTTGTATGATAGACTTAGTTTTATTTAATGAGTAACTAATTCACCGTGTAAACAAACAAGATGCTGGCATTTCCAGTATTTATTCCTCTCAAGTTGCTGTCTCTCTGTTTCTCTCCATTATCATTTTTATTCTCCCCTTTACCCTCACCTTGCCTGGTCGAAGCAGATGGCTGCCCTCCCTGAACCTGGCTCTGTCAGAGGTTTCTTCCTGTTAACAGGGAGTTTTTTTATTCCCATGGTCAATGAGTGCTCACTCAAAGGGAATCATTGACTTTGTTGAGCTTCTCTCAATAATATTGTAAGGCCTTGGGCTTTCCTGAGTTTCCTAAGATGACTCGTGGTGTAAATTAAATTAAATTGAACAAAGGCACTCCACACACCAAGTGGCACTGCAGAAAGGGTTTAATAATTACATCACCGAATTTAATCACAGATACTACTGTCCTGTTCCCAGTTTTTCCTTGTGCATGTTTTGAAACCGTCTTCCTCTGTTAGCCCCTTAATGCTGATTGTCACAAATTTGCCTACTGCTTGCATTCAGACTGCAGCCATGACAGCGTATACAATCCCCCAATGCCAGTTTGTGTATATTAATTATGTACATACATAAACAATTTTGTGTCATCAATAAAAAAAAAATTCCATTAAAGCCTGTTGTTGCTAATTTGCATCATACCTAAATTTATATCTGTTCTATGTGCTATAGAAAAATTAACAATCTCTACTTAATTTAGCACCAGCTTGAAAGCAAAAACACAAATAATTATGTTTTCTATATAACATATATATATATATATATATGTGCATAAATTCAAGCGTCAAGGGATTAAAGCTGGGGTTTGCAGTATTTCTTGGCATCCTTGGGAAAAACTCCATAGTAACCAATTGTAATTCAAGTGGTCTGAGAGGAAACTAGATTTCTACACTTACTTCTATAACATCTAGCCCATGACAGGAGATCTTGGCAAATCACAAGGACTCACCCAGAAAAGGTGAGATGGTATAAGGAGCAACAAAGTCCATCAGTGGGATGCAGCACTGTAGTGGGGGAATTTTGCCTACTGCAGCTTTAAACTGAGGTTGTGGACATATCTGGAAATATTACCTGCAAGGATACACTCCTATAGTATTGTTCTATGACACTGACCTAAAGGAGCACCAAGCGCTCCTCTGGAAAACCAAAACCATGCACAAAAGAACTGATGTTTTATTTCGTTGAAGTGGACCTGTAACCGTTTGACTATTGCCCTTGGCTCGGGATCATCATATCAAATAAATCCTGCTGGCTGTGAAGAAGAAAAAACACCTCTACCACCCACTGAGGATGAATAGTACCAGGTTTACTTTTATGTATGAAACCACATGGTTTGCTCTTGGAACAGTGAAGTCCTGAGCACCTCACTGACCACCTTTACACATCACACAAATCGTGAAAAGAAGGCAAGATATAATAGATCCATGTTTCTCTGCAAAGTCACTGCAAGAATTTATGACCACATCCCTCTCGATCGACGAATAATAATCTGTATGTTGACCTCGAGCCAGCAGGCGGAGGGGAGCAGAGACAAGCTTCCAGACTGTCATGGTTAAATATATCATGGCGCATGTTGTAAATGTTTTCAAATTATATGAGAGGGAGGCAAAAAATAAAGTTCTCTTTCACAATGACACACTGCTGGGGAATGTTTCTTAGATCATACTATTACTGGGCTGATATCTGATCTCAGTATTAGTCTCTCATTTAGAACTCTGCACAAAACATCCAGAGTTGGGATATAATTAAGTGGAATTTGAACCATGAGGGATCGCAACTAGATGTGAACAACACAAATTGCTATCCATTATCTGCTGATTTAAAAGGGCTCATTAAAGCTTACAAGTACACAGACAGTAAATGGAAGGACCACATGGCCCGCTATTAAACAGTTTGATCCCTTTCAGTTTTCTTCATTTGCTTCACTAAGTGGGGTCTAAATG
Organism: Dascyllus trimaculatus; assembly: GCA_024666655.1. Classification (NCBI taxonomy): domain Eukaryota; kingdom Metazoa; phylum Chordata; class Actinopteri; family Pomacentridae; genus Dascyllus; species Dascyllus trimaculatus. The sequence continues at coordinate 16,839,884 of CM045451.1, read as the reverse complement.
TGGATTTGTGCGCCTTGAAACCAGTGTAGGAGGTTGTCTTAATATTTACATGGAAAGACAACCAAACTAAGCTGGTTGAAGTGCCCACATAGTCTTTATCAGCTAGATAAAAATATAGGGGAAGAAGCAGTTATTTTACAAGCCAAGACAAGAGTCAGCAACTTGCTTTCTGCTGCAAAAGCCCCCATAACTCTCACTCCACTATATCTGTGCTGTTTATTTTAACAGTGAGCCGGAGTTGGCTGCCCGCCCAGAGGGTTTGGGGAGGACTTGTAGGCCGCAAACCGCGGCACATTTGGAGGCTTTTAAATGCCCCATAAACACTGGTGGAGAAACACACGGAGCTGTGGCACACAGCGTGACAAGACGTCCATCCGCTGCTTCCCCCCCCCCCGAGCCAAATACCGACTGCTTTTCCCCGAAAATGGCTTCAGTGAAAACTATTACATTTCTCAATCTGATATGCCTTTGCTGCCTTTTTATAAGCATTTCCATGAAAGAGCCTTTTATGCTGAGGCGAATGAGAGGAGAAATTACAGTTGTTATTCAATGTCTGGGCTGCCAGGAACATCACAGGGCTCAGTGCTTTATATGAAATCCTTCCTAACTGATCGAATAGAACAGACTGAGCCAGAGTGGAAAACTGTTTTTAAAAAAAACTTCTGGCTGCAGCCCGGGCAGGAGTCTCAGGAACAGCTGATTTCTGCTTGTTTACACATTTTCATTTGTTTCACTGCATCATGGTTCAGCATCGACTCTGAGCTGACCTACATCTCAGTCCTGCAGATTTTGCCCTCCGTCTTACCTCTGTGCAGCAGTCAGCAGTGGCCATTTCACAAACACTGGGTTTACCACCTCTTTTTCAGCACATTTAATAGAGGATCTTGAGGCCGACTCAATAAGGAGCAGTCTGTGCTGTGTTTGGCAAGGCAGACTCGGACCCTGATCCTCTTTTGCTGCTTTAGGATTGAAGCCTTCTGTTATTGACTTTTTATCAGCTTTTTCTTCCCTTTATGTTGTTATTGTTGTTATGTGTGTGTATGTGTGTTTGTGAGCCTGGTCTCATTTAAGTAACAGGGAAATGGCAATCACAGCCTCTTTATCTTCTATGATGTGATGTATTTCTGAGTGAAATGGAAAACGGAGGCAGGATAAAGTTGTAAGATGGATTTAAATCAAATCTTTTGGTCGATCGGTGGTGTAGCTTTGCGAACAGAGCTGTGGAGGACTGTTAGCTTCCGTCTGCCTCTCAGTCACCTGCTTTGTTGCATCAGGATGTGGAGGATGAGACAAAAATTACACCTCAACAACATAAAAAGCTGGAAAAAATGATTTAATATAATGCACTTTTGGTCAAATTGAGGAGATATCACTGTAGCCGTTCATTCTGTGTGACATTGGTACTAAAAAATAAACTAAGGGGCTCGGATTGATGCTTGTGATTCCCTATTACAGAGTGTTCTGTGCACATTTGTGCTCGGCCAGAGAAATGAGAGGGGAAGGGGAGATGGTGGGAAAGAAAGCAGTGGGACCAACAGTGATATTAAATCTACCAACTCTGTCCCCAGATAATTATGTTCCTGTACAACTTAATTGCATTCTCATTTTCATTTTGAAAGAAAGAAATGTATTTCTTCCCTGAAAGGTAAGATTGTGACTCTTCCCTCAACATTGGCTACAAGTTCCAATAATGCTTTAAAGAAAACATTTTAATTAATATTCAAAGAGTGTTTAGGTAAATTTCTCATTTCATATAATGTTCCTATAAGGTTGAAAGTTAACTAAGACATGATTTTTATGTGCAACATTCAGAGGATGTTTAGAGGACGTTGTCAGGGTTGTCAGATTATGTTACATGACCAAAAAAAGAACATTCTCAAAACAACATTTTCATTTTTTCATCAAGATGTTATCGATGACTCGAATAGCGTAATAAATGTAATATCTTTCTATAAAATGTCCCTGTAATGTGATATATTAACAAAGGTAGAACATTTTTCCTGCAATATTCTGAGTTTGTTTCAGGAATGTTGTTGAGGTCATACATTAAATGGAAGACTTTCTTAAAGCAGCATTTGGATTTTTTTTAAAGAAGAATATCTTTAAAGAATTGTATCCTGGTTTTAAAGAGAACATCCTGGGGATTAAAAGTAAATTCCCTCTGAAACCATCAGTAGAACTTTAGAGAACTTTCCCAGAACATTCTGAGAACAATAAAGTTCAAGATGGGAAAAGGCTCCCAATTTCAAGGAGGCTTAAAAGAAAAGGTATGTTGTTCTGAAATGTATTTCTGATATATTGCAAACAAACTGTAATTGAGAAAGCAGTATAGTTTTTGGGAAATGACACCCAAACACACCTCAAACCACAGAGTCACTCTCCTAGCTACAGCCTACAAGCAATCAAATGTGATTTTATGTGAACAATAATGTTAGTTTATTGCCCCAAATCACATTAACTTGTATGTGTTTATGTATGTGTACCCAAAACTGCCAGAACAACTACTAAAAACTATATTCCAAAATTATCCTTCGCATCCAGAGTCCTGTTTGTGGTTAGGTTTAGGCAACACAAGCACTGTTTTATGAAGCATCATAGTTCTGAATCAATGAACTGTTGTGTCTCAAGTCACTGTTTTCTGCATTAGACAAGACCAAAATCTTTCTGACCTCTGCCAAGTGCTATGACTGTCCAAACATAACAATAAAAAAGCGGAATGATGTTGTAACCACTTCAACTGTATATTGTATTGAAAGACTGGATCATTATTTGTGAACATTTCCTTCAAAGCACATTTCCTGCTGCAATTTAACGGACAGTGCTGCCAACGTTTCAGAGACATTAAGTTTTGAAACAATGTTTTCTGGTCCTCTAAGGAAATACAATGATATACACAGTATTTTCATACCTCAATAATGACATTTCATTTTCAGAAATTGGATTTTCCCCAGCGGATGTTTTGTTTTTGTTCTTCAACCTCTTCAAACCTGTTCAAGTGCCATTTCATTTTGGAGGCAATAAGTAGAGGAAAGGACAGCGGGAGCATCCGCCACTGTTTAACTTGACTGGAGAGATATCAGGCTTCACGTTGACATAATGACACATGAAACCTAATGCAAATAAAGCCACACACCGGCCCAACTGGTGGCTCTGAGTCTCGTCTTCTTATGTTGCTGTCTGTATTTCACACTCTTTTTTCGGATTTTGATGCATCCTGTAAATGCTGCAAACAGGTAAATGAACCTGAAAGGTAACACTTGGCATTATATAGACTGTAAGGAAAATCAAGATTTCTGAAGGTAAAATAAATTTGAAAAGACTGAAGGTATTCTAAATGTTAAAATATCAGCTATAAAAACATTACACATCTATACCTGGCGAAAGGTAAAAGTGTGCAGTATGTCTAAGTGAGATATTATTATGTGTTATTTACACTGTGAACATAATTTCGGGTAAGAAATGCAAAGCACGTGCAAGTGTAAATGGGATCTTAAAAACTTTGTTTCTGCTTGGGTAAGAAATTATTTTTCATTGTTTCGTCTTATACAAACCGCCGTGTTTCAGTTTTAATGAGTTTTCTCAATGTGAATGACATTATAGTGTGAACTCTATTAGAAGATCCCATCTAAATGAAACAATGAAAAGAGAGTGATGAGAAAAATAGATCCTGCTCTCTTTTGTATTTATTTATACGCCACGTCAGCCCCAGGTAGTAAAGTGAGTAACACTGATAATCTTGTTGCAATGGCACCTGTCAAAGGTTGAGATATATTAGGCAGCAAGTGAACAGTTAGTTGTTGAAGTTGGAAAATGGAGAGTGTAAGAATCTGAGCCACAAAAGCCAAAACTGTGATGGCAAGACAACTGGGTCAGGGCACCTCCAAAATTAGAGGTCTTGTTCCTGAAATCCAGCGTTTAGTAGCTATTACAAGTTGTCCAAGGAAGAACAATGAGCAGGATTACGTTCACCCGAGGCTCACTGATGCGTGTGGAGAGTGAAGGCTGACCTGTGTGGTAGAGCAACTGTACCACAAACTGCAGAAAACCTTAATTCTGACGGTGACAGAAAGGCATCAGGATAAACAGTGAATCTCAGTTTGCTGCGTATAGGGCTGGTGTAGTTGCAGAGTGGCCATGCTGGAACCAAAAGGGCCTAGAAGAAGGTGCCTGGTTGGATGAATCACATTTCCTTTTACATCTTGTGGATGGCCAGGTGCATTGTATACCTGGAGAGGAGATCCAATGTTCTGCTGGGAGACCTTGTGTCCTGAAATTCACAAGAATCTAACACAACCACCAACCTAAACATTATTACAGACCATTTACAGCAACAGTATTACCTGATGGCCTCTTTTATCACCGCAAACACAGTTCACCTCACAACTTCCAGAACTTAAAGGATCTGCTGCTAATGACTTCATGTCACATGGCACCTTCAAAAGTTTTGTGAAGTCCAGGCTTCAGTGGGTTAGAGCTATTTTGGCAGCACAGGACACAATTTTATGCAGGGGCTTAAATGCTGTGGCTGAGCTGTGTGTGTTTTATCAGCTGGCTTTAGAGGTGACAACAGAATGTCCCATTAGACGTTACCTTGTAACTCCAAAACTAAATATCAAACAGTCTCCAGAAGAGCCGCATGTACAGTAAGCAGTTAGTTCAGACGAAGTTACACTTCCCCTTACTGGTTGGATGTTTACATAACATGACAGGATTTCTGGGTAGTAGGAAGTGGTTCCAATGGAAACTATTCACAGTGATGTCTGTGGATTATCCAGCATAACTGGAAAAACCTGCTTCTGCTTATGTCATTTTTAATAGTTTGGGCAGAACAAAAAATATCCTACTCACCTCATCTATTTGGACGTTGGCATAAAGTTCACACGTGATAATTTCTAAACCTTGGCACATCTATTCACAGCTATTGTGTTTGCATGGCTGGACACCCCCACCTGTAGTACAATAGAATTGCAGCATTAAATTGTTACACAAATTATACAAGGCCAAAAAGAATAACTTCTGTGGTCTAGAAAACACGTCTGCCAGGTAATTCAGCATTTAATCTAATTGCTGACCCTTTAAACTCACTGAAACCAGAGTGCAGTGTTACCAGCGGTAGCTTGTACAGGATATGTTGCTGTTTTTTGCTGCATGCTGCCCTATATTTCGTGCTGCTGCTCTCTTTGCCACAGTAAGAGCTGAGGTCAGTAGGCAGTTATGTGGTATGGTCGGCATGCCTGGCACGCCTGGCACTCGTGGCCTGATCCCTCAAACACACCCCCAGTTCTACCATAGGGTGTCTGTGTGTGTGTGTGTTACTGGTTCAATCCAGAGCAGTCAGGCGAAGTCGAGGTCTCGACTCAGCAGTTCAGACACTTTCACCCGGAGACAAGGACCCACCTGTGCTTGTCTATTTCATGGACACTCTGATTTCACACGCAGCCTCATCTGTGCTCACTCTCTCCCAGCTGGCCGTAACCTGTTCACCCTGCACCTGTCCCCACCAGGACATCTCGCCTCGTCCTCCCCCATCTCAAACCTCACCGCTGCCTGCCCCTCCGCAGGCCTGGACTCCATCGCTGTCCCGCTGGAGCCAGCTGGAAATCCCCCAGCCCAACCGGTTCTGGGCGCTCTCTTCCAGTCCACAGTGATAGCAATGATCCAGCAGCTCAGTCTGCACAAATCTGTCCTGCCAGACCAACTGTGTTCTTATTAAGTGAGAAAAACAGGACTATTTAAGGTCACTAGTGTTCAAAAGTACTACCGCTCTAGAGGTGAGTAATGTAATTATAGTACTTACAAGTGTACTACTTCCTAATGTGAAATCTAAGTCCCCATTCAAGTTTGACCTTTCAAAAAAACACCAAATCCAGCTTTTACTGCTTGCTATTATGGTCCAGGAAACTTGTATTTTTGGATAGTATCCTCAGGCCATTGGAAGCTTCCTCTCTTTTTTTCTCTGCTGAGTAAAAGAGCCGCAATCGATGACTAGTCACTGATGGTGCTTTCCGCCGTAGGAACGCTCAGAATGTTTTACTGTGTAGTAAACAGCTTTTACCTGTGTGGTGGTAAGTTGTGTGGTTGGATATGACATTAAAAAGTCATCATTCAGAGCTTGAAGAATCAACAAGAGAAACAAAGTGGTAGGCAGAGATCACCGCTCATTACTGGTCTGTAGTGAAGCAAACTCCGTGAAAACAGGCAAATATATCTTAGTGAGCTCCAGCATTATGACCACCCCCCATTATACTTCTTGTCCTTTGTGTGCCACCAAAACAGCTTCAACCAATCAAGGTTTGAACTTTACAAGACCTCAAATGTGCCCTGTGGTGTTTTCTACTAAGATGTTAGCAACAGATGCTTTAAATCCTGTAAGTTGCAAGATGGAGCTGCTTCAGGTCAGACTTACTGCAGCACAACCCTAAACAACTCGTCGCTGGTTCATGGTTTGTATCCCCTCAGGGTACTGCTGACCAGAAGCACCACACAAGCAAACAAGTATTTTGCATATTTTCCAGCTCGGTCATAATGTTTTAGCTCATCGGTATACAGTAGACTCTGTGCAAATACAAGCACCCATATATGTAAACACACATAATGTATACATCAGATATTGTAGCTGCAGGCATGCAAAGTAATAAGATTGATTTGTTTTGCTTTCTGGATCTTTATGAAAGATTATAACAACAACCTTGACCTTTAAACTGCAATAATAGATTTCTTTACCTCTAGGGAGAAGAGTAGCTTTAAAGTAAACTGGCAGACACATTTGATATAACCCTTACATGTTGTAACATCCAACATGGCTCAGCATTATTTTTGATTCATTTAGGGTTAGGGTTATTTAGGAGTACTGGCATCTCATGTACAAATTATATGGCCACTAAATGCTCATTCATCAACTGGCCTTAAACTTGTTCTGCAGTATGGTGCTGAGAAAGTAGCTTACAGTTGGTTCATCAAAGCTTGTTTGCTGAAAACAAGTGTCTGAAACATGGTTTGCACCAAACAGGTGTTTTTTAAAGTCTTGTGGTGTACTGACTACTTCTGAGGCTACTTGGTGAGCTGTCTTGCCAGCATCCATTAATTGCAGGGATTTCACTGCAGTTGAAAAAACCAAAACAATACATTAAAGCAGGCTAAAAAAAGTTTATTAGAGTTGAGGATGATAACTCTCAGTGGGGTCGTTAGTATGAGCAGCTCTTTTTTATGGCACATTAACTGCAGTCTTTTGATTGATCATTATGTTAAAAAAAAACTTGATTAATGGAGCTTTAAATATAACCTTGCTATTGATTTAGCTGTGGACTAGACTAAAAAGTTGTTTTTTCTTAGCTGGGCAAGTGTTCCAGTGCTGTAGATGTTGGATCATTATGTTGAGCTATCATGCTGTAGAAGCAAGTATGTTTTTTTAAGGACATCATAACTGCACTCTTTCTGTATATACAGACTAAATTACCACTTTGACATTCAAACAGTCATATATAGAAAAGTCTGGTTGAACTCTGGAGTACCTTTAATTCTACCGTTTGTACTCAGTTAACACCTCAGAAAGTCAAAATGTATGTAGAGTATCTGCAGGCTAACTAGATGACTGCAGTGTGTTTATTACAGGGGTAAAGGAATGAGAAGATAATCCTGAACAAATATAGAAAACAACCCAGAACTCGGGGGTTTATGGGTATAAGGAGACAGATGTTAGTGTCAGATATCCAGCTATTCCTCATGCTTGGAACGCTGAGCATAACAAAAAATGAACTGAAGGCAAACGTGGAGCCAAGTTGAAGTGAAATTCCTCCTTTAGGGAAAAGGAGCACATTTCTCAACTCTTTACAAGAAGCAGAGTAAAAGGCAAAGAGTGCAGATAAGTCCATCATGCTTAGCTGAAGTTACAGACACTGGAATTAGATTCCGTTTGACCTGCACCAAACAAAGTGTAAATCACTCTTGAAAGGAGTGTCTGCCTCACACAGAAAAGCATAAAGTAATAAAATTTGACTTTGTGCTCGACACATACCTCTGTGGAGGCTGCACTTCATCCAGAGTGGCCTTGAATGGCTTTTAACTCAATGTCATGTTAATTGTGAATCATTGGATTTTCATTTATTTGTGTTCTGAAAACACCATTGTCCTGAGGTGAAGATTTCAAGCCTGGAAGATACTCTTTTCTAACAGAATATATTAAAACTAAAGTTATCAAGAAACACATTCTGATATATTGTTGCGCTACCAGTTTGTAGCCACTTCTTTTTCTCTACAGTCTTTATTATAATTGATAATTTACCAGACCATAAAGTTGTCACAGTTCCCCTTATGAAATATTAGAGTCACAATCCTAAATTCTACGGATCATGCTCTTGACTACATAGGAGTAGCTACTCCTATAAACTCATCATTTTGTTCTCAATTCCGTCTCTAATCACTGAGTGGAGATTAGAGAACACTTTCTGTTGCCTTCCTTCCAGCAGAGGAAAATGGTCTCTTTCAGTATTCTGCCTCTCCTGAGTGGTGGCACCAGAGCCGATTACTCTGCAGGTCATAAGTTAATTGTTTATGTGACTCGCATGTCAGTGAGAAATATGTCATCTGCATCCCTGCGAGAGGAATAAAAACCTTGACACTGCATTAACTTGCAGAGATGGCGAGAAGTGAAGAAAGATTATTGGATGTTGATAACAAACTCAGCCTTAGGTGCTTGTTTCTGACGTGTCAGAGATTAAGGGACAGTAATCACCAGCGGTAGGGAGCAGCCTCTTTTCATCTTGTTGTGAATTTTTTTTTTACCACATTTAGCAAATGCGAAAGAAATCTTTTATGAGATGCAAAATTAGTGTGTCAGCAATGAAAGTTTCTAAGTAAGTCTTGTTGAAAGGCAATAAAAACTATCTTGAACCTGCAGTGTTTAATATTAGACATATTTATGTCTAATTGTGAGGGAAATGGGAGCTGGAACTAAACAAACAAGCTGTGTTCTCATCTGCCAGTCTTGACGCTAAGCTACCCTAAGCTAATGTCCGGATTACTACTGCTTTATACTAAGAGTACAGAGTGCTATGGATCTTATCTGGTTTCAAATCGTTTCAGGGTCATTCATATTCCTTAGAGACTGGACTAGATCACATACTGTAAATGAAAGATGGATGTAGCTTCTGAATCTGAAAATTGAAGCCAACCACAAAGCGCCTTTATCTGAATTTTTTCTCATGGCCAGCAGGGGGCAACTCCTCTGAAGTCCAGTTGTATGGAAGTCTATGAGTACACAAACAGTATGTTTTAGGGCAGTGTTACCATGTGATTTAATTTAAAATGCTGGATTGAACAACCAAAATCAGAGCTATGTGGAAATTATCCAAATAAAATGCATAAGCAAAATGTTAATTGACACGATATTTCACTTCTTTACCCGGCTAAATCTTTTTCTGCAATATGATGTCTACCTTCAGCAACTAAAGCATGAATAATGAATAACAGCACGGTTCATGGCATAACAAAGACCAGTATGTCAAAGTGACTTAAAGCAGGAGAAAAGAAAAAAAATGCAGAAAAACATTTAATGAAAGCTATAATCTTTCAACGGCCTTGACCAAAGTGCTGCATCCGTCAAATCTTACAGCTAAACCTGTGCTTTGTCCATCTACTGCCCACCCCAGCAAGCCCTCTGCATTGGAAGAACATTATGATTTGTTTACTAGCAAAAACATTGCCATATTGTGTATTATATAAATGTAATTTGGAAATGATTGACTTTTTTTTACTAGTGGTGGTGTAAGCTGCTGATATTAGAAAACGTGAAGCTTTGAATGGTGTATTTCTGGCATGAAAACTCTATCAAATAAAGCAATTTCAAAAGGTTTGACTGGAGATTTTTAGGTGTCTTTCATTTAGGTTTTCACTGACTGAGCTATTAAGATTTACAGTAGAGATAGAATACAGAATGTTGCTGATTTGATGGGTGAAGCTAACTATTTATAAACTCTTCCAAGAACATTGTACATCATTAAATTTGGAAGACAGGTGCAGATGTTGAACCCTTTACAGTCAGGGCTTCCTTTGTTCTGTGGAGCTTCTGCCAGCTTGTCCACTGAAGCCTTCAAAGCTGCGTCTGGTTTAACTTCAGGGATTACCGTATGGCTCCATTTTCTTGCTAACTTCACCTCTCAAAGCTGCCCACCTGCTCGTGCTGACGACAGCAGCTTTGAGGCCGACCCGCCCGTGGCTCACGCTGATACGCAATTAGTCCTGGAACAGCGGTGCCCCCATCGAACTAATGATTCACAGCAAACCCCCACTCGCTCTCCCATCTTTCGTTTTCTCTCCCTCCTCTCTTTGCTGTGAAACATTTCTTGTCCTCCTCAAACTCATTTTTTCTTTAAATTGCATCTCTCAAAATGGCGGCGTCTCAGGATCATTACTGTCAGCGTGAGATTGAGGAGATGACAGTTTTGAGGAATGTAGATTTCTCCGTGCAGGCGGTAACATGTTTAGTCTTTGTCACCCTAAATGAGTTTAGGGTCGTATAAATGTGTGTGTGTATGTGTGTGTGTGTGTGTGTGTGTGTGTGTGTCTGAGAGAGAGGAGAAAATGGAAACCATGAGCACAACCACAGGATTGATCTCTAAGACTCACCTCATTGATTTCTCTCTTTGCCACCCATTTGTTTTCTTGTTCGATGAATCAACAGACATGCTTCATGTGAGTCATGTTGCTCTCACATGGCAAGGCGGTGCCGTTAAGTGTTTGGTAATGAATTATTCTCTTAGTAAATGTTAAGCAAAAGCAGGATTGCTGTTCTTTTTGTGCTTTGTTGCTTGTAGTCTCTAACTAAAGGTACATTCAGAGAGTGCAGTCCTCCAAGGTCAGTTCCCTTTCTCACAATTTTAAAAAGTGATTCAGATCCTCACCAAGATTTAGGTTGTTACTGTGTAAATACTCCATCTCTCCACCAAGTTTCTTTAATCGTAGCCTGGTAGCAGTTTTATGTGTGCTTTTCTAATCTTAGTAAAGTGAATTACACATTTTTGTCAAACCCAGACTCCAACCTTGACACACACACATACACACACAGTGGCCTTTTTTCATTGACATGTTACAGCTATACCAATCAATATTCTCTTATTAAGATACAATCAAATAAATATGTGCAATGAACACTGACTTTACATAAAGATGGATGAACCCTCCCTGACATCACCCACAACTTTTTTAAATACGTGTTTCGAAACTCAGTGTTGTAGCTCAGTGGCAGCATCTGCCTCCTCGTAACTCCCAGCTAATCCAAAAATCATGCAACACCCCCTTACACATGCATAATTTTATGCTTTAATACAATTTAAATGGGTGACTCGTATAACAAAAATGTCACCAGGACTGTTGTCTTGTACGGAGAAATCAAACTGTAAACATTGTTTTTGTGCTTTAAACTTGGGCATTTTGACATAGGCGTCTATGGGAATTGAATCACTTTTGGGACCAGCCTCAAGTGGCCATTTGAGGAACTGTGGCATTTGCTTTGCTTTTCAGCCCCAGAAGTTGCCGCTTGCTAAGAAAACACACACACACAAAGAAATGCCACCAAAATCTTATTTCTAATTTTAAATAATGTTGATAGAAACATAACTCTAATCAGATGCTAATATTGCTTTGTGCCTGATAGACATGTAAACAGGCAAATGAGTTTTCTGCCCCCTAATGGCTGAAAATGTAATTAGAGCTGCTTTAATTCTGCATGAAAGTTAAGAACAGCAGCTTTCATGGTAGTGAACAGCACTGGAAATAAAGTGATGTCAGGCTGAACTAAACTGTATGTTATGCCATTGCTCCTGCAATTGAAAAACAGATCTAGTGTCATAAAAGTGCACAAAAATGCACATTCTTTGCTGTTTAGGCCAATTATTATAAATGGGGTTATCATTTGGTCTTCAGTCATGAAATGTGGTGACAGATAGCTAAAATGCTTGAATTACTTCACAGTAAACGCATCCACTGGTTCTTCAGAGGAAAGTGTTCAATGCAGCAACTGGAATTTAGTGAAGGCTTGGTACATTAATTATAACTGACTGTATAGTAAAAGAGAATGGATCACAAAGCAATTAGGCTGAGCAATTATATGAGGACTGAGTGATTTAGGAGTGGACTGTCACTGTTTGGCCCTCCTCTCCAGCAGGACCATCATAGGACAGTGCAGTAATCCCCTGCTGTGAGGAAGCAGCGGGAATCCATTTGATCATAGCGCAGCGTGTTACAGCACTGTTAAAGATTATGAGGATCATTATCAAAGGTTCCACTAATGTGTGCCATACCAAAGCCAAATGAAGAGGGTCACTTGAGCTCATTGAAATCCAAACCTGTAAACACGTATTTGAAGTCTTGCAAAATGATCATGAAAGCTTCCAGCAGAAAGTCAGGTATGTTTTGTCTGCTTTGCTGCACTAATCCACTAATTCATGCTCATTATAAATGGGTAGGCAAATAGCCAAGTGGCCTTATTTTGTGACTATTTCCCCGCTTACTAATGACAAGAATTATTTACCAGTGTTTTCGTGTTTCTAGCCAGAGGAATCTTTTAATGGCACCCAGGTTTCACATTTTGACAATGTACTTCCTGAACAGACAGACACAAAATCAATTATGTAATTTCAACACCACAACGGTGAAAAGATTTATGCAATTTAGTCTCACTCTGCCTTTACACCAAAGTAGGTAATGAAAATTCAAGTAAATTTGTCGCCAACAAAGACCTTCTCTGATTTTTGGCAAACGACTGAAACCAAATCAAGGTGAGCCATCCAGCAGACAGTAAACACTGATGTGAAATGAGGCATATTCATCACTCCGCAACCAGAGAATCAGCCTCTTTTTCAGTCCAATTCCATCCGTTCAGGTTTCTAATCAACTTGCCTCATTAATTCAAATGATGCGACACAACAGAACCTTGTTGTGGCAATCAGAGGGTTAGTTAATCCAGCTAATTAGCATCCAAGTGGCCATGGACCGATCGCGGTCTTTGAAAAGGGGCTTCTGATCCCCTCTGAGCAACAAATGAAGACAAAAGCATTGAGCCATTTTATGAGCTAAACTGCTGGGAGGAGGAGAACGCTGATTTCTATTAACAAGGGCAGAAGTCAGAAATGATGTAATAGCCAACAAACACAGGGGATGTGTGTGTTTGTGTACTTGTGTGCCTTTCTTTCTTTATCTTTATTTTAGTTTTAGATTTTGGGAGTAGGGACAGTTTAGCCAGTCCTCACTTGCTGACCTACTTTTTAAAAGGCTACTTGTGGGTTTAGATTTAGGGTTAAGCTTAAAATCTGTTTCGCACAAAGGCATTCAGATGTGTTGGTAAAGGGTCAGGAGGTGTATTATGCAAATGAGTGTCCTCCCACAGCTACAAGTACAAGCGTGTGTGTAGAATGTGGACTTAAGATACAGTATATGGTTTATTTTCTGTAGTGTGCTGTCAGTAAAGTGCCCACAATTCATCCTGACAGTCACTTTAGTAAATTAAACACTTGTCCAGCCAGCCAAAATCCCATCAGAGTGTACCATCAAGTCTGTACTGACTTCCTGCCCCCAGACTCCCATCCAAACAATATTCAACCACAGCCAGCAATTCTTCAAACTCATCGAATGGCTCAGTGGAAAGGTGCAGGTCGGAGGTTTGTTTTTGTTGAAGCATATCTGCAGCTGCATACTGACACCCAGTGGACACAGACTGGTAGTGCAGGAAGTCCTCATGAAGTCTGATCTTCTTCATCAAGGTTGAGTGCATCCTCATTTTTAGCTTGAAAACAGCATTTTTTCTCACTGTCAGTACAGTAGTTGATCTGGTTCGGCACGTTTTTACTGAAAGCTAGTTCAATAAAAATGACATTCACCATGTATTTAAAATGTAAAGGGCTTTATATCAATGTCTTCGGATGTGTACATGTCAAGAACTTGCATAGTGACAGAGTTTACATATATGATTCTGCATATTCAGTCAAGTCATATCAGCTGTCTATGTGCAACAAACCTTTCAAAAAATTAAAAATCCGCTGTAAAGTACATCACAATGAAGTATTTCAGGAAAGGTGGTTTGTTTAAGCTCTAACTTTCTAACACTCCTCTTGATTACTTTTTATTATGTCTGTATATCTGAGTATTTTTAGCTTAAAGTGTGTTTTGTGCATACATGGATCAGCCACACATTAAGTCTACCTGCATATTTGTGTAGGTGCCTTGAGATGGCAAAACATCTCTGACCCATCAAGGCATAGATTCCACAAGACCTCTGAAAGGTCCTGTGGTATCAGCCATCCAAATTTTAGCAGCATATTTTTTCAAGTTGGAGCTGCTACTTCAGGCCAATTCATGCATTCCGCAATCGTGTGTGCAAGTCCTGGAAGTTTTGAGGTGGGGCCTCCATGGATCAGACCTGTTTTTCCTGGACATGCTTCATTGGATTAAGATCTGGGGAGTATGGAGGTCAAGTCAACAACTTGAACTCTTTTCCGTGTTCCTCAAACCATTCCTGAACAATGTTTGCAGGAATGTTTGCTGTCATCAAAACAGAACTATCATCATCCAGACCACCTTCTTTCATTACTTTATGTTCCAGTTCTGAGGCTCATGTGCCCACTGTAGGCACTTTCAATGGTGAACAGGAGTCAGCGTGGGCACACATTAGTGTGGGCTAATGTAGCAATTTGTGCTACATTAGCTCTTTTAGTAGGATCAGATCACATTTGCCAGCCTTCACTCCCCACGCACAGCAGTGATCCCTTGGCACCCATGACCTATTTCGAAATTCACCATTTGTCCTTCCTTGGACCACTTTTGGCAGCTACTAATCACTGCATAACAAGAACACCCCACAGGACCTGTAGTTGCGCCTCTGGCCTAGTTGGATCACAATTTGACCCTTGTCAATGTTACTCAGATCCTTATGCTGCCCATTTTCCTGCTTCCAACTCATCAACTTTAAGAACTAACTGTTCACTGGCTGCCTGATATGTCCCACACCTTGACAGATGCCATTGTAACAAGATGATCAATGTTATTCACATCCCTTGTCAGTGGTTTTAATGTTGTGGTTGATCTGGCAGTTTATACCGACTTTTACTGTGAACATTACAAATAAAACTCGAGAAATACACTAGCACTAATGGGACCGCTGGCAGAAAATAGATACTTTCACAACAGTGATTTTATTTGTTTAGAGTAATTTTAGTCTCAAAATTTTGATATATGTCCCAATGGTGGAAGTGTATCTAAAAAAAAGACACTGCACGCTGAGCCAAAAGAATGTCTTATCAAAAGGCCAGTCTGTCAATAGCTCACATGCTGAGAGAGAAAAAGACCTCAAATACAGAGCAAGTCCATTCATTTAGCACAGCGTTTGGTGAGACTGCAGCTGTAAGTGAGCATAAGCAGCCTCAAAAAGGAGGATATCCTTCTGTAAGATCAGATAAATGAAATGCACACACAGTAGGCATCTGGCCTGCAGTTTCCCACAAATAATAATGCCTGAGACGCTCCTGGAGATTATTCAGGGCTCCAAATTGGATTAACAGAGATGCTTCTGCTAGCAATTAGTCTGAGGGACTAGATGAGCTGAAGGAAGCACAAAGCTATTAATTAATGAGGGGGAGATGTGCCACTGAGTTCATACAGTAGCAATGAAGATGAGCCGCTGAGGGAGAAGAGGTGTCAAGCAAAGTAGCCCATCAGAGGAAACGCCCAGAGAGGACTGAGGAAATCAATAACGCCCTGAGCTGTGCTTTTAGTACCGTTGATGGCTGACTTGGATGCGAGTTTCACTTGCAGAAGAATCTCAGGGAGAAAGAAAGTTTGTGGAGTGTTTGGTTGACATGTTTTCTCACACTTAGCAGGGCTCATTAGAAATTTAATTTGAGAAACTCTGTAAGCCAAGCAAGCAACATGAAAGGCGCCTGTCGTGGGGATAGGGCAAGACCACAGGCTCCAAGAAACTGTCTCATCAATGCACATATGAGACTCCCGAGTGTTCCCCAGACTCGAGTGCACTCGAGTTGAATGTGAACTGTCTGCAAGTGCTGGGCATACCTTTTTAAATGCAAATTATGGGTTATATAACTTTGTTACACGAACCTAAGTGATATGGTCAAATGACTTTTCCACTCTGGAAAAACTTGACATAAAAGAGAGTTTTTAGATGAGAATTACTCCTGCAGAAACTTGACATCTGCAAAGCCTCAGCCTTCAGTTATTCATTATCATTATTAAGCATCTACTGTCCCGTGATTACTTTCACATTTATTTCACTTTTAGTTTGTTCAGCTTTTAGACTTTTGGAAAATTCTTGTCAGCACTTGTGTTTTTTTTTTTTTTTGGTTTTTTTCCCTGAAAGAAAAAATCCTATGTGTTCACTTTTAGCACAAAACGATAACTCATTAGTGTTTTTTCAAATGAGCTTTATGTAAGAACTCAGTCAAACGGGCAACATGAAAGGCACTTGTCGGGGGAAATAAAGGAGATTCGGAAAGTAAAGAAATATTTTCATCTTGAGCAAATTCCAACTCCATTCTATAACTGGCTTGCATTTAAATGAGCAAACAGAACTTTTCTCACTTTAAACTCTGCTAACAAGGATTAGATGTGCCAGTCATATTTTTCTTTGAGCTTAAGTCACAATGATTACTAACATCTGTGCATAGGGGCTACTTACACTTAAGCAAATAAACAGATCCTGTGTCTGATCCCGACACTGCTTTACTCAAAAATGCAAGATAGAGGAATTAAGTTTGATGTGAGTGTGACAACAAAACTTATTGGACTGTAAAAATATATCTTTCTACTTGGTTGAAAAGTGAAATGTACAGATGGGTGACAAATCAAAGGAAAAAAACCTGAACCCTTGACCCCTACAGTAAGATGTTCTTGTTGTTAGAACAACAAGAACATCATCGTTTGCCATTATCTTATGATGAAATAGTTCAACTCTGATGGAATAACCAGATCTTCAGGACATGAGGGTTCACTAAATGATTTCGGACCAACTCATTAGACAGCTCTATGCTACCATCATCAAAATACCCAATATCTTTTGAAAAATGGTGTTCTATTCCTCCAGTATACTTCCAGAGATTTGGCATGACATGGCTCCAGCACCTGACTGAAACACTTTATTTGGCACATCTGTAAATGTGCCAAATAAAGTGCCCACATCAGTTGCTGTTTTACCTCAGAGGGTCAGCTAGGTATTGAACCACCATACTCTTTGGCTGCAAATTAAAATAAATCTTTAGAACTGATGTGCTAAGCCAGTACCACCCCACAATGATGATTAGAGATTTAATGTGGAGGTTAGTGTTGGATGATGTGGATGAGAATAGGATTTAGGGTAGAGGTAGAGGTTGCCTAGTTGGCTGATTTAGGATGCAGTGATGTTGGAGTATTGAGCCCCAGGGTGAGGGTCCTGTCTCAGATGGTGCATTGAAAAAGAAGAGTAAATGGGGGATGAATGCATGTTAAGTTCATAAGTAAAAACCTAAAAGTTGGGGTTGAGTCTTGTTCACTTGCTCTTTTAACAAATGCACAGTTCCTTGTTAATTTTTGGATTTTTTTTTTGCAAAGATCTTGTTTGGCTGTTGCTGTTGAGAGAACTATAACTTTTGAGAAGTTTGGCCTATTTAAATAATTAAAAAAGGATTTTATAAAAGAAACACGTTTGTTTCCCTCAACAAACAGAGCCAGAAAGTATTTCTTTGTCACTGGTATCTGGGATGGGGTTTAGTGGTATAAATACATTGCATTCCCTATATATTTCAAATGACTCAGAGACCCACCTTCACTATCAGCAGGCTTCATTTCTTTACTCTCTGCTTGTCATCTTACAGGGTTCACACCAGTTCAGTCTCTGCAGGTCCCAGTCTGTTCCCTGTGGTTTCTGGGGCACATTTTCCACTGCGTAGGTCTTCAGATCCTCTGCCGGCCAGCCGCCCTCAGAGTCACCCAGTCGGTCAACTCCCCAGATGGGTTTTCATCCCACTTCCTCATTAGCCAGCCACTCTGCTCCCTGGTCAGTTACTCTCTGTTCTTCTGTCAACCAGCTTATCTTTTGCTCTGCAGCAGCTTCTCTTTAAAATGCTCATCCCCTGCCTCTCCATCAGCTACTCTTCCCTCTGCTTGCAGTCACTTTACCTTACTGCTGTCTCGCAATCTGAGCTTTCCCCTCCACTTTCTCAACCTATTTGTTTTCCTGTAGTTTAGGTCCCTTGTTGTCCGGCAGTCCCTTCACGTATAATCTGCCTGTTGCTGTCACACTGTTTAAAAATCTGTCTATTTCTCTTTCAGAGCAAAAAATGTGTCTGTTTGTTTGAGCAAAACATGAATCTGCCTCACTTAGTGAGCCTGAACATGAAACCATCTCTCTGTCTAACACTGAGCCTTAATCTGTCTGTCATTATGAACCTGAAAATCAAAACCTGTCAGCTTGTCCATAAACCCATGTCTTCTGTCTGAGCCTGAACCTGTCTTTCTTTTAAAGCTTGAACTCTTCTCAATGTTTCAGCCTAAAAATGCTTTTCTTTGTGAGCCCAAACCTGTCTCTGTGTCTGAGCCTGAGGGTGAGTTCTTTCTCTATCTGAGCCTAAACATGAACCCATTCTGAATGAATCCACAGCAGCTGTCTGTGAGTCTGAGCTTTAACCCTTAGAACCTGAGGGACACGCTTTTCGTTAAAATTCACATCCCTTCCTCTCGGGTGAATTGATTGCAGCAAGGCAAAGCACATATTAAAATGAAACTGCACAACTTGACCTTTCCAATGAACCTGGTTACTTGTCTGTGTGGCAAAGTATCAGCAAGAAAGAATTATTTTGAATTACCATCAAATTGAATCATAGTTATAACCTGCAAGCAGCTGTACGTCTGTCTCCATGCCTATTATTCTGGTCTGAATTACTCATGAACTCATCATTGCATAGATATGTTAATATCCAGACAGGTTAATATCCATGCAATGCAATCATTGCACTGCATAGATATGCAATCATTACATACATATTAACATATCTATACAAAGACGGATATATCTATGCAATAAGTAATTTACACCAGAGTAATGTGTGTAGAGATGGACACAGAGCTGTATGCTGTAATTATATTTATACTTACCAAAGTAATAATGTTTTGAAGGCAGATCGAACCTCTGCAGAGTAATATCTTTACTAAGTCTTTATCTATTTTCACCCTCCTGCTTCTGAGTTGCATTAGTCACAAAGTCCCTATTGTTTATAACGTAGGCCAACTTCATATGAAAAAATATAGCAGAACTTACAGTTTCTGATGATACCATATGTTTCTCTCCAACATAAGGCTGACATTGCATTCCACTTTGTATAAACAGTAAACACAAAATAATAGATCTGCTTTTCTTTGCAATGATTTAAAAGTTGTGGTTGAAAGAAAAGTGCAGGTCACCTACGCACAGGGAGCCAGTGACAATCCTAGATACCTGGGGGCCCCAAGGCTAAGTGGCCACTTGTCTGAAAGTGGGGGAGCAAACACATGCCTGCTTTTCCATCCTCGCACTGCTCTATTCAGTTCTTCAGTTACTTCAGTGAATAAAATAATGATAATTACTTACGCACTAAGCACATATTTTTATATTGTATCCAACACCTTGTCTCTGATACTGACAGATTCCAGACAATCTCACCTACACTGCTGTGAAAACATATCTCTACTGCCAGCACTTCATGGTGAGATACGTTTAAAAGCATGACAGTTTCACAATATAATATTGTAAGGCCTTCAACTTTAAGATGTTGTACGTTGAGAATTATATAAATTAAAATAAATTGAATCGAATGATACAATACATTTTTTGCTTGACATAAAGGCTGATATAAAAAAAAATCTGCAAGTATTTTATCAAATGTTGTAAGAGCTAGATAGTGTATAATGCTCTGAATAAAACAATGTATGGCTCGCCCTTATAATGGCCAAGATAAGAGCTTATAAGTAAAGGTAGTGAAATCACCCCAAAAATAGCCTTGAGTTAATTTGTCCCTCTTAACCTGTCTCCGAACCTCTTTCTCCTGAGTCATAGTCTGACTCTGTTACTTTCTCAGAGGCAGGCTCGACCAGAAATTTAGATCCATTTCCCGACCTGAGTGTGTTTCTGCTTTTTTTCGAAAGCCTCCCTCCATCTACCTTATCCTTGTTTAGCTTCAGTCCAGTTTGTCTCTACTGGTTCTCCACCCAAGTCGGGCTTTATTAGGTCTCTGTCCACGCTTCTTTGTAGTTGCTATCCGGATCATCCTGCAGGGCTGTCACATTAATCCCTGTCATTTAAGGGTGCAGCCTTCAAGCACAGAGCTCTCGTCATTCCTCAACCCTTTTTTTTTTGTCTGTTCTGCAAAACATCCAAACTCCGTGCTGATCCCTCTGCCCTCTACTTGCCTTCAGTAAGCTTCTGTCCATTAAAGATGACCTGACTTGGTCCCCATTTAACCCAAGTGTTGCCCATCAGTCACAATCAGCTCCAGTTTTTATAGGCTATATATTGGCTAGTTTTCAGCTGCTGTTAGATTGTTTCCAAGCTGCTGCAGTGTTCCAGCCATCCCTGTCATTTGTAGCTGTTTGCCTGTTACCTGCCTGTAATCTGTTTCCTCCCAGGCTACTCGTTATCTGTCAGTTTTCTTTCCTTGGTCCCCTTTGGACTTGTTTGTCTGATTCAACTGCCTGATCATGGCCAACTGCGAGTCTGTTTTGATTTTTGAAGTAAGTAAACTAATTAAAAAGCATGCTTGTAGTGCTGGCATTTGGGTCCATTTCCCAATTGCAGCAAGCAGAACCGTGACAGAATCTGATAGTAGTTTTAGTGTTAATCAGGTTGGGTATGTTTGGACACAAACAAATTATTCACCCAGCAACTAATTATACTTTCAGCTGGGCTCAGATAAAGTAAGGGAGGCAATGCATGAAAAGTGTTTTTGTATTATGAATGAGGAGAGCATTAACCTTTGGGGTGATTTTTCTCTCAAACAAACAAATTGACTCGAAACACTGTAAGAATTTTGCCTCAGTACAACTGAAAGAAATGATAAAAGTAAAACAGAGTTGATATGTGTATTTTTATTTTCTACATGTTCTTCTGAGGCAGTCAGCCACATCATCAGGTGAGTTTTGGGTCAATATCAGGCATCCTGGCCAGGGTCGATCACTGCTTGTATACTTAAAGGATTTCTCCTCTTGATTCACAGCCATTTGACACCAGCCAGGTAGGATTTACAAAATAAAAGGATAACTGAGCTGGTGAGAGGTATCGAGTGGCAATGAGCAGGTTTGAGCTGGCAGCTGCCTAGTCGCTGGCATCACATCACGCAACACGTTTTGGCTGCGAGTTTTGGCAGTGCACTCAGTGTTTTTTTTCCTTCCAGCGCTGCTAAAATGACATTGTGCTGGGATATTAAGGTTACAGCAATGTTGTCTGTTCGTTCATGTACTGACCTTGCACTTAAACCCCAAAGTTGTTCAGATAGTGTCTGCTGCCAATAAGACGGGTTAAAGATCTGATTTTACTCAACTCGCTCCAGCAGCATCAGTCTGTTAAACTCGATGTGCAGACAAATTTTTGGGTTAAAACAGGTTACATTTGGTTTGACAAGTGAGTTGTTGTAAAGATATCAGATTCCATATTAGCATTTAACAGCATTCCTGACAGAAATTTGGGCTGCAGCAAAATTTTTTTTCATTATTGAATTATCTGTTTATTATTGTCTCCATTAATCCATTAATAATTTGTGCCATTAAATGTCAGACAATGGCAAAACAGGCTCATTTTACTTTCTTGACATGTTCAAATTATTAGTTTTGTTCAACCAACACTCAAAGATATCTTGTGTAATGCATCACTCTGACGAATAAATGGAGCAAATTTTTATATTTATTACCGCCTCCCAGGAGGTTATGTTTTTGCCGGCGTTTGTTTGTTTGTTTGTTTGCTTGTGTTCAAAATAACTCGAAAATTAATGGACGGATTTGGATGAAATTTTCAGAAAATGTGTGAAATGGGACAAGGAAGAAATGATCCAATTTTGGGAGTGATCGGTATCACCGTCTCAATCCAGGATTTTTTTAAAAAGATCATTTAACATTGGGAGTGTTAGAAAGCCTTGCAGTGCCGCCTTGTGGTAGGAAAGTGCATTGCACATATATGGTGGATGTCGGCCACTCGTGCTCAACCACAGCAGTGCAACGGTGTGAGAGCGATTACCAGACAATTAACTTTTTTTAAGGATACTTTGTCATTGGGAGATTGTGTTGGGGGTGGACTGAAGCAGCTTGGCGGAGGTCTGTGCTCTCTGACTGCTTTTCTACTTTTATTTTTATCTACCCAAAGTTGAAACACTGTGCTATTGTAAAGCATTTTGAGTTTCTGACAGCGGAGTTGGCAGGTCCACGTACTAGAACCACGGCGGCGTTCTACAGCCTCAACAACGCTTGGCAGCGCCTAGTGGAGCCTGAAGGCAACGTGCAGGACTATTCGAATATCAAAAAAAAAAAATCCGAATACCACCACAACCAACAAATATTCGGATATTTGTGTATTCGGGACCAGCCCTAATATCACGCTTGTAAAGCAAGCTACCATGCTGTTGGTTAGCTAACTTAGCCACTCTAGGCTACTTGGAACTACACCGTACTTGGCCTTAAGGTTAGCCTTATTTTATCTTGCTGAAATCTCCTGGTGCCCATTTATTGTCAGAAAGCTGTAAATTGGGATGTCTTGTTACATTTGTATATGTCACGTTCCATACAAAATATGTGGATTGGGAGATTGTGTTGGGGGGGACTGAAGCTCCTTGGCAGAGGTATGCGCTCTCTGAGTGCTTTTCTATTTTCTATCTTCTATTTTCTAGATTTTTCAGCCTGAAAAATGATTCACTGATTGTTAAAATAATTGACAAATTAGTCTTTTTTCTAATTATAAATGTATTTTTTTGCATGTACATCGTTATATCAGCAGCTCTAGTTGAAAACATTTTAGCCCTTTCAGACCTTGAAAAACTACATCTGATTAAAGCCATTAAAGCTACATATGTATGTCTTATTAGCATATTATTTGGGAGCAGTCAGCTGAGACTTACAAATTAGCATTCACTGCCTCCTGTAATTGATCATGTACTTGGTGTTGGTTTTTAGTAGTTAATCAGCATCGGCTTCCGTCTCATCTACTTCCTCTGGTTTGTCTGTGTAGTTGGATCTTCACATTAAGCACACAAAGGAAGCCACTTGATAGTCTAAGAAATTATAGAACATACAAGGTAAAGTGGAGCTCGTCTGCAACATTTTTTGTTATTAAGAAGCAATGAGAGAGATGGACCTGGCCATGCAGGGATGATCTCTTGCATGACCATGGACGATCTCCATGGCCAGGACCATGGAGATCGTCCATGGTCCATGGTGGTATATACCACTTAATCATGCTAATACTAATGTTGTGCATGTTTTGTCTTAACTAACCACAGTTAAAGACTGGATGTCAAAACATTTTCTGCAATTAAATGACTCTAAATCAGCAGTTATTATGGTAGCATCCCATGGCTCAAGCAGTAGCAGTATTAAAAATCTGCTATGTAAAAAAAATGTTTGTGACAAGGCCAGCAACCTAGGGGTCATTTTTGATTTGGAACTATGTCTTGATGCACAGATGACCAAGACTGTACAATGCTGCTTTGCTCAATTGAGACAATTGACAAAAATCCAACCATTCCTTTCCTCCATTCCTCTTCTCACTTTTGAAACCATCATTCATGCTTTTATCTCCTCCATACTCAACCATTGTAATGCACTTTACTCTGGTATCAGTGAGCAAAACATTTATAAACAGCAGTTAATGCTTTTAACACGTACCAAAAGAAGTGGCCACATTACACCAGTCCTTGCTGCCCTTCGCTGGCTCCCTATGAGTTTTAGAATTGATTGTAAGATTTTACTGCTTGTTTCTAAAGCCTTGACAGACCGGGCTCCTACCTATATCCACGAACTACTAATTCCTCATTAGCCTGAATGCAGCCTGAGATCCACCGACAGGGCCCTTCTGAAGATTCCGTTTGGTCACAAAAGGTGACCGAGCCTTCATGGTTTGGGGCCCCAAGCTCTGAAACTCAGTGTCCTCTTTTAAATCTCTTCTCAAAACTCACTTTTACTGTATGGCCTTTTCTTAACTGCTGCTTTTATTTATCCCTGGTTCGCATCCCGGTTAGGACGCCTGGGATCTTTCTGTGTGGAGTTTGCATGTTCTCCCTGTGCATGCGTGAGCTCTCACCGGGTACTCCGGCTTCCTCCTACAGTCCAAAACATGCTGAGGTTAATTGATGATTCTAAATTGTCCCTAGGTGTGAATGAGAGTGTGCTTGATTGTCTGTCTATATGTAGCCCTGCGACAGGCTGGCGACCTGTCCAGGGTGTCCCCTGCCTTCGCCCAAGTCAGCTGGGATAGGCTCCAGCCACCCTGCAACCCTACAGAGGAATAAGAGGTGTATAGATAAAGGATCTATTTGTTTTTACCATTTACCGTTTTCTTTGTAACTTTGTGTTTTGAAAGGTGCTGTACAACAGGTGCTGATAGTGAACATGGTAAACATTGTTTCTGCGGCATATTAACAGTGTAATATCTATGGAGGAGTTTAGCAGGATTATGTTGGCATTTAGCTTCACTATGTCTGCATTCAGCTTCCCAAAGCCTGTAAGTTTTAAGTTTTGTTCATAACTCCTCATCCAGTACCCTGGAAATGTTTTATACAACTAACCTACAACACAATAAACATTTTGAAAGAGACATAATGCGTATAGGTTTTATTAAAAGGTGCAGTATGTATGATTTGAACATAGCTCTAGCATTAACCAGCAAATAACTATTACTATGTAAATATACAGTAGAGTAATTGTGTGCTTAGCAGAGAATGAAGTCACACTTCTACTGCTCGTGTTGTAATCATAGCTTCTCTGTTTTATGTTTTTGTAGCCTATCCAGCTGCATGTGCATGTCAGTACATGTAAGTGCATGTGAGTCCCTCCCTTTGAAACTGTTGGCCCTCCACACACAAAGACTGAGAGTGACCTCTCACACTGCACTGGAAAAGTAAAGCTTCAGTACAGCCTTCAGCCAGAGTCCTAAAAATCCAAAGGAATGAAAAAGTAAGTATTTTATTTCAAATATGTACAGTATATAACTTATTTGCACTTGTTACATTTTAGGTCAGTGTCAGTGACTTTATTGCTCTTAAGGCTCTCCTCTGCTGCCTTGGAAGGGTTGCACACAACATAATGAGTGAGTATTTGTACTGAACAAAGAATAAATAACATTTTCAGGAGAAAGATTGTGATGTTATTGGAAAAAGGGCACATACAAAGGGTAAATTGTTGTTTAACATTGCTACTTAGGATAATTCCAGCTTATATAGACAGGTTATAAATGTATTTTTTAGAAGATAACAATGCTTTTAACTGACATAATTTATATAAATCATAGCTTTGGTCTAAATGAAAAGAGATGCCAATATTAATAAAATCCGTTTAAAAATGAGTAAGCAGATTAATGGTCAGTCAATTTAAAATGTTGCTATGCTTATGAGATGTAATGCAGAGAAGAGACATTAATTCACTCCTTACATATCCTCATGCACAATATGCCTTTAATGCAGAAAGTGTACAAAAGCAGGCTTT